>OZ038482.1:1750276-1937776 GCA_964036315.1 Acanthosepion esculentum
GCTCAAATGATTGTCGGAAAATAAGCCAAATTTAGTCTTCTGTTTAGTTTCAGCAACAAGTGGGGGTAATGAAGCCCTCCCACCAGACCCCACCTATAGTGCCGTGGATTGCGTATAATTATCCACTGAACCCAAGTGGGGGAAAAAAATCGACGGAGATTACTAAAAAAACTGACCTCTTTCAACTTACTAAAATCTCTTTTATGCCCAACACACCGACGTCTTTGGACAAGAGTATAAGAACTTTTATGCGACTAACGAGTTACAATTACGATTTGCTAATTTCAGCATAAAAAAGTCGTGGCACGCGTGAGAAGATAATTCAAGTTGGTCATTTTCTTTCTGTTACGTAGACTGATACACGCTTTTGTTTTGTTACAGTTAATAAGCTCGAAGTGAATATTTAACGTTTAGGCACATTCAGGGGTTAAAGGTCAGGTGTAACACCTTGTGATGATGAGGTTTTGAATTACAGCGAACAGAGTTCTAAAAAATTATCAATAAAATGGTAGTGAGAGATTTAATTATAGCCAAAGGGCAAAAATGAGAAATGCTGCTTTGTAATATCATCCGCCTCGGGTTCATAAGTCACTCGTCATAAAATAAATAAAATCTTAATCTTCAAATCTATTATTCTTTTCTTATTTGTTTGGATCATGACAATTTCGGCTAACATTATTCTTCGTCTGGTAAGTATTAGTTCACTGGGATTACATAAGGAGATAAATTGACAAGGATGTAGATTCTCATCTACTTACGAATGTAGTAGTCGACTTGAATAGACTGCAGCAAGAAAAGAGAGAGAGAGAGATAGAAAACATTACAAAAGATAAAAGTTATGCTTCTATTTTTCAATGGAAGCATACATTTAAAAATTTTTTTGAAGATTGTAGTTATCAGGAACGCTAATAAACAGAAGGGGGTTTCCACAGGTGGGAAGTGCGAGAAAAGAAACTGTTGGAGTAGAAGTGATGGTTGCATTTTGCTATTTCAACAGTAAAAAGGTGGGACCTAGATGCCAATCTAGTAGCACACTTAAATTCATGTAGTCGGGACACCAGCGAAAAAAGCTCGTCAGAGCAGTTGTCATGAAAATATTGGTAGAAAAGGTAGAGGGAAGCCACATCTCGGCGGTTTGGTTTGATTTATTTTATTTTACAGTATATCAACCACAATTGGTTATTTAATGTCGCCAAAATTTTTAGGATAGGTTCGTATGAATAGAATATGTATTCTTTGTCAGAAATCAGTTTCTATATCAGGTTTCATTGACGTAATTTTGTAAAGAGGGTTTTTATAGAGAGTCTGGTTTCCTTGATGTATTTTTTCAGATGTACAGTTTGTAATAGATATAGAAATAGAGCTTCCCTTTTGGAAGGCGCGTTTGTTTTGTAATATTTTCGCCTCACTGCTGCACATCCGGTCATGTCCTCACACTTTGACTCGACTGAATAAAACTTGCGTTTTTTTTGTTTAGAGAGTTTACTTAGTTCTAGAATGACTTCCGGTTGCTTGGTGGTCCATGGTGGAATACTGGCGACAGTCGTTTCTTGTATGTTTGAGAGTATGGTCCGTAACTCTTCAGCAATGGATTTCATTCTGAGTCTATCGGGTTGTATCGCATTCTCCTTTTTTGGACTAAAATCACAGTAATTAGGTTTATAGGCACTGCTGGAAGCTGGGTTACATGGGCATCATTTTATTTTGACATAGTACTGTAATGCAAGTTTAGTGCACCTTAGATGTAGAGGTATTTCAATAGCTTCTGTGTATAATCTCTCTCCTGGGGATATCCTAAACGCCCCAAGTACTAGCATGAGGTTTTGATGATAGGTTGAAATAGTCACGTCACGGGAATTTTATTAAAAAAAAACCCTGCACAATTTTACACAAAACATAACAGTAATATCTGATAAGTCTCAACAATTTATTGCAAATAATGGCGAATATCAAAGTTGAATACAATATAAATGTTACTCTATTTCTTAATGAAGTTGATAAACCAAACGGAAATGATTTATGACTCAACCTAATAAAACTCTGAACACCGATTTTATTTTCCCACCGATATCCGTTAAACTGCCACACATTCTTTTAACAAACATACGGTGTCAACATTTATATTAACTTGGTCTTTTTACTTACTAAACCAGTGATTCTCAAATGCAAGACACTTTGTTCCCAAAGGGGACGATTCTTAGCCTGAAGAGAAATTGGGAAGAATTTACTTGTCACAGTCATTTGTATGACAGAGAACGGTTGACTAAAGGCAATTCGAAATAATTGAGGAATTGAAGAAGTCTGGTTTCGTAAGGAGAGTAATGTGGCTCGATACTCTGAAAACTAGTGTACTAAAATGTGATTTAAAAATGTGTCTCAGTAAACATATAAATAAATAAAACTGAGTCACCGTTGATAAAAGGTCGAGAAACACTGATATAAATCTTGTCAGTGTCCTGAAAAAACAAACACTCTTTCATTGAAAGACATAAAGATTTTTAACATAGCTTGCTTCATAAAATCAGATGGAAATGAATTTTGGTAAATTGTTGTCTAGTATTTCTTTTCCTTTTTTTTATTTTATTTGTATCGCTTTTTATAGCAGGTTTAAGATCGTCGGTCGACGATTGTATGTAAGCGATTCATATCGGATATAAAAAAAAATCCCGGGGTGGAATTCGAATTCGCTCCCCGTTATCTTATGGAAGTGGATTGGAAATAAAGACTAAGCTGCTGATCCCCGATTTTTTTGTTTTGCGATCGTAGAATGACGGTTTGAAAGTTGCTGGGAAAAGCAAGTAGAATATGATGAAAAATGATTAGTCACTATTAAATAACTAATATTAACTTACAATGCTTCATCTACAAAATTTTAATAATTTTACAGTTGATTCTATTAAATGCTTCTACTAAGCGATACTACTAAATGAAAATCAGTCCAGCATGTCAAAGGAATGCAAACAAGCACGCGCATGAAAGGTGCTGAAAATCTTTCATCCCAAATCTGATCAAATATTACAGTTTTGGCGAAAAGAGTTTCTTGGTCGGGAACTTTACAACACCTCATTATATATATATATATATATATATATATATATATATATATATATATATATATATAGGGAAGAGGTTATAGTTGTTCCAACGAGATAAAAGTTGTGGTTGTAATGTGGATTTAAAAAAGAAAAATATATATTATGCTTTATTTTCCGTAATTTTGCGACACGCGTTTCGAAATTCGCGACCTTCTTCAGGCAAAGAGTGGATATTTCCACATATTATTAAAATGAATTAATTTCCCTTATGTTTTTCGATGTTAAACATTCTCTTTTTTGTGCGGTAGTGACACAAATGTCTTTCTTGGATTGGCAGTAGGAAAGTTCTTCTGCTTGAAGTGTAATAAAACAATTAAGATTGGTCCGAGAAATGGTGAGGAAAGATATCTGCATTCTTATGTTTTAATGACGCCTGTGTGTTCTTCGATCTATTTCCATTGTTTGTATTGTGTGAGTTTATGTTAGTATGCATATGTATATGCATATTCCCTCTCCATACATACATACTATTATTATAAGGAATTAGAATACACATATATACATACATACACACATATACCTATATATATATATATATATATATATATATATATATATATATATACATACATACACACACTTCCTATGTTGTGTAGGGTTCGTGTGTGTGCTTGTGAGTAGTCTATATGTGTGTATATATATTCGTGCTCCAAAAACACCTGTGTGTGAGCGTGTGCGTATGCATGTGAGTGGTTCGACCACTGGATTTGGCCATTATGTGCGCATGTTGTGGGTTCTTGTGAGCCGGGATTTGATCTATTTAGTGCTGATTTAAATTTGTTTATGAAGTTTTTTTCTTGTACATGTAGGTATGAATAATTGCGTGTTTGATGTATTGGCATAATTTTAAATTCACCCTGGTTACATTTATAGATGTGTTGTGATACAAAGAGTTTTCTGTTGACTGGTAATTTGATGTTGCTTTTGTGAAGGGGAACTCTGTTGTTTAGTGCTTGGCTGATACCTATATATATATATATATATATATATATATATATATATATATATACAGCTACAGACAGTCTGATCCGCAGTATTACAGCTCATCAGTGTGACTAGACATCCGATTGCTTCAAGCCGAAATCAAAATTCGACCAATTTGACATCAATCAGAGACTCTTACCCCTAGGTTATCGACATACGGCAGAGAAAGGGAATTTTTAACGCATTATATACGTGCTATATAAACGCTATATCGGCCGCCATAACGCTCAATTCTTACGAAGAGCGATGCATTTAAGCCGCAGCAGCCGCTAAAAATTCCCTTTTCTCCATAGTGCTATATATATATATATACCAAGTGTGGTATTGGTATATACGGAGTAAATTCCAATAACCAACAATTATTATTCTTTAAAGAGTGCTCAATACAAAGTAGACCAGATATAATCATTTATTTAAATATTATAACATAAATATGTTATAAAATCACTACAAAAATAGCCATTTTGTTTCACTGTCTTATCAAGTGATGATGTTGAATGCCATTCAACATCATCACTTGATAAGACAATGGGAGTGTTGAAACAAAATGGCTATTTTTGTAGTGATTTTATAACACATTTATGTTATAATATTTAAATAAATGATTATGTATATATATATATATATATATATATATATATATATATATATATATGAAGAAATATAGTTTTAAAGTGTGCTATAATTATGAGATAAAGTGATCAATATCAGAGATAGAGCGTATGTAAATATAAATATAAAAGTGAACATTGAAGTCAACACTCAGTGTGTGTATATATATATATAATTGTGTGTGTGCGCGTGTGAACAAGGACTTGATACCACAGAACATAAATAAAGAGAATATATATGAGAACAATGTTTAGCAAATGAATGACAAAGTGGAAGGAATATGTGTCACGTGTGTCGTCCTCTGGAAGGACTTCATTGAACTAAAGTAATTTCTACCATTCTGACTATAATATACTTTGAGTTTCGCTGAACCGTATTCATTCTTCAAGTATCCTGAAGAGTTGATATGATTCCATGAAACTCAGAGCAGAGACATTCAAAGAGAAGTAAACGAATTTATTATATTTATTGTTATTAATGCGTTATCGCTTGATATCGAGCTCTAAAATTGCTAATTGCTGCTTACATTATCTTCCAGAATTACCATATCTGATCGATTTGGGTCGATCTTTTTTATTACTCAGCTTTAGCTGGGGTAGTTACAAAATAATATTAAGCTCAAGTACCAGGGAACCATTCCCCAACCCGGAAGAGGCCGGGTCATTACCCAGCGTTGAGTCGTGGCCAAAAAGGGGTAGTGCCGAAGGGGTCTTGAGCAATTTTTCCACGGTATTTCTGTAAAAACCCACTTGTGTCACATACGTTATTGACGTGCACACATTGAAAAATACACACACATACACATACATATATATTTATAAAATGCCATTGTCGTTCAGGAAGAAAGCGATCATGGTTCTCCACAGCTTCATTTTCATTCGATGAATTCTTGAAAAAGGTAGAGACTTCCTTTTTCCTTCTCCATAGTTTTGAATTAAAAATGTCTTTCTTTTAGACTGGCTTTCACTTAAGGATAGAGATCCAAGTCTACTCTGCCACTTTAGACCCCAATAGAGTAAGAATAGATTCATGCCTTTCCTATAAAAATTGTTAGTGCGAAAGTGAACGCAGTAGACAAGACCGGGATTTGAACTCGTTCTGCCGATTCTATTTTACGCGCCGATATCTGTTACCCGCACATACAAAACATTCTTGATAAAGATGTCAGCAGAATACATAATGACAAGGCGAGGCATTTGCTAAACTTGGGATCGGTACAAGGTCAGAAGTATTATTGACGATCAAACTGACTAGTAAAGTTTCATTCACGTGGGTCGCTAACTTATTAAACGCCCTTAATGTTGACCCCCTTCTCCGCAAAAAAAACTTTAATAAAAAAGATACTGTGCGCATCATTTTAATTTTTGAATCATACGTCCATAATTTTTTGTTTAATTTTTCTGGAATGAGGTATTGCTACTATTGAATTGTTCCGTAGACAAAATTGACAAAGTTTGCAATAAGTAATAACAAGAAAAGATCAGCGTAAAAGAATAATATAAAGCAAGCAAACAATATATACAAGGCAATCAACAGTAATAAGGCAAAGCAACAATGATATGGCAAAATATTCACAAACTAAGACACATAAAAGCAAGTTTGGATAAGCGAACGTAGCGTTCTGAATCCAAGACAAGACAGACCGGGACTGAGTCGGATGAAACCGAGAACCAGTCTATTTTATTGGCTTGGAAAAAAATCCAAGCATGCATTTGTGCGCCTTTGCCTATAAAAACGGAGGGGAAAGTGCTTTGCAATCATTCCCAAAGGTTGAATTTTTATGTCATGGTTGTTTTTGTAGGTTCCCTGTGAATATGCGATATATGTAGGATTGAATCGTGATGGATGAGTTTTTGTGGCGAATGAGCAAATTGTAATGAATAAATGGGCCGTGAAGCTGATTAGCGAAGGTCTAGGATAGTTATTGTTGACTAATCTTACATTACTTCCCCTTTGGCTTTGTGTCACAATTGTTGTAATAATTCAACAATAAATAACCATTCCCAAGGATTGAATTTTTATGCCATGGAGGATTCCTTGTGAATATATGGTGTTGTGGTATATGTCGCATTGAATGGTGATGGATAAATTCTTGTGATGAATAAGCAAATTGTAATGGATGACTGGGTCTTGAATCTAATTAGTTAAGGTCTAGGATAATTAATGTTAACCAGCCTTACCCCCTTTATCTTCGGCCTTGTGCCAAAATTGTTGTAGAAATCAACAATAAATAATCAATTCCGAGGATTGAAATCAACACTGGAATTAATAAACCTGGATGAAAATTTAATGACTTCCATCAATGGAGTTTGGGAAGACATCTCTTTCGTGCCCTAAATGAAGAGATCATTTGTAAAACACGTAAGATAGGATATTGATAAAGACGGTTTATACACTGGAAAGTTATAGCTACATGAAATATAAACTTAGACCTTTTGCAAAAAGAACATTTTGTAATTATTTAACTGATTGATTGTTTAAATAACCGCAGTCAGAATCATTGTAAACTTCGCGATCTTTTCATTAGTTTGTGTAGTGTGTGCTTCATCAGATATCTCCTAGACATTTTGCCAACCAAGGCTAGGTTAAGTTTTCCAAGCTATCAAGCTTCTCATTTTGGGTCCAAGGAATTTCAGCTATATTTTCCAAATTCTGAGTATAAGTGTTTTTTCTGTTGCCAGTTTCTTTCAGACTTGCTTGCTCTCTCCATCAATGGGATTTTCATCAAATGTATTAAATACAAAGAAGCTTACGTATGAATGAATGCCTCTCCGGCTTTCAGTGCAAATGTGTGGAGGGAAATGATCAGCTGCTCAGTTTCACAGCATTCCTATGTGATGGGAGTGACAATTGATAAGAGGAGTTGAGAACCTTAAAAATCTGGTATAACTGACCATGTGTGAAGGGAGGGCACTCTGAAGGAACATGTGACTTAAAAAGAGTCCTGTATGTGACACTATGATTGGGATACCCACATAAAGTCAGATGGTGTATGATTTTATCACGATCTCTAGTGTTTTGTGGCTAGCAGATTAAGTCCTTGAATTCAAGTGTTTCATGACCAAAGGGAAAAAATAAATAAATAAAATAAATGAAGTTTTCTGGAGGTCAAAAGACAACAAGTAAGACCCTGATGATTTGGGATTGAAGTAGTTAGTTCTGATCCGACCTTGCTGAGGGGACAGACTGTTCCATTTCCACCTGTTCATGTTGTACAAGTAACATAAGAATATTGATATAGACGGTTTATACAATGTAAAGTGATAACTACTAGAATTCGAACTTCGATTTCTCGTTCTAAGCCACTATCCATTACACCAGCCACACATCCATAGTAATTTAAAATCAAAGTTACTTTTCATGTAATTTCCTATATAGTAGATTCAAACCAAATGGAAGAATTCCAAACCTCTCACCTGTTAATCTTATGTCGTAACCACTAAAAGCTTCTCGGTAAGGCCGAGGTATACCGAATAACTTGGGCTTGATATGTTTGTTTAATTCTGGGCATGTGAATCTTTAAAGAAATTGAGAGAAGAAAACATATCAAGTGACACCTTAACGAATCGCCATTGATTACAATGATGTTCAAAGATACTTTGTAAAAACAGTGACTATGTTTGTTTTCTTACGTTTTAATCTGGTAAGAGCCCCTACTAGGGTGAACTGGTAGGGGTAGTGGTGCTGAACAAAAGCACGAAGCAAAAGCCATTCTACCCAGCTTTGACGTCAATCATTTAATTCTTGCAATTTTCACCTGCACAGATCCTGATTTGAATATTCTACCCTTGGGCTAATTGATTAGATTAACTGACATGCGTTGTTTGCTAAAACTTTCGCCAGTTTGAAATATTTATCCTAATGAATTTATGATTATTTGTAAGATTTAACAACATGCTCACAGGAGCAAACACTCGACATTATGACGTCTGTTGCAAGAATCTGCAATTAAGATGCTTAATTTTTTAGGTTAACAGATAAGCGTGTATACTGAACAGTCCTCTGATATATTAAGGCTTACAATAATCTTTGACCTCTGACAATCATTTTATTTATTATTTACAACGCGTTTCTATAATAAAATAATTAACAATATGAATCCATTAGAAATATAGTAGCTACATTCTGTCGTGTTTAGGAAGGTTGGTTAAGAACTTTCAAAGTAAAAGAACTCAAATGAAAGTTATAGCATAGCCCGAAAAAAAAAGAGAGAAAGAGAAAATTATATTTACGTTATTTACACTATTTACATTCTTCGGACTGTTGTCCTCATTGTCGTTGCCATATCCACGACGTTTCGACCGTTGTACGCCCCGGCCATTTTCAGGGGATTGGAATTTCGAACTGAACTCTTTATTTCCACCAGGGTAGATTGTTCTAGTTCCACGTTACATGCCTCTTCTGGACGTCTCAGTATCACTTA
The DNA here is from genome assembly GCA_964036315.1 of Acanthosepion esculentum. Lineage (NCBI taxonomy): Eukaryota > Metazoa > Mollusca > Cephalopoda > Sepiida > Sepiidae > Acanthosepion > Acanthosepion esculentum. The sequence goes on from OZ038482.1 coordinate 1,759,391, forward strand.
TCTTCCTTTAACCCAACTCTCCAAGTTTTTGTTCGCCTCAGCAGTAGGCAGGTATTGAACTCACAACTATTTGGGTCAAGTCACTGGATTCAACCAGTTGGGCCATATTTCCTTGAGGAAACGTCGTGAATATGGCAACGAAGATGAGGACAACAGTCCGAACAATGTAAATAGTATAAATAATTACAATAGATCATCTCATAAATATAGACAGATCCTGAAGAAGTCTGGAGCGTACAACGGCGGAAACGTCGTGAATATGGCAACGAAGATGAGGACAAGTGTCCGAACAATGTAAATAGTTTAAATAATTACAGTACCTCATCTCAGAAATATCGACAGATATTATATTTGCGTGTGTGTAGATAATGAAACAAAGTGAAAAATCTTTTACAGACAACGTGTTACGCTTCCATCTGGTAGGCATCTTCAGGTTGGAATGAAAGACAAGCTCCGTATGTAAGGAAAATGTATTGAATTTTGTTTTAGTAAGGTGTAGTAAATTATCTCATCGGTCAGAAAGTGTTTTTTTTTTAAAGTAATGCTGCCATTAACATCTACTAGATTTGAAATTAAGCTACTCCGAATAGATCACTTCTTTTATCACTATTAATTCGTATACTGCATTGTCCTATTGATGCTTTTGCGTTGATCGGTGATATTGTATATGAGCGCCGTCTGAGGTTGACTAGAGAGAATTCTAAGATCAGTGCCCTTTCAATGCACCTTTCTTCTAGGTGAATTCTTTTCTCTTCAAACAGGATGCCATTTATTGGATCGAAATTGTTGTTAGAAGAAACAAAAATATTTATAGGATAAGTGTGTGTGTGTGAGTGAGTGAGAGAGAGATGGTTGGTGAAAAGACTTCGGCCTACCTGGCGAATGTCTCCCCGGAGGAAGACTGGACAACAACTTCCTGTACTTACTGCATCCTAAAGAAAGGAAGAAAATGGGTTTATAAACATTCCTTTTTATGGTGCTGAACAGCGCTGGCAGACAAGGTGTAATCTCCGTAAATGATTTCATTAATTCCTGACTATTGATACCCATCCTTTTTCTCTGTGTTTTTATGTATTTTTTCTAAGCATTTTTGAAAGTCATATCATTTCAGAACATAAGTATCGTAACTCCTCCCCCCCACAGATACCTTTTCTTTATTATTTATAATAACTCCTTGCTATGACTCCTGGGAAAGATAGGAAATTGATTTTTGAAATCAGGATAGTCCTTTTTCTAGACTGGCTGCCAATCAAGGCCAAAGATCTCAGCCCGCTGAGTGTATATTTATACCAATTTGGTTAACCAAAAACGAAATTTCTTTGCTAATGAAGTTAAAAAAAATTAATGTTTTTCTACGTTTCAGATCATTTTCCTGGTTTCCGGCACATAGTTAACTAGAAACAGTCAAATGTCTGAGCACTTTTGCATGACATAACACAAGAAAACAACTCTTTGATAATGGATTATGAAAGCAGAAATTTTCAGACTTTGACAGTTTATATTTAAAGCAGAAATTGTTCGAAACAGATAAACTAAAGAAAAATATCCTTAAATATTTTTTGTTGGTCATCAGTGAAAAATGAATTCCCAAATACATCCAAAATATATATTGATGTATATATTTTTTTACTTATACTCCTGATGATGACTCGTGTGAGTCGAAATCTTGAAAAAAATTATATATATATATATATATATATATATATATATATATATATATATATATATATATAGCATAATGAGAAGCCACGTATACTTTCTTGATATGTATATAATATATGGATAAAATAACTGAAAAAAAATTTTTTTTTTTCAGTTATTTTATCCATATATTATATTTTATATATATATATATATATATATATATATATATATATATATATATATATAGACTTTGCAGGTCACACATTCCGGGTCGATAACCGTTAATGAAAAATATTTTCTTTCTGATTTTCAATGCAAAAAAGTGAAATATGTTTGATATAATTTAGTTATGAAATTAACAAATTTGTTGTTTAAATAATCAAATCCCATTTTAAGTGCAAATGTCACTTGCGTGACTTCCAATTATTTCTATTCCTTTATTGGTTGGTCGCTGGAGTCTAAAGTATTAAAGTTCCACTTATTTATAACTCTGTTCGAGTCGGTTGTCTACAGAAATGTTTATGACATGATGAAATTTGATAAGGAATAAATTGGAGGAGTTTCTCCAAGTTACTGAAAAGTAAACAGGAACCAGTTACACACGTATAGTGATTTATTCAGTATTACGACATTTGTTTCACATGAAATAAACAATCTTTATCTTTAGTGGGTTTCGTGGCAGATTGCTTCGAGCGTTCCGGCTATGAAACCTGAGTTCGAATCTTATCATAGCGAATTTGTCAAGTAGGCAACTTCTTGATAATAGCGATCCGTTGTGGAATTTGAGAAGACCATATTACGGGTTGACTCAAGCCATGAGAATGGAATTGGGTAGATGAATGTGTTTGGAGCCCGTCGATGGTTGTATGAAATCAAAAGTCATCGTTATATGAAGGCTTTGAGTGTATAGACGTCATTCAAAAATTATTGATCCCGGCGGATTATTTGCTCTCTTCAGAAAACTTTTACTAAGGTCTTCTTAGCATAGTTGCAGTCTAAAAGGTTTGTTCTGTGAGATTTTGGGAAATATAAATGTATTTGAGCAGGCGTCTACAATAACGATTAGCTAGCCAGCATATCAGACGAAATAGCCAGAAACGAGCACTCAGTCATTTACTTTATACGATATATGATCCCGCCATTTGTAACATTGTCTTAGGAATGGCTAATAAGACTAACTCTTTCATACGCACAATTATTCTAATTTTGTTAACGACGGAAAAAGACGCAGAAATATGTGCTAGAGTTCTAGTGAAACTTGAACAGAATCAAAAATTAATAGTACAAGAAATATCGGACAGATATCAGAGAATCCTAAATCTGAGACGCGATACGGAAAAGACTGAACAAACATAATGTGCATACATACACGCTAAAGAAAAAATAGGCAAAAAGAAAAATTAACCCGTGCTTCAGTTGTGGAAGATTGCGTCTCGGAAACGACTGTCCCTTTAAGAATAAAAGGTGTTACAAGTGTGGAAAAGTAGGACATAAAAAGTTAGACTGTAAAAACTAAAGCACAGAAAAAATTGTACACAGTGTTGCGACGGAAAAATAACTACAGAAAACCAAAAAAAATTTGGGTATGACAAAATTAATAATATGGATGTAAGAATGCAACTAGACATTGGTAGAGATATCGCAATAATCAACGAGGACACATGGAAGGCAAACGGAAAACTTATATTAAAAACGTCGAAATTTGCACATGGTGTATCGGGTAATAAATTATTTTTATTGGTGGAATGATTGTAACGTTTCATTACGTAACAAGTGTGTAAAAGCCAAGGCTTAGGCGTTAAAAATACTACAAAATTATTCGGTACAGACTGGATGGAAATTGAGTTATGGGATTTATCTATAAATATTTATTGCAAAAATGTAAGTGAACAAATGTTTTCTGGATGTTCTGTCGGATGAGTTGGTTCGGTGTTCCTAATTCAAAGCGAAATTTCAAGTGATAAAAGGGTTGATGAAAGTGTTTAAACCGAAACGTAGTGTACCGTTAACAGCATTGGATCAAGTCAACGAAGAATTAGACTTGAAAAAATAGGTGTAATTGAAAATATTGACCATTCAAAATGGGCAGCACAAGCAGTGGATGTAAAGAAAAAAAAATGGATTTGGTGGACATGGTTCCAGCATTAAGCTACAGTGATAAAATGGTAGACATGGTTCCAGCATTAAGCTACAGTGATAAAATGGTGGACATGGTTCCAGCATTAAGCTACAGTGATAAAATGGTGGACATGGCTCCAGCATTAATCTACGGTGGCAAATTTGTAGACATGACTCCAGCATTAAGCTACAATGATAAAATGGTGGGCATGGTTCCAGCATTAAGCTACAATGATAAAATGGTGGGCATGGTTCCAGCATTAAGCTACAATGATAAAATGGTGGGCATGGTTCCAGCATTAAGCTACAATGATAAAATGGTGGGCATGGTTCCAGCATTAAGCTACAATGATAAAATGGTGGGCATGGTTCCAGCATTAAGCTACAATGATAAAATGGTGGACATGGCTCCAGCATTAAGCTACAATGATAAAATGGTGGGCATGGTTCCAGCATTAAGCTACAGTGATAAAATGGTGGGCATGGCTCCAGCATTAATCTACGGTGACAAAATTGTAGACATGGCTCCAGCATTAAGCTATAGAGATAAAATGGTGGAAATGTCTCCAACATTATGCTACAGTGATAAAAGGTACACTTGGTCCCAGCAATACACAGCAATGATAAAATGGTGGACATGGCTCCAGCATTACGCTAAATGAAAAAATTATGGACTGGGTCCCATCTTTAAGCTAGGGTGATTACACAACAGTGATACAATTGTAGACATGGATTCAACATTATGCTACATTGATAAGATGGTGGACATGGAGCCAACATTACGCCACAAAGATAAAATGGTTGGTATGGCTCCAGCAATTCACATAAGTAAAAAAAAATAGTAGAGAGGTCTCTAAGATTATACATCAGTAATAAAATGGTGGGTATGGGTCCAAAAATACACAACAGTGATAAAATGGTAGACATGACTCCCGTATTACTCTACAAAGTTAAAATGGCGGAGCTGGCCCCAAAATTATGCTACAGTGTTAAAATGGTGGACATTGCCCGAGCAAAATACAACAGGGATAAATATGGCTCCAGGATTACAGAACAGAGATAAAATGAACCAGCAACATGTTAGAGTGATAAAATGATGAACATGGCACTAGCATTACACAACAATGATAAAATAGTGCATAATAGCCTAGTATATTGCTAATGATAAAATGTTGGTCATGGCCCCAACAGTACGCTATAGTGATAAGATGGTGGACATAGCTCCAGTATAACACAACAGTGCTAAAATAGTGGTTATGGCTCCAGAATTACGCCATAGTGATAAAATGGAGGACATAACCCTCAACATTATTATACAGTGATAAAATGCTGGACATGGTCCAAGCATTATTCAACCGTGATAAAATGGGAGACAGGCCCCACACTTTACGCGAGAGTGAAAAAAACGGAGGACATGCTCCCAACAGTACAAAAACGTGATAAAATGGTGGAAATGACTCCAACATGACTATACTGTTATAAAATGTTGTTTATGGCCTTAGTAATATACTTCAACATTATGTAACAGTGATAAAATGTTCGACATGACTCCTACATCATACAACAGTGGTTATGGCTTTAGCAATGCGCTAAAATGATGAATTGATGGAAAGGACTGCAGCATTATGCTACGGTGAAAAATGATAGATGCGTGTCCAGCAATAAACAACAGTTATAAAATGGTAGACATGGCTCCAGCACTACGGTAAAATGGTTGATATGGCTTTAGCATTATGCTACAATGATAAAATGGTGGACGTAGGCACCAGGTTATGCTATAAAGATAAAATGGTTGACATGACTCCAGTATTACAGAACAGTGACAAGATGGTGTGCATAACCCAAACAGTATGCTACTGTGATGAAATGTTAGAATGACACCAGGATTATGCTACAGTGATAAAATGTTGAACGTGGTACAGAATTACGCCACAGTGATAAAATATTGGACATGGTCCCAGCATTGTGCTACAGTGACAAAATTTGGACATGGCCCCAACATTACACTACAGTGACAAAATGTTGGACATCGTCCCTGCATTATGATACGGTGATGAACTCGCGTCATTCTATAGTAAAAAAAAACAACAAAACAAAACAAAAAAAACGGTGGACATGCGCTACGCTTTATTCTACAGTGATAAAACTTTGGATATGACTTCAACATTACGCAACATTGATAAAACGAGGGTAATGGCCCCAGCCAATATGTTACAGTGATAAAACGGTGAACTTGGATTGCCCTTACGCTACATTGATAAAACGATGGTAATGGACCTCGCGTTTCGCTAATGAAACGGTGGACATAGACCTCCACGTTACTCTACAGTGATGAAATGGTGACCATGGCCTCCGCTTCATGCTACATTAATAAAATGATGGACATGCCCCCCATCATTACGCTACAGCGATGAACGTAAGTCATTTTATTTGTCAGGACATAACACCTCCTCAAAAAACAAATGCTATATTACTTCTTGTAATGGTCAGTTTGTGTGAAATTGAGATAAACAATAAAATAAACATTAAATAGTTGCCGTTGTATGTTTCTAACATTACTTACCGTTTATGTAAGCAGCCAAGAACATTCCTGAAGATGCGATGGCATTGAAAAGATGAAAAAGAATATAGAGGGCAACATTTGGAACCCAGGCGAGACTGAATCCAGATATCAGATGAAAGAAAATGCATAGGTACAATCCCTTCTTCCTACCGAACCTGAAAAACAAAAAAAAAAAAAAACACTAAAAAACAGGAATTTTAAAATGTTATTCAATTGAAGAAAATCGACGTCATCAATAAATGTTTAATGCGCATACTGGCACAAGGCTATAATTGTGGAGCATGACGCTGTGACAGACTTCAGTTACAACAAGTTGTGAGTTTAGCATTCTACGCATCGCTCTACAGCTGAACTGAACAGCTTCAATGATTATTTCCCTTTTAATGATTCATTTCTACACACAAGTAGTGTATAGCGACTACTCCCAGGCGATCAAGGGATAACAAATATCTACAGACGGCTTATTTCATTTTCTCGCTGATTTTAACTGTTGTTGTTTTCCACATCATTCTTTGGCCGCTTTCCAAATTATCTTGTCTATTTTTGTTTGGGGACATTCCCTGTATTTCCATGATTATTAACGTATCCTCATAGTCCCAAGTTACCTTTGCTATCGGGCAAGGTTTTACTATGTATTGAATTCTTCGCTTTTAGGTCTTAAGATTAAGCTGTTGGAATCTTGGTTTAACAAATGAGCCAATCTCTATACGCGTATTGTTGGATAGTTTGCAAAGTGTTTAAAGTAGTTGCATTTTGCTCACTGGTACACTGATTTGTATTTAGGTAAGGATTTCGAATGCTGATTCTCAATGCAGGCAGACGCATCTATTTGAAAAATTGGCACAACACAGTATTCCTACACGGTCATTCCATTTGATACTAAATCGAATTAATCCAATCTTGATAAATAGCCTAACCAATTCAAACAATAGGATTTGTGCACAGTTATATTACACCACCGATTTTACGATTGTCAGATTATCCATTTTACCGGACCAACAGAGGGCTCTTAATAATAATATAATAATAAATATACTGACATAGATTCTATTTATACTGAACTAAAAGAAGGGAGGAGATATAGTCTCCCCTTCTTACGGTACAGTGATAAAAAGTAGGTTGAGTCCAACGTTATGCTGCAGTCAAGAAAGGTAGACAAAACCCCCGCGTTACGCTACAGGTGGACATAGCCCCTTCCTTATGCTGCTGAGATAAAACGGTGGATATGACCCCCACTTTACGCTTCAGTGATGAAACGGTGGACACGGTCCTCGCCTTACGTTTCAGTGAGAAAACGGTGGCCATATACCCGCGTTACCTTACAGTCAAGAAACTGGGGACCAGGGCCTGTTTTTATGCTACAGTAAATATATTGACATATCCCGCTTTATGCTATAGTAAAAAAGATAGATATAACTCGTTATTAGGCAGGTCGACATATTAAAGTTCTACGTTACAGTGAAAAAGTAGACAGGTCCGTTCCATAACAGAGTAAGACATGTATAAATTGGCCAGGCTTATAATTGATTCTGCAAGTAGCTTAACCCAAATGACTCCTTTTATGTGAGGGTCTTACCCCTCTGCGTGGGATGATGTCAATATATATACCGAGTCTTTTTTTTAATCATTTCACCCCAAGCAAGGCCCTAATGTCACTAAGACCTGAGTAGTTATTTGACGTGGAAGAGAATGAAAAGACTTTAAGAGAAGAAACCGGAAACCCAATCTTAAACCGGAAGCAAGGGATAAACCTTTACTCCTGTTCAAAAGACCGAGTAGGAGTGTGAACCGGACAATAGGCGAACCTATCTATTCCTGAAATTTTTAATAAATATTAAATGTGAATTAAGTGCTTAAATAGAAGCGAGGAATTTAGTTGCTTGTTGTCAAATTTGTCCGGATTAAAGAGAGCATTCGGTCCATCTGTTCCGGAAAGTCGTTTGTCGTGGATCGCGGCTTACATTTTTGATCTGTTAATCAAAACCTCGTCTACACGTCTTTTTCATTCTTTTTTTCTCATCATATCGAATGCGTTTGAGTATCTGCCACTTTTAGCTAATTCATTCATCTGTTTTATATCAAATATTCACACAGGCGGATCACGTTGGGAATCAAGTAACAATAAACCTCTTTAATACTCCAGTATCCACTTCCTGATTTTAATCATACTGCCGATTGAAAACATTTGACTTTTCTTCCTCGGATTTCCGTTTCTTCCCCTTTCGTATTCACATCGTGGTCTGCCGGTATATCTACGCTTCTGGTCTGGCTGGTTCATTTTTCTTTATTTCAGATTATCAGACCGTTCGTCTTGTTTGGATTCGGTGGTCGATCTGGATATTAAGTCCCAGAATATTTTGTGATTTTTATTTTCCATTCTCTGGTTATTGATAAAACACAACTCAACCTAAATCGTCTGTAGAATTCCCAGTGGAAGACATTCGTCTTTCTGTTATAGCTAAAAAAAAGAAAAACAAAAAATAAACAAACAAAAGAACAAATGCCTTCTTTATTCACTCCGTTCTTCATTGATATATAAAGTAAGTGACATCAAAGTCAGTTTTTATTATCTTTGATAATCCAGTGTACAAGGGTTTCAACAATTTTATATAGTTTTTCTTCAACGGTGAGTTTTTTTTGAAAAACCACCCTCGAACAGAAAATATATAAATTTGTTGAAACTGATTTTATTTAATTCAGCAAACCACTACATACTGCAGTCATTCCTAAAACTGTGCGGCGGAAGAGGATAGCAGGTGAGGCGGTAGAGGATAGAAGGTGAGGCGGAAAAGGATAGAAGGTGAAGGCGGAAAAGGATAGAAGGTGGAGGCGGAAAAGGATAGAAGGTGAAGGCTGAAGAGAATAGCTGGTGAGGCGGAATGATTGAAAGACAATCAAAGATTTAGAAACAGTTTTAAAAAAATCATATGCCAAAAATATATGCAGCAGGAAATGTGATGTAGCATCTTTAGTCGGAGGGCTTCAAGAATCAACGTTCATATATTCGTATGTCGTAGAACAACACAATACAACAATTCCCAACCGCATTGATGGTACCAAATTTCATCCAAGTTGGCTTTGGGTTTAGAACTGATGGTAACATTTTGAAATGTCACTCGATTTGTAACAATGCAGAGAAGAGTAAAACAAAGATACGTTCTTCAACTCTTTTGCTATGTGAAGTTATTGCAGCTGTCATTCTACAAATTGACCAAAATTTCAGCATTGTCTTCGTTATTGGAGGTCAAATTATTTAAAATTTATTATATGCCGATGACACTGCACCCACTAACGAGGTCAGCAATGGCCACCAAAACCTCGCCAGAAAAACTAACATTCGCGGTGCAAAGGAAAAAGGGTTCGGAATAAGTATCAAGATAACTGCATTTGTAAGAACAGAACAAATCCTACGTTCATTAAATATGACAATTTACAATAAACCTATTTAAAAAGTGATGGAAATTTTATAGCTGAAATGTAATCTATCAGCTTTCAACAACCACGCGATGACAGTAAATTATAGATTAAACATCAGAATAAAATAGAAATAAAAACTATTAAAATCAAAAACATTGTCATTAGAGAGGAAAGTAAAATAAAAAAAAAATTAAATCTACGTTCCTTCCTTCCTTATGACTACATCAGATGAAACTCCAAACTATTTAAAAAAAAATCGTGATCTTCCAAATCGTTTAATTGTTAACCACAAACAAATGAATAAAATAAACAACAGTCCAAAGTATAATGAAGTTTCCCCTTTGCTTGATTGAATTAAGAGCAACTCACTTAAATATATATTAAACAGTCTCTAAACGTGACATTGCGAGGGATATTATCCTGGCCAAAGAAAAAGCGGTCGACCGAAATTTAAATGGAGTTTCCATAAAAAGAAAACTCACTTGGCCAAAGTTTGATAGCTGGTGCCATTTAAATAAAGTCAGACTGGATAGAAAAAAAAAACTCGAAAGAAATACATCATGTGAATTCGTAATCTGATACAAACGGAAATGACGTAACGTTTTTTTTAACTCTTTTTGGACTAGTCTGGTACAGTGACTGCTTGTGTGATTTGCTGTCTCATTCCTTTCTTCGTAGAGGCCCTATCTATTAATGTGTATCTGGTGTTTGTCAACCTTCACTATGACGGGCTTGTTATGGAGTGAAGTAATAAAGGATTCTGTATCCATTTTCAGGTTTCCTCTGTGTAGCCATTATTGTTTCTCATTGATTTAAAAGTTTAAACTCGGGTTTTATCGGTTGATGCAAACATTTGGTGGAAATAAATCTTCTCTAATCTCTCGCACTTTCCTCAGTACCTTTAACGACTCACTATCGCAGTGATCAGGACATTTTCAATTGTCTCTGGTATTTTCAATTCCCCCAATCTTGCCTCTAGTACTTTAGGGATTGTTTCAAGTACGCAACTTATTATGGGCACTACTCGGCCATTTTCATTCCCCTTTAACCTAGTGGGCTGCTGATATAGTTAATTTTATGATCTGGCAGACTTTCTGTTATTTGATCTTAACGTTTTGGCTAGAAATGATTCATTGATTTGTTTTTACAGTTTATCAACCCTGTGTTATTTAGAGCTGAAAAGCATTTTGGATTTTAAAAATAATTCCCTTTTTTTGCGAGTAAATATTTCATTAACACTTTTTTTAGAAGAACAATGAAATTTTCCAGATACAATTCTTACTATTTAAACTACAGCTGAGGGGAGGAGATGGATTCCTACCTTTCCCAAGTTTCTAAAGAAGTAAAGGATTTCTTTATTTATTAATCCGACAGATTTTATCTTTTTAAATCTGCCGCAATTTTTCAAAAAACCCATTACATCTTTACAAATTGCTTTGTTTATGTTTGGATACAAAACTGAGCAGATATGAAGATTTCGAGAAGTCCATGAAGAGAAGGATTTCATTTAAAGGCATTATTCAGCCGGACAGGATCGGCAAAAGTTCTTCGTGGCTGAGTCGGTTAAAGCATGTCAGATATAACGACGGTTCCCTCTGCTCGGGAGAATGCAGGTTCGAATCCTGCCTTAAAAAGATTTCTCGAATATTCAGACAGAAATAAATAAATATACTGTTTAATAAATAAATTGAACGTCTACTCAAATATGAGTATCTACTAAAAATAACGTTTGAAGCGATAAAAACCTTTCTCAAGTGCATTTGTGCGTAAATGACTAACCCAGACGGAATTCGAACTCGGCTCTCCAATTTCTCATTCCGAGACGCTAAGCATTACACCACCTTCCTTCTTTGATCAAGACGCCTGCTCTGGATGTCACTTTCCCAGAAACCATGCTTATTTTATATTATGCCCATTTGTTTTTGCTTTGGAGTTCAAATCATTGACACAATTCTCAGTGTATCATTTCAACTTTTGTCAAGCCTATTTTTATAATTCCATTGCAGCATATATTCATCATACAGTTTACAGTTTCCATGATAAAACAACACAATTCTTGTTTTCTGAAGTTTGCGTATATAGACAATCTCTTATCCTAAATTCTGAAAACGGAAAAGTCCCAAATATCTGAACATTTTTATTATCTATCTTTATCTCATTTCATTTACCACTGTATTTATTTTGGCTTATTTCTGATTTGTTTGTTTTGGACTGTAATATTATCACGTTCCGTTTCTCTTATTATGTGTTCTCTGCGTAACCATATCCACGGCTTTTTGTCGGCGATATTTTTTTAGAATATAACCATGGAGTATTTTGCATTCCTCATTATCCCGTTGTTTTTAAGAGTGGATTTATTATTATTATTATTATTATTAGTGGATTATTAAAAATTGTTGTCATGACTATTTTTCTGCTTATTCTTCAAGTCCCGTAGATGTTATTCCTTCCGCCCTTTCACCTTACAGAATGTATGTCATTATCAGCTTTGACGTGCCTAGCGTTGTACAGTTATTAATTTCCTAATCTGCCAAGCTATTGATTTAAATAAATCTCATGTCTATTTTAGAAAGAATCTCGTTATTGATACGTTCCATGTTTTCTTCTTACGAGCAACGACTCAGTGTCGTATTACACTGTTTTCTATTCGTTACAAGCATCCCAAATTCGAAAAAACCATTGACAATTTTGATATCACTTAGTTTCTTAGATATAATTAAGCATATATTAGTTTCGCACAAGGCAGTTGTAGTAGAACCCTTAATATAGACTGAACATTACATCAGTGAAAATAGTTTCCTTGTTATTAATATATCTTCAAGATGCTTACCTATCTGTGATATATCCCGTAACAAGGGCGCCAATTCCAGCACCGATGAAATATGACATCAAGATAAATTGGCGATAAGCGTCTCTTCCGCATACCAAGTTGAACTGTAAAATAAAAGAATAGAATAGGTAAGACAAAATTCTATTGGTCATTCACTGTATTTATTCCATCCAATGAGAAGCAAACATTTTTTAATCGTTTCACTCCAAGCAAAGCCGATAAAAGCCACTAAAATGAAATTTTTGGGGGGGGGGGGTTACTGAGAGTGAAAGAAACGGAGAGGTCAATAAAAAGTGATATAATCGCCAACGTCCTGAATGGACATGGCACATGAAAAGAAGATTCAGTAGATCTGAAGTTTTAATTTCTTTGTTCGACCTTCACCGCAATTTCTCTGAATTTTATTCTCTCTCCTCAAAAATCGATTTATATTTTGTTTCATGCTGTCAATATTACTGGTCCTTACCTGGCATCTCGGCTTCAGTCGCTTTCGCAATGTAGCTTCCCTGTGCCTTTTCTATTTTATAAGTCTACCATTCATCCATGCTTTGAATATTTCTGCCACATGTGATCCGCTGCTCCCGCTGTATATTTAGAGATTCTTGATAGAATCAGCAATATCATTGGTCCTGAACTCGCGTTTCATCTTCCGTCAATTTCTCACCGCCATAATGTAGCTTCCCTGTGCCTTTTCTATTTTATAAGTCTACCATTCATCCATGCTTTGAATATTTCTGCCACATGTGATCCGCTGCTCCCGCTGTATATTTAGAGATTCTTGATAGAATCAGCAATATCATTGGTCCTGAACTCGCGTTTCATCTTCCGTCAATTTCTCACCACCATAATGTAGCTTCCCTGTACCTTTTCTATTTTATAAGTCTATCATTCATCCATGCTTTGAATATTGCTGCCACATCTGATCCGCTGCTCCGGCTGTATATTTAGAGATTCTTGATAGAATCAGCAATATCATTGGTCCTGAACTCGCGTTTCAACTTCAGTCAATTTCTCACCGCCATAATGTAGCTTCCGATGTGCCTTTTCTATAAATACTTACATGGTAATTGTTCGAATAAACTCTTCGCTATAATACCTAGACTTTATGAATTAAAGCCAGTGTCGGTAAGGTCTCATCAATTCATATTTGAATTGGCTATATTTAACCTTAAGTTCTATGCTAAAAGTTTCTTCTCTCGCACTTCTCGATTGTGGAGCTCATTTCCGGTCCAGTGCTTTCCAGCCAAGTTTAACCTTAAAAAATTTAAATGTAATGTCAATCGTTATCTACTGTCTTCTTGATTACTCTTCTATTGTTCTCGTTCCTTAATAATGTTTCTTTTCTTTTACATTCAGTAACCCTTTCTGTTTTACTGCCCTGCATAATGTGATATGATTAAAAACACACGAGACCGTCGTTTCGTTCTTTTGTTCTGAATATGAAGGGAATACATTCTGAAACCTATTATGTTCATCCATCTTAATAAAATATTTATTAGCAGTGGCTTTTAAGTTTTAGAATTATGTGATAAAACAGACAACATGAAGTATATTTTGTTTTGCAAATTTCCAATAGCAAAAACTGATCACATACATTTGGTAATCATTTGGTCAATGGCATTGTTTTTAATCCAGTCTTAAAACTTTAAATAAAAACGTTTATTTATTATTTTAGCAATAGTTTCTGAAATGAACTAAATAGGAAAAGAATGAAAGGATCAAACCTTGGTGACTGCAGTAGCCACAAACTGGGATTTGTCGTAGATCCATTTATCGCAAGGAACCACTGAAGCCGTAAATCCTTTACTTGTATCTTTGAATTTCGGATTAGTCTCTGATATCTTATAGAAACTGCAAGAATTGGTAAAAGATATTTTCGGGTCTCCAGACACTGAGTTTTTGTCTTCTTTCAAACTATCAGGAATAGTTTCGTTGCCAAATCTCAGATGCGACATATTCTGAATCTGTTCAGTGACGTTCCAAACTGACTGAACGGAACAGCTTCACATGGAAAAAAAATAAGAATCAATCAGTTATTAATTTAAATCACTTCCCCACACAGTTAAATTTGCATACGAATTAGATGCTATAAACTTTACTAAAGTGCAGATCGATTAATTATAATTGATATGAAATATAAAGAACATTTATTCAAGATTTTCTTTCTTGAAATTTGACTCGAAATTTGTTTAAAAAAACAACAAAAGAAAAAGAAGCGAAACAAAGGAAACGCTTAACCGAGAAAACCTACCGCAATCTCTTGATGCAATTTCAACTTTCTTTTTATTTTTAAAATGACATTTTCATGTTTAGCGAATTCCTTATGACATCTTTCTGCTTCTTCTTGCTTATCTATTTCTTGATATCTATATCTGTTAATATCTATCTCGCTGGTTATCTCAGATTTTCAACTCTGTACACTTACGAGGGATGTTCCAAAGGTGTTAACCTTTAATATTATGCCTTTTACAGCGATTCCAGATTTATTGTTTTATTCAACTACATTATATATATATATATAGTGTGTGTGTATATATATATATATATATATATATATATATATATATATACGATAAAAATATATTGGTTAAAGTGGATAGAGCGTATGTAAATATAAATGTGGACATTGAGGTCAAAACTCAGAGGCGACAGTCTGTTTCATGCTTAAACGCAATGAAGATGACCTGAAGATGGCCTTTAAGCATGAATCAAACTATCGCCGCTGAACAAGTAGGAAAGCCTTTATAAATTTAAGACGTTTTTCCTATTTTATCTTTATCGTACTGGGGCGGGGGCGTGAGAGAAACGCGGAGTTGTTTCGATATTTCGAATTCTATGCTGTTTTCAGTTGTCAGAGGTTACGTCTTCATTTTTTCGTGTTGTTAATTTCTCTTTCTTTCTCTCTCTTTTTTTCAAACAAGTTTTGTCGAATAATATCGTTAAGTTTCGTCTACCCAATTATTTTTTATTAATTTCCGAATAAGTTGTTTTATATAATCGGTAAACTTTCCCATGTTCATTTTTGTTTTTTGTTTATTTTCCTCTGAATATTTTTGAATGTTGTCACATTCATTGTCAAGGATTTCCTTTCTTTTTGTCTGTTTATGTAAATCTAATTCCGGCGTTACTGGAATATTTCTGTAGCAAAGTCATTTTCAATGCTTTCTAATTTTCCGATCTGAAAAGCTTTGAAAAGGATTGAACTCAAGACAGGAGTCTGAGAGTCGAGCCTCTTATCACTGCCATACATCGAAGTAACCCAAATATTAGCTTACCTTCAGCAAAAGAGTCAGTCCAAAGCAGGAATATTAAAATCGAGCAGCTACAGAGATTTAATTAACTGGGAAGTGATTGAACAGATGATTGAAATCTGAAGCTGAATTGGAAGAGCGAAATGTCTTTCAGAAACTAAAGGAAATATTAAGACGTAGAAATTAAAAAGAAAAAGAAAAAAAGATTACTGAACTGCGACGTAATATCTAATTCCCTACATGGCAGTGCATGTTGAACAATTTCTTCACAGGTTTAGAAGAGACTTGAAGCGATAAAGATGTCGTTCTGTCGACGAATGCTAAGAATACCATGGACAGAACATGTGAGCAACATGAAAGTTTAAAAGAAAATAAATACCAGAATAAAGTATACACACAATCAGAAAGAGACTATCTGGGAAATATAATGAAGAAAGAAGGCCTAGCGAATTTAACACACACAGGAAATACTGACGGCAAGAGAATTAAGGGGAACAATGTGTAACCTGTCTAACCGGTTTGGGTGAATTGATGGCAGAAACAAAAAGGCAAAAGAAATGGTATAGAGTAAAAAATTAGAGTAATAAAAGACAGGAAGCGGTGGGGAGCCATGATTGCATAAGCCTTGAAAAGAAGGTTAAAGCTTATTTCTAGTCGCATTGTTACATAAAAGACGAAGTCTGATACAAAGTTGTAGGTTTGAGGCGCTACAGTATTAATGGTTTGCAAAATGATCTTGTTAACCACTGATCTCTAGAATTGCATCCTAGATTTAAATTCTACTTGAACATTAAGACAGCTTCTCCTATCGTCCGGTTTAAGGTTTTTTGAACAAGAGTAGGGGTTAATCCTTTGTTTCAGGTTTAGGATTGTAACTTTTTAATTACTTTTATTCTCTTTCACTCTCAGTAGCCCACTTACGTCTTAGTGGCATCATCGCCTTGCTTGGGGTGAACTGATTAAAAAAAAAGAGAATGCTTGGTAGGGATTAAAATTACTATAGTTACTATAGTAAATTTAATCCATACCAAGCATTCTCTTTTAGTATTAACGATCTGGGAAGTTACACAACTTACTTCATAGTGAGAGTCGGAGATATTTATTTACGTGTATTCAAAATCATCTAAAATCGACCCCCACTCCCCAAAAGAACAAAACATTATTATAACAATATTATGTTAGGAGAAGTACTAATCATCTATGGCAGCTGGCTAAATGTTAGACTAATACAATAATTTTTCAGATAAAACCCGAAAAATATATTTGAGTCGTTTTGGGGCGAGGACATTTTTTAACCATCAAATATAGTAGCTTAGAGTAATTCAAAGACATTTGCTAACATTCGGGAATGTTATTAACACTTCTTTAGTATTTTAGTAAACACCCCATTTAAAATAGATATATCAATTACTTCTTTAATTTCTATATTCTGTTTTGAATGTTCTTTGATTTTTATAGGATAAATAAAAAAAAAAAAATAAAAGGTTTTATTTTGAAAAATTACATTAAAAGACCGCTATTAAAATTGAATGTTTAACTTTCAAAAGTAATGTTTAACTGTAAAAAAATAAATTCCATTTCATTTTCAGTAAACAAATAAAATACTTGTAATTCACACAAATATTTTGACTAAAACCAGAAACTCTTTGTAGTTCCTTTGTAGGCCTATTTGATTAATGTGCAAATGGAAGATTAATTAAAAGGAGAAAAGCATTGTACTTTACCTGTGTCGAGGAATATACATGATGAAGGCATACAGATGATTTTGAAAAGCCACTGGAATAACCACTAAGCATAAAAGAAAACACCTTTGCTTTTGATAAGTTCCGTTCTGACCAGTTAATATTAAGAGCGAGTCAAAATCCATATTCTTCTTTTTATGTAATTTCTTATTTATAGAACTATGTATTTTAAAATAAAATATTATTTGAATCTTATATATATATATATATATTGCGCTTTATAAAATCTATTGAGAAATTGTATATTTTGTAATTTACGTATATTTATAAATATGCATGTAATAGAATTATTATTATTATTATTATTGCTTTGCACAAGTCGTTATGACAAAATGATTCGTAGTATTTACTAAGTTTAGTTTAACCCAAAGTGACTAACTTGATAACCAATACGACGATATAACTCAAATATTGCTATTTACTAAGAAGAGTATCTTAGTCTAGCATAAGGCCAAATGTCTTGGGTATTGAGTACATTACAGTACTAATAAGTTTCCAAAATATTTTCTTTTGTGCGATTTACTTCTGACTCACTTTTTAGTCTATGGTTAAAACTAGACTAGAGTGTAAAAACGTATTTGCTAATCTTAGCTTCGTTTGGCATAAGGTCAAGCGTGCTGATGATCCATTCCAGACTAAACTACAGAAATAATGGCCTGCGAGCCTTGCTAGCTAATTGCTACTCCACGACAAGATGCCCAACTGTTTATGACAATGCAAACGTTTTAAGTTTCTTTAGAGTGTGTATTTAGTGGCGAAAATGATTGCTGTGTAAGGAAGATAATCACAATCTTTTAAAATAGATTTGTACGTGATATATTTAAAGATTTCCCCCCATTTAATTTCGCAAACTGTCACCTCCTGTTTGTTAAGGGGTAAAAATAAAATATGTTGCAGGACTTAAAAAAATATTTGCTAAACAAAAATAAAAAGACGACAAAGATGTTAAGAATAGTTCACTCATTTCTGGAGCAAACATTGTCCAACACTGTGACTGGAGGCAAAGATTCCGTAAGCCATCTCTCTCTCTCTCTCTCATATATATATATATATATATATATATATATATATAAAAATAATAACTTGTAATTTTTCCAAAAGATTTAATGAAAAACTTTTCCAAAAGAATTACTGAAAATTTATGGTACTAAGTTACGCACCCTAGTAAAACCAACTTTACTTTGTGCCCCCCCCTTACCTGTTTACTCTCATCCCCGAAATTTAGTTTCGATCAATGTACAGCTATTTTAGAGGGTGAAACGGACGGATTAACAAGTCACAGAAATATATATATATATATATATATATATATATATATATATATATATTTATTTCAAATCACAGAAATATATATATATATATATATATTTCTGTGACTTGTTAATCCGTCCGTTTCACACACAAACACATATATAAGTGTGCGTGTGTAGGTATATATGTATATAAAAGAATTAAATTTTCCTGATTTAAAATTCTACAATACCAAACGACTGTAATACAGATATCGATAAAACAAAGCACAGAGACACACAGACTTTCTTCAAGTCTCAAGTCAAGAAGACATAAGCTAGGGTTATTAATTTGATTTACGATACCAACTTATCTCCAGAGAGTCTAAGATATTACCTAATACATAGTTTTGTCTTTCATCAAAATGATGATGCCAAAGAGAATATAAGCTTTCTCCGGCGAAATGTATCTTTGATAAAAAAATTTCCATTATGTCTCATCATCTTCATATTATATATATATATATATATATATATATATATATATGTACAACGGTGAAGAATAGAAATAACCACGATATTCAACACACACAAAAAGAGAAAAAAAATTAACCTAACACCAAGAAAATGCACATGAATTACTTTTTAAACTTATGAAAATAACAAAAATGACAATATTGGCAGTCAATTGAAGACAATTCCTGACGAGTGGACCGAACGATTACAAAAAGTTTCTTCTACGAAACTCTGGAGTCGGGGTGCTGAATATAACATCAATCAGCTAAGTGACAAATTTCATATTTGTATTAATCTTATATATATATATATATATATATATATATATATATCAGTATTACATCTAAATTTTTAGGCTACTATCCAAAAAATACTTCTGCATACACATCCAGTCACGTGTACTCGAATGCAGAACCAAGGCTATTTCATAAATATATCTGTATATCTATTAAATATATAATCTTTGTTGTCAATCTGCCTCGGAATTAAAATAATTGCCGATTTGCCACCCTTCAAACACATGCAAAAGAAACCCAGATTTCGTCTACTGATTTTTATAGGCAGGCCCTTCCCGACCAACTTGCCGCAATAGAATTTTCTTAACCTCTTTTTCCTTCTATGTCATAACAGCTAAATTTTTTAAATATTTTGTCAAAACTAAGCTTAGCTTAGTCTGGCACAAGGACATCCAGACCGATAACATCAAGAAGTCACATTGGTGAGTTTCGAATCGGGGCCTCAAAGTCAGAAAACGCACCTCCTAACCATTGGGTCATATATTCATGCTGTTGTAGTAAATAGAAGACAGAATGTATAAATTTGAAAATATGTTCGCGCCCTTAAAAATGAGAAAAATGTTAATTCGGGGCGTAGGCCATCATGGTTACTGTTAACTTCCGGTCCCTTGTAGCTCTAAGTTTTGCCACTGATATCCCTTGTCTCTCTTATCTTCATTATGTCTTGTGAGTGTCAAATTCTCCAAATCCTCTTTCTTCATTATATGCCCGAGAAATTTTAACGGTGTCTTTTTCATTCGAAGGATAAGTATCCTTTCAGTTTCCATTTTCTCTGAAATTTCATAGTTTCTCAAATGATCAGTCCATGGCATCCTCAGCATCCTTCTGTAGAACCACATTTATGTTGCCTGAAATCTCTTGTTCATCTGTGAGGAAATTGTCCGGCATTCACTGCCATATTCGAGGTCTAGTTCAAAATTAGGAAATACAATCTGATAAATATTCGAAATAAAATAAATAATAAATCAAATGACAATCGTTTTTAAAAAGACAATCGATGAATAACAATTAACGCAAAATATAAACAATGGCCATAATAAGTAAAAATATATGTATTTTGATAAATGGTTTGGTTTATTTTGTTTTACGGCATATCAAGCTCAACGGATTATTTAATACCGACAAGATTTTTATTGCTGGGAATAATTTTTCAAAAATATATTTTGCTGGTAATATTTCTTTTTCAAAAATGTATTGCTGGTAATATTTCTTTCAAAATGTATTACTGGTATTTTTACTATAAAAACCTATTTGTATACTTTCATAGTGTTTTGACCCGAGTTTTTTGGGTTTACTATTTCCCCATAGCTGGGACCCCAACAGGCGCTACCACATCGGGTCAGGGTGGACCTGGGAACAATAGCAATTAATAGGTGGCTCCACGCTCCTCAAAACCTCTCCCGATCAGAGGCCTTGCTGCCGGATGTAGTTTATCGTCATACCCAGGACGCCAAATGGTGGGTTGGGGGCGAATGTTATTCCTCTGCATAGCCGCTATCGGCGTATTCAGAAACCCCAACCGACAGGGCAGGTTTAATAAATTAAATTATAATAAACATACAAAATAGGTATTTATAACTTGTTACCTTTTCTGGTTATAATAATACTCAAAGGACATAATATTAAAAGAGATATACTGGTTAAACACGTTAATTACAAATATTATACCACAAATACTCGATTTATCGCCCGGGAAGCGTATTTAAAAACTCTCTTAAAGTGGGAAATAATTTTGTTAATTGTCTATATTTCTGAGATGAGGTATTATGTACATTATTTACATGATTCGGACTATTGTTCTCATATTTGTCGCCATATTTATTACAACGTTTCCGACGTTGTACACTCCGGCCTTCTTCAGGTGGTTGGAATGTCGAACTGAACCCTTTATTTCGCTCACTGGAGTAGACTGTTCTAGTTCCACGTGCCATGTTTTAATGGATGTCAGTTATCAGTTATCTCCTGTTAATTTCCCTCTGAATGTTCTCCACTGCCTTAACCGGGTATTGTACTCACACTCTTTGGGTCCTATCACTGGATGTAACTAACGCCTTTATCCACTGTGCCATGTGTCCTTGAAACGTTGTAATAAATATGGCGACAAAGATGAGGACAATAGTCCAAATAATGTAAATAAAGTAATTTTGTTAAATTGTTCAACGTCCTTCAATACAAACATCTTCATCCTCCTCAGCGTCCTTATCTGCACCTTTCGTTTCTCGTTTAGTCGCTATGGGACGCTTATTCGAAAGGGACGCTTATTCAAGATTGGACATTGAATCGACCATTTACAGTAATTTTTATTTTAATTTAATTCTACAGTTTCCTTTCCTTGCCCGTTTCCGCTGAGTCCAATACACATTGCCCAACCCAGGGATTGAACTCACAACCATTATGTCACCAAATTCACGAACCAATGCTAATGGACTAGTGGATTAAAGCGTTGGCTCGTGTATTTTGTGACATAGTAATTGGGAGTTCAATCCCTGGGCTTGGCAGTGTCAATTTAACTCAGTAGAAACAGGGCGAGAAATTACTCAACAGTACTAAAAATAAGTATTAGACCAGATATCCCTAGACATGAGCATTTGAACGAGAAGAGTCTATGCTCGTACATAAAATAAGGGGTTCAGTTAAGAATTCCCTGTAGGTTACCCGGATCAATACACACCTGATGAAGGCTGGAGGGCACAACGGCCGAAACGTTGTGATAACATTAACAAAGATGAGGACAATATCTCTCTATATTTCTGAGAGGAGGTATTGTAACTATTTACATTATGTACAACGGCCGAAACGTCGTGAATATGACAACGAAGATGAGGACAACAGTCCGAACAATGCATATAGTGTAAATAGTTACAATACATCATCTCATAAATATAGACAGATCTCTGAAGAAGGTCGGAGCGTACAACGGCCGAAACGTCGTGAATATGACAACGAAGATGAGAACAACACCCCGAACAATATAAATAGTGTAAATGAGGACAATAGTCTTTTCATTATGTATTTTTCACAATTCACAATTTTGATAGAATACAATTAGTGAATGCGTGGCCAATCAACTCACTATTTCTTGCCTAGAAAGTGGCTGATATAACCATTATCAGTGATAAGGCCCATGACGGTATACAGGATGTTAGGCAATCTAGACACGCTATTTGATAACATTGAGAAAAGCGAATCATGTTACATATTCTCGATTAAAAGTAGAAATGATAGTGTTTTCATTGTGACAGTCGGCGTACGAGAATGTATTGAGAGCAAGAAAGCAGAAACTTTTGACGGTAAACCGGCATTAGGCAGATGTCAAAAACGACGGAAATGCCAGGTAGACTTTTGTTTTACAAAGATGAGAAAAATAGGGAGGAAAGAAGGAATACCGATGGCAGAGGTACTTTACGCGATTCGGAATTCATTGAATAAGTGAACAACGTGTATAAATACTACAACCTCTTCCTGTACTTGTTATTTACTTCGTTTAATTTGGCACAAAGCCATAAATATGGCTTCTACCCAGCGAGGATAGAATTCACATCTTTCATACAAAATCATGCTAACTTCCAGGAAAATGACTTATTTCGCCTTCTCGGGTTAATGCTCTCAGCTGACATGAGGTAGAAAGATTGTATTGAATTCATTGTTAGGTCAGCTGCTAAGAAAGTTGGTTCACTGTGTCGTGCGAGACAATTTTT
Organism: Acanthosepion esculentum; assembly: GCA_964036315.1. Lineage (NCBI taxonomy): Eukaryota > Metazoa > Mollusca > Cephalopoda > Sepiida > Sepiidae > Acanthosepion > Acanthosepion esculentum. The sequence goes on from OZ038482.1 coordinate 1,782,695, forward strand.
ATCTCCAGAATCTATCTTACATATCTATAAGTCCACCATTCATCCATACTTAGAATATTGCGGTTACATATAGTCCGTTGCCCCTGCTATTTACCTTGAGCTCCTTGATAAAATCTAAAGAAGAATCAGCAATACTATTGATCCTGATCTGGAAGCTCGGCCTCATTCACTTTCCCACCGCCGTAAAGTTGCCTTTCTGTGTCTTTTCTATAAATACTTTCATGGTAATTGTTCAGATGAGCTCATCGCTATGGTACTTAGACTTTTTCAAGCGTAATACTAGACTGGCGTCGAGATCTCATCAATTTACAGTTGAGCTAGCTAGATGTAGCCCTAATTTCTATGCTAACAGTTTCTTATCTCGCTTGTAGAATTCCCTTCCGTTTCCATGCTTTCTAGCCAAATTTAATTGGCAAAAATTTAAATGCAATGTCAATCACTATTAACTGTAACCTGATTACTCTTTCCTCTTCCCGCTCATTATTAATACGTCTGTTCCTAATTCTTCCACACCCTGTAAGCCATTGTGTCTTGCATGGAATGATACTGATTAAAAAAAAAATCTAGAAAATGAGCAGTCATGGCGCCCAACTTTCTTACTTTTGTTGCTCTAACTCTCAATCCTTTACTATCGCACACCTCGGGCCGTTGTTCTTTTTTTACAATGATGTTTACACTGTAGAAGGTCCGGGAGCCACTCGAGGTACAGGGTTACAGTGTAAGAGGGACAGATTAAGAGGATATAACTGTTAATCCTATATGTGAGAAGGTTAAGATTGTAGTGATCGGGAAACATCATCTTGGGAGTCAATTCATAGAGCAACGGTTCGCCAGAAGAAACTGCTCGACTGGAACTTAGGCCTCACCAATGAAATACGAAGGAAATGATGGTGGTACGCTACAATGTGCGTAGCATGGCGGATCTTAAGAACTGGTAGAACTAAGGAATGTAGTTCACCTGAGCACTTTCTATGGAAATAGCGATAGAGCAGTGAGAGGCTTGCGACGTTTCGGATGTGGGAAACGGGTTATAGGGTGGAAAATAATTCGTCAAGGGAACAGAAATGTTTTTAGACTCTATCGAGATTGGAAAGTGGTGACCATATATGGCAGCAGTACTCCATTTTTGGCCTGATCTGGTTCTTGTAATCACAGAGAATAACAGGAGTCATACTGGAGCGGTACAGCATCAAAGTATGGCCTCCCAACATTTCTGTCAAAGATCCGTAAAATATTTGTAGCTCTATGAAAAGTGTTGGATACACGAATATTTAAAGAATTAATGGATTTTATTTTTTAATCCGATATATTTTTATGACTACAAACGTTATTATTAATGGATACCCATATTTGAGTAGACGTCCCTTTTTTAAATTTAGCTTATTTCGTCTATCAGCGTTCGCGCTTGAAGAAAAGAAAATTTACTGCGTAAAATGTACCCCTCTGCAGGATTCGAACCTGCGTCCCCTTTTGAAGAAGAAATTACCCTCTGATCAAGCGTACTTTAACCGCTCAGCTACGGAAAGCTTCACAGTTAAGCGAAGATCTATTTGCCTTAACACACATTCACTCGTTTAGATGTTTCTCCTTAAATAAGTTTTCTTCCGGAAGACGAAATAAACACTGTTTAAAAAAAAACCAGAACGTCTACTCAAATACGGGTATCCACTAATAACATTTTAAGTAATAGAAAAAAACACAAATATATAAATTTACCGATGCCATCTCAAGTGTGGGTCGGGATGGGTGGATGTTCAAGAATACACCGAATAAATCTCCGTACATAATGACCACCTATTTGCCGTACCTTTTAATTCTGCTTTTTAATTCTCCATTTTGACCTTTTTAATTCTCCTTTGTAACTCTCCTTTTTGATTCTCCATTTTGAACTTTTGACTCCTTTTTACCTTTTTAACTCTCCTTTTTGGATCTCCTTTTTTACTTTTTAATTCTCCTTTCCAATTCTTCTTTTTATTTCTCCATTTTCACCTTTTTGACTCTCCTTTGAGCCAGACCTATGTCTATCTTTTTGACTTTGGAACAAGTTGGACCTTTTTAAATTTCGTGTTAACCAGACTCATGTCTACTTTTTTGATTTTCATATGAAGCAAATCTATGTCTATCTTTCTATTGTTTATCAAAGCGACTTACTTCGGAATTAAATAATTGGAAAAGGTTGATAAGCCGTAAAAGAAATCAAAACAAACTTGAAATTGAAATGGAAATCATCGGACAAATCTTGGAACAGTTCACCATTGCCATAAAAACAAGTTTCACCAGTAAAACAGAGACAACTATTACAGTAAAAAAGTTAAGGACACTATCAATAAAACAGTTACAAATAATCGTATTTTATATGTAATTATATTGCTTAAAATTTGACATTTTTATGGGGAAAATGTGCTCAATATCAGGTACAGAGCATCTGTAGATATAATCTCTCAACATATCTGATGACCATTTAAAATTATAAAACTGCCATTCAGTGTTGATTTTTATGTCCACACTGTTATATAAATTTATCTTTTAATATTTTTATTATGGGAGATGCTGAAAAGTTCTCGGTCTAATTTAGTTTCCAAAATCCGAGTAAATATAACAATTTTCGGAAGGGCATTTTGCTCAAGTCGAAAACTTTTGGGGATAAACATGGTATTTTGCGCATGTAAATTATTTGCTTTTCTTTCTAGCTACAACTTTAAAACCATCATATTTTTCCATAACATCTTAGATGCACAGATCTTGAGATTGGGTAAGTGAAAGAGGATTAATGCACTTGCAAAATACACGATACTTACGTCGTTCAGGAGTTTTGGTTATGAGAAAGAGATGAGGGATATAGAATGTTAGAGGAGAGAAAATGTACAAAGAGTAAGAAAGAGAGAGAGAGAGAGAGTAAGATGGGAGGGTGAAAAAAGGAAAAACATAATCAAGAAAAATAAAATAAGAAACTGGGAAAAAAAGAGAGAAAATGGGAATGAAAGGGAGAATGTCAGAGAGAGAGAGAGAGAGAGAGAGAGAGAGAGAGAGAGATTCACGGTGCGAAGAAAGAAGATTTATAGGTTGTATTGAGAAAAAGAATAAAATTTGGTTAGGTTACTCACCGCCTAGCAGTGCTTATATTCATTCTTTGATTTTCATAAACATTCAACAAGCATCAATGAATATCAAGGGGACATTTTTTCTTTTGTATTCAATGACACTTTTCTTTCGGATGCACTGCCATCATTTGCTATCTTCTATAGCGAGGCAATAAAAAATGTGGCTCAGCAGTCGGGAGATTCAAACTCTACGGCTATATCATCAACATCGATTTCTGACGTCGTTGGTCAACATAGTAAAGTAGCTAGTAATGGTTTCAAAATGACGTTTATATAGAAGAAAAAAACAGAAGATAGATATATAAAGTGACAGAGAGAGACGAAAGGCGGGAGGGGTAGACACAGAAATAATAATAAACTAACGAAAGAGGGCGATAGAAATGCGAAGAGAGAGAGAGAGAGAGAGAGAGAGAGAGAGAGAGAGTCTCGCTCTGTGTGTAAGGGAAAATAGTAGAGGAGAAAGGTGTTCGCTTCTTAGGTTCATAACTTGTCGATGACTGTAATTAGATTTGGGATTAACATTTTGCAGAACACGGGCTCCTTAATTGAATTGTCGTTTCTCTTAAGTGAGCAAGACAAAGAACATATCAAGAAAAATAAACGTTGTATTTGATACTGTTGTTTTATATTGAATTTCAAAAGCGACTTTATCAATAAACCACCATAATTTTTTTCTGGTGTCATATTTGACTATAAGCAATTAGCAATTCGGTAGGGCAGTCGGTCCTTATAGAGTTTGCTAGAATAGTGAATTTGTACCAAAATTAAGTTCGCGCTAGGAACTTTTTTATACTAAAGGTCATCAAATACAAGGCTAGAGAGCTACTCAAGGTAGAGGACTACTCTTAAAATGGTTATGTGGAATGAGTTGTGTAATAGGAATGGATATTGTATATTTAGACAGGATTCATTCTTTTATTGAATTTGACAGACACATTTTTTGTTATTCAGTTTTTCTAATGTTCTTACAGTTTTACTTTCATGAAGAGTGAGAGAGTGTAGAAACTCTCCGTAGGGATTATTGTCTCGAAAGATTAAGGGCAATCCATCAGCTGATGATTTCCATTTCAAGTATGTTTATGTTCTAAGTTTTTATTTTGTAGAAGTAGTAGTAATTCTAAGTTGGACTGGATAGGAGTAGTAGTAATTCCATGTTGGAGTGCCATGTTAGAATCTTAATGAAAGTAGAGGTGCTAAGAAGTGAAAATTATGAGGATATGGAGGATAGATAACGATTGGCTTTTGACTTGAAGAGGTTATAAATACAGTGTTTAAGGAAGCATCCAGACGGGAGTCTGTTTCCTAAAGACTATGGGAAAACAGCTATTTCAACAGAACTTTCTTCTCGCAGTTGGTACGAGAGGAAATGGGTGTGATTCGATTCACTGGAAGTAGTATGGTAGGTCCTGGTTGTAAAGCTGGTGATCGTAAAGAATGGAGCTCATCTGAACATTTGCCATGGAAATAGCGATAGATTTGCGACGTTGTCTGTAGGAAAGCGTCTGAATAGTGTAAAATAGATCGTCCTGCACAAGACCAAAGAAATGTATTTGAACCCTGCCAAGGCTGAACATTCAGGATTAAGCATCTCCAGCCCATATATAGCAGCAATACCTCATTTCTTAATCTGACACTTGTAACGACGAAGCAAGGCAAAAGGAGTCAGGTACTCGCTGAAGCAACAGAATGGGCCGAGCATTATTTTCCCAGCATAAATGTATGCATTTATTCATAAAAACTCGAAAAATAGAGCTGTAGGCATGCAGTAGATTTTTTGCAAACATCGAAATACCCCTTCTTTTTTTTTACAGTAAAGTTCACCTTGTGCAAGACCCGGGGGGCACTCGAGGTAGAGGTTTACGTTAAGGGGTAGTTTATACGGATAAGAAGGGAAGATAACGGTTAACACTAGACTTGAAAGAGTTAAGATTCTAGTGATCAGGGAAACATCCACTTGGGAGTCAGTTCCACAGAGCAGTGGTTTGTGGGGAGAAGCCATTCGAGTGGATCTTACTTTTTATCGATGGAATATGAAAATGCAGAAATTGAAATTCGGGAAATGTTGGAAGTGGGTGCTGAAGAATTATACTTCCGACCCACTTCTGAAGATCTGAACAAATTAAAAAAATATCTGGATTTATTTTGAATTCTATTTTTGATTGTCCGGGAACATTTCAGCGTCTCTCTTTTTACAACAACATATCTTAAAATGGCAGAGCGCAATGTCAATTAAAATTTATCCGAGATTTTTAAAAAACAATGTCTACTGATTCATCTTAGGATTGTCCCTTTTGAACATGATTATCTCCCTTTAATTACCATAGGAGAGGTGTTATCTAAGTGGAGAGGAAAAGGAATCCTTCGAGTTGAGCTGTTATATCAGCAACAGCCCCAGATCGTCTTTGTCCTTATCTGTAGAAACTCAGTTTCTCTGTTGGGTGGTCTACTTAGCCAAAATAGAGTTCCCTTATCGCCTTCCTGTCAGTGTTAAGTTCCCTTATCGCTTTCCTCTCACCAATTAGAAATCACACCAACAACACAATCTGCAGCACTATCTTAAATTATTCGAACCACACATGCAGGAAAAGACTGTTTTTTTTTAAATCTTGTAACATACTCAAATTACGACAATAGGTATTATAATTAATAATTACGTCCTTACTATTTGTAAATTTATTCTTATTAGTATTTGTACATGAGACTAAGACAAAAAGTATTCAGATATTTGCTTCCTTACATATTCCGCCCCTTGGAACAAACTAGGTGGCTGCCATCGCCCTTCCTTTTCTCTCAAGGTTTGATTTAAAGCCAGAATTTATTTTCAGATGGTAAGACATTTTTTGGAGATAAAAATGCTTTAGTAATTAAAGTCTTACTGATTAAAGCATAGATAGGGGCTGAAGAGGTGGTTTCATATCTAATCAGAATTTGATAAACAAACAAGAAATTATAATGAAGATATAAAATGGGGGATCAATTCTGTACTACAGTCTATATATAAACTGATCCATCACTTTATGACCGCGGTAGTTTCTATATATTTATATTCCAGAGAATTTAAATAAATCTAAAAGGAGTGCCTGTGTAGCTAGTTAGTATTTGATTGATTGAGTGATTCGTTTTTTACGGATTATCAACTCTTTACAGGTTATTTAAAGCCAGAAAATATTTTTAGATTTTAAGAATTTTTGTGGGGAGATAGTGATTTAGTGATACAAGTCTTACTCATTAACCCATAGATGTGGGAGAAGAGGTGAATTCATACCTTTCAAAGAATATTTGCGCATAAGTGAATATAATGAGCCCAACGGGAATTGGAACTTGGCACTCTGATTAACAATTCTGAGCAATTATTCATTATAGCACCCACACATCCAAGATGACCACACTTGGTATTCCCAAGCGTTCACTCACTCATAGGTACTGACCAGATTTGACGTTGCTTAACTTCGGTGAGCTTACGGTAACCGGTGTTCTAAGGTTTAGGCTCCAAAGAAATCATATTGGGTTGTCCGAAAAATCCGTTCACTTTATTAAGCAGAAAATTTAATTAATAACCGAAAGAACTTTTTGACCAATCCAATATATATATATATATATATATATATATATATATATATATATATATATATATATATATAGAGAGAGAGAGAGAGAGATACAAGGTGTACCAAAAATACTTTTACAAACATTGGGAAGAGTTCCTCACACTAAAAGAAAGACAAAAGTCCATATAAACAGATATTTGCATATCCTTAGTTTTTGAGTTAGGTAGTTACGGTTAAAGTTTACGGTAGATGGCGTTGTGTTGCCATGTAGACTAGTTTACATTTGTCATTCGTGTACATTTGTGGCGAATCTGTTTTCAATGTTTAAAGTGTGTAGTAGCGAGTTAACTGAGAATTGTTTCGTTTAACAATGGCAGGATATTCATATCATGAGCAGGTAGATATCTTTTTTTACATACGGCTGCGTGAATAGTAATGGACGCGAGGCTGCATGGCTGTATCAGATTGCGTTTACAGACCCAGGGCAATGGAGTCATCCAACCTTCGCTGCTGTTTATTGTTGCGTTGCTGAGACAGGATCCGTGGCACCAAAACTATGGATCGAGACAGACCACAAAGAACACGTGCCAGGAACCCACCCCAATGTTTGTAGGCAGTCATGGCTCTCCACAATTTCCTATTCTTTGTAGCTCTTAATAAATTTTGTCTTTTTGTTGTTCTCTTAAACTATGTTCCGATATCCATTTACTTAAGCTCAGTAAGTAGGTTATACATTACTTTCCTCCATCCCACTTGCCTTCAATCTGTCCTGTGAGTATCAGATTTTCCAAGTTCTCTTTCCTCATTATGTGTCCTAAAAGTTCAACTGTCACTTTCTGATGTTAATTACAAGTCTCTTTTTGTTTCCATGTCCTCTAAAATCTCACCGTTGCTCGCATGTTCGGTCCATGGCATTTTCAGCATCTTTCTGTAGAACATTTCTATTACTTTAAGTCCCTTCTCCATCTTTGTGGAGATTGTTCAGCATTCTCTTCCATGTAGGAGGACTGATATCACGTAACAGTTCAGTTCTCTTTTTTGTTTCTAATGTTTTTTTCTGTTTACAGACCGAAGGCAATACACTGCTTAACTCATGCGAAATAAATACTTCGTGGATGAATGACGAAGAAAAATCCCCTGAATATTGTCAGCCTCGTGTCTTGTCCGTTTTCTATTTGCGTTGCGTGTTCTGTTCATCATTCTCCAAAATTTGGAATGGAAACTTAAAATAAATTAATAAAAATATAAACTTTTGCCATTTATTAAAAGGAAAATATTACAGGAAAATATCTATCTATCTATCTATATATATATATATATATAAAATTCTGTGACTTCTGTTAGTCTGCACGTCCGTCAAAAATAGCCATACATTGACCGACCGAAACTAAATTTTGGGGGAACTGCAAACAGGTAAGGGGTACAAAGTACAATTAATTTTACTCGGCATAGCTTGGTACAATAAATTTCCATTAATTTTCTTTAAAAAATTAAGTTTTATTATTTAACGTACAAAATACACACTATTTTAAAACCAATTTAATGATTAAAATAACAAATACTTATTTAATAGCAATGCAATATTGTTATTTGCATATCTTTTTTTTAAAGTTTTTCTATATACAAGAATCCAGTTTCTAGTTTACCCAGCGTTTGTGAGAACTACAAACAAATCACAATGCTTCAAAAAGTTGGAATTTGGCTCCAGAACGAAATATTTACACATGACCAGTTGTATGTTACATGCTCAAGAGTAAAATATCCTAAGAATTTATTCTTCAAAAAAAGGAAAAAAAAATATTGTTTATCATGAAGTCCTATAGAATTAAATTTAAGAAATTATTAAACCACCAATAAGAGTTTTTGTCAGAGTATTTTCCAGACAAATCAGCTTATTCAAATTTCATCGTCTGGTTTGCGAAATTGAACGAAATGTAAAGTTTGTAAATCGACAAAAATGTTAGCGATAACTTCAACAATAATAAATACTGAGGGGATATTTCAACAGGTGTTAGCGTGTTGCAAAAAGATTCTAGGACTTCAAAATCTAATAATTAGTTACTTTTTAGTAGACAGTAAAAATATTTTTCACTCGAGAATTTACTAATGCAAATTTTTACCAAAAAAAAAAAAGAAAAAAATGTGTGCAAAAATAATATTTATATCAATTTTCTCTAATCTTACAAATGGCACCAATATTTTGACGATAAAATTTACCTTTATTTAATGTTTGATCCTCACCGGGTAAGAATTTTCTGAAGAACTGGCTTTTTTCATACATATAGTGTAACTATTTACATAGTATTTGTATCGTATTAGTTATTATAAGTAATACAGAGGTAATTTAATGTGTTTAGGAAGATGTGCGTAGATTATATGCAAATACTACGCCATTTTTTAAGGCTTGAGTATTCGTGGATTTGGGTATCCATGGTGTACCTGACACTTTGTCGTAGTCAAATGATTAGCAAGCTTGTCTCGCTAGATCAATTTAAAAAAAATTATTTCATCCTATGCAAGGCGAAAAAGACATTAAAACACAAGGGGTTACTGAGTATGAAAGAAAAAAATGAGAAACATTATTAAGGAGCGAGAACAATATTATTATAAATCATGTCTCCACGCGGCCCCAAGGCTAAGATCAAAGTGTAGTATCTGTTCGCGGATTACTCACTGAATGATCGCCTATGGGGCCGGGATTCCTTCTCCGATACAGGCCGGCGGCAGGGATTCGTCCCTGCGCTGGTAGTATCGTGGCTACGTCTGACTAGCTATGACCAGCTTGGACAAGCTATGACCAGCTAAGACCAGCCAAAGACCAGCTATGACTAGCTAAAGCCAAAGCACTGCGACCCGGGTGAAAACTCGGGTCCATTCCCCCTCCCTCCCCACGTTAAACTCCGACCTTGTGTCACAACCTGGCCCTGTGGGAGGTCAAGTAAATCCCAAGGCTAAGATCAAAGTGTAGTATCTGTTCGCAGATTACTCACTGATCGCCTATGGGGCCGGGATTCCTTCTTCCGATACAGGCCGGCGGCAGGGATTCGTCCCTGCGCTGGTAGTATCGTGGCTACGTCTGACTAGCTATGACCAGCTTGGACAAGCTATGACCAGCTAAGACCAGCCAAGACCAGCTATGACTAGCTAAAGCCAAAGCACTGCGACCCGGGTGAAAACTCGGGTCCATTCCCCCTCCCCTTCCCACGTTAAACTCCGACCTTGTGTCACAACCTGGCCCTGTGGGAGGTCAAGTGAATCTCGAGAACAATATTATTATTGAGTAGTTAGTTTGACCATAAATTGGGTGTTCTATACTTGCGGCCTTGTTCCACACATCTAAGTTACGTTTAGCAATTCAACGTCCATGTGTATCCAAGAACTAAGCCATTTTGGATACTGGGGAGGCGGCGACTGTATAACTATAAAAATTCGTTCTTTCGAGAAAAATTGCGCAGATCCATAGGTGACGTCCATGATTGCCGCCACTTGTACTTATGGGATTCATTAGACTTTCTTGAACAAGGCATCCGCCCTCTGGGTGTGGTTGATGGGCGATCAGACAGGCTTTCGTCCGTTACCATTGTTCGTCCCGTTTTAAAGCTTTTTATCCACAGATTTCGTTGATTTTATGGTACATTCTCCATACTGCACCAAGATCTGGCGATGGATTCCCACAAGTAAGACATGCTCTGCCATAGAATGCGTCCTACGGTGCGTTGTTCTTCGATGGTGCAATTGCTGAGTAGAGCGCGTCCATAGGTCTGATGACCTCGTCGCTCTCTCTCTCACTCGAGTGAACGATGGAAGACTATGCGAGGCTACTTACCCTGTTATCCCACGAGCACGCATGATATCACGTATCAGCGCCTTTCTGTTGTTTTTTATGGCGTAGTTTACTTTCTGATTTACGATCTTAGTATGAGCGAGAGTTCTTCGCGAACATCCGAAACACTATAAAAGAATTCTTTATAAAAAAGTTAGTTTAACTTGCACGAAATCTATTTTTGTTTTGGGTTATTCAACATAAAAATAATGAATAACATAAAAATAAAATTCGTCTGATATTTTTTTCCTTTTGAAAAAAATCATCAGATTTCGAAAATATTAAATTCTAACCATTTAATCGGGTATTAGAAAAGTGCTTTAGGTTATCCAATGATGGGATAAATTGCAACAAGACAAATGTAACTATCAAAAAAATTTTAATACTGGGAACAATAAGTCTGCATACGAATGGGAAAATGAATAGAATACGCCAATATTGAAACGGGTTTAAGGCAAGGATACGTTTTCTCATCGGATTTAATATTTAGTTTTTAAACATTTGTAAATAATTTAATTGTACTCCATGTTTATTGAACAGGAATAGAGATTTATTCTTTGTTTCGTTTTTAGGATGTGGTTCACCGGTTTCTTTCTTCCATGGCCTTATTGATTTAAACTGTCTTCAATTTTTAGTGATCTGTCTGATCAGTGATTGCAACTTTTCATTTTGAGGGTATCGAGTGGGCAGTGTTATGGTTGCTGCACTTCAACTGTTAGTAAGAATCCCGAATCCTTAATAGCACTTAGAGATACTACTCAGCTCGGCAGTCTATATCGGGCTATTTGCAGTGCCATGTCGCGCTTGGACATGTGTCCCTGTATGTACTTTCGGTGGGCAACTATGAATGTACATTATTCTTTCAATTTAGCTAATCTCCGGCCGGGGTTTATATTGCCATAGACGATTGACAGTGATAATTATTTTGGCCGTTTACTCCTTAAAAATTAAAAAAAAAAAATTAAAATTAAAAATAATTATTTAAGCTGTACAACAAAAGGATCTTGAAAATACTAGGAGTTCTGCCAGGATTTGGCACAATCAAAGAGATAAAATGACCCCAACAGATGTGGTCTTCTACTAAATAAACGGCAAATTTTGTCTGTCCATCTGTGTGTCTGAAACCCCACTAGCCTGGATCACACTTGATCTTCATGGACATATACCTTTTTGGAATCAGAATGATCCCAGGATTGAAAATCTACTCTTCATTTTGTGCTTGAACATCCAGCATTGGGATTTGTGTTCAAATGAGGAGGGAACAGTTAAAAATTCAAATCTTAAAATAACTCAAAACAATTAGTGATTATAAAAGTTTTTAATTTATATTGAATTTAAAGTAATACAAAAAATTTGTAAATTTAAAAATGTTTGTTTTAAATTCAGTTTAAAATATCTCCGAAACTTTGAATTGAGGAAATCAATTTTTTTTCTTCAAAATATCAAAGAATCAGAGTTAAAGTGAGATTTTTCGTGACAGGAAGTTTTGAAGTTCTACGGAGTTTATGATTTGAAAAATTCAATTTTCGGCCAGAATTAGAATTTCGGCTCAAATTGAACTTTCGGTCCAAATCAGTCATCTCGTCGGAATTGGACTTATAGCCTGAATCAGAGTTAAAGTGAGATTTTGAAGTTCCATGGAGTAAAGTGAGGAATTCAAAGTAATTTATCATTGCATTATCATTGCTGTTTTCTAAGCTGAACTAGGGGTCCCTTTAGTTTTCGGCCGGAGACCCAATTAGCTCTTCGCAGCAACTAGCTTAAAAGTACGCACAGAGTTCGGCTTTTAAGCTAGTAAAATATAAATTAAAAAATATGTAATGTCACTGTATTATCTCTCTCTCTCTCTCTATATATATATATGTATATATATATATAGAGAGATAAAATAAGCCACTTTAAACTGGAATAATTTAAAAGAACATTTCTGAAACTCTGACAAATATTTTTAATATTTTTGTTTGTCGACGAGACGAAGGTTAGAAATGTTAAAATGAACACACCGCATCCATTAATAATGTTATGCAAGTTGACTTTTTTGCAGAAAAATATTTTGTCAAGATATTGTTCTCTGAAATACGCAGCGATACTTGAAATAAAAATATTCAGTAATGTGCTGCCCTATTTTATTAACTATTTTTTATAAATCGCGAAAATGTTTAGCTTTAAATATGAAGCAGTTTTGAAAAGAAATTACATTTGTTTTTAATCAGATTTAGTGCCTGTTGCGAAATAAGACTCATTTTTCATTTGATTCATATTTTTTAATACCAAATTAAGGGCTTTTCCGTTAGTTCTTACCAAAAATTAATAGCCGTAATTTTAAATTACGGAAGCCAATACAGGACAAAAAAGAACAAGTTGCAATTTTTTTTTTTTGTTGACTAGAAGGTCACTCAGTGGTTTTAACTTGGGGTCAATTTTATCAGCAAGACGTTTTATACTTTCTTTTGAACGGTCAGTCTTGTATGTTTCTTTTTTGTGATCCAGATTAATCGATTTTTACAGCTGAGCCCGAAGAGGATAACGGTGTTAAAATTTTAAGTAAACAAGCAAAGAATATAAAATTTAGCATTGTGGGGCCCAAGACTCAAATTTTCGTAACCAGAAGGAATCAATACGCTAACTTTTTGTTAGTTCACCTCGCAAGGGTTAGGTTTATGGTTTTCTATTGAGAACTAACGAAAATGGCCAAGCATTCTGTGATTTTTTTTTCGGCTAGGAAAAGAAAATAGTTTATTATTTTTTTTCTTTTTTAGGCTTCCGTACTTTTGAACTTTGGGCGTTTGATTTTGGTTGCGATTAACAAAAAAGACATCAAACTTGCTTTCTTAAAAATTAGAAATAATGAAGATATCTTTAATTTAATTCGCCCTGAATTTCCTTTTGCAAATCCATAAACAGTCTACAAAAATAAGAACGTCGTTTAGCCTGTTATTAAAATGTTCCAGTAATGCTGGCAAACAAGTTTCAAAATCGTCGAAATATTTTTGTAACGACGTGATAAAAAAGCGTAGTTGTTAGAAAGGAATATAATCTGAATTAATGTGTAAACAAAGTTTAAATATCTCTCCACTGTTATTAAACCGTTCTGTAGCCTTGCAACCAAAAAAAAAAAAAAAAATTGACTTAATGTTATTCGGAAGCGGGCTCATTTCCATTAAAATTTGATGCCTCCTGAAAGAAAGTCGGACAACATTAAAAAGCGGATATGGCAGAGTTATCTCGAAAAGACATCTACATACGTGTTTTTGATCTTATAACAAAGCGAACTTTATAATTCCGAGGTTGTAGACGGCAAGAAATACAGCGGACGCGTTGAAAAGAAATTCAAATCAACTAGAAGAAATTAGTATTAAGAAACTGGAAAATTTCCTTAGAAACAAAGAAAAGAATACTGAATTATTGCGTAATATCAGTCCTCGTATATAGCAGTGAATGTTGGCCAATCTCCTCACAGATGAATAACAGATTTGAACCAACAGAAATGTGGTTCTACAGGAGGATAATGATGATACCATGAACCGAATATGTAAGCAACGACGAAGGTTGAGAAAAAATGGAAACAATACACTTATATATAATATTAGAAAGAAATAGTTGAAATTTCTAGAAAACATAATGAGGAAAGAGGGCTTGGTAAATTTGATACCCACAGGACATATTGAATGCAAGAGAGACAGAGAAAAACAATGCATAACCTACCTAGCGAGCTTGAGTAAGTGGATGGCAGACCAGGCGATTGTAAATTACTGGCGAGTGCCTGATATATATATATATATATATATATATATATAATAATTAAGTGTATATATATATAATAATTAAGTGTATATATATATAATATTTAAGTGTGCGTATATATATATATAATATTTAAGTGTATATATATTATATTTAAGTATGTATATGTCTATATTTTTGGGATGAGGGGTTTTCACTATGGATTTCGTTAATCGGACTGACTTCCTCATCTTGGTTGCTTTCCTCACAACGTTTCGGCCGTCTGATCCTCCGGCCTTCCTCAGGTGCATCTCAAACTCGGGAACCGTCGGTCTGGAATTTCGAACCCAACCCTTTATTGTTACGGGGGTAACATTAAGGCCATCGCTGCTGCTACTACTGCTTGACGCCATCGTTGTCACCGCTCTTGTTTGTCGCTGCCACTGCCTTTGCTCGGGATCGAACTCAGAACATCGGGAGAACTTGCAATCACTGTTCCAACGTGACGTCCTAGTCGCCTCGGCCATGTGTCACTGGGACGATCGTGTATGAATTTTTGGTATATTTAAACCTAAGTTGTTATTCTAGGTTCTCTCTTACGATTAGGGGTGCCCAAATCGTGTTCAGTTCTATACTTGGTCTGCTCAGGAGGTTGTTATGTCCTAGCATGTGAGCTGTTTCTTTGAGTTTTCTCACTTTCCAGTGGGGCTCACTGTTTATTATTTTAACTTCATCCCAGAGAGGGCGATGGTCACCCTTTTCCTTCCATACATGGTAGGCTATACCCGACTTTTCCGTCTCCCCTCTAGTCACTGCTTTTCGATGTTCATCCACCCTTACTTTAAGGGGGCGGCATGTTTCGCCCTTGTAAACCTTGCCGCAGCTGCATGGGATGGAATATATGCAGTTCTTGGTCTGGTTCTTCTCTATGGGTGGCTTTACTCGGACTAGGTGTCTTCTCAGTGTTGATTCACTTTTGAATACCGTCCTGATGTTGTAAGGGGCACATACTTTTTGAATTTTTTCTGAGACGCCTCGCATGTATGGTAAGCAGACCGTTGGAGGTTTTTGCGAGTCATTTTCTTCCCTTACTCTATTGTTCCCTTTGGTGGACAGTATGCTATCGGGGTAGTTGTTACGTCGAAGGGTATTTTTTAGCCTGGTCATTTCTTGGTGGTACGTGTGGGAATCGCTACTTATTGTCTGTGCTCGATGTTGTAAACAGCGTACGATTCCATGTTTGATACTGTATGGGTGATGGGAGTTGAAGTTTAGGTATTGTCCGGTGAAAGTGGGTTTGCGATACACTGATGTCTTGAACCCACACTCTGTGCGTGTTATGAGAACATCCAGGAAGGCCAGTTGGTTATCTCTTTCCTTCTCCATTGTGAACTGTATGGATGGTCGTATTGTGTTCACATGCTCCAGTAGTACCTGGACGTCTTCCTGGTGAGGCCAGAGTATGAATGTGTCATCAACGTATCTGAGCCACATAGTTGGCTTTAAGGGAGCTGAACCTAAGGCCATGTCTTCGAAGTGTTCCATGTATATATTCGCCATTACCGGTGACAACGGCGAACCCATAGCCAAACCTTCCACTTGTCGATATATGTCAGTACCCATTCTGAAGTAGGAAGATTCCATGCAGAAGGTCAGCATTTCCATTATGTTTGGCAATGGTACACATGTGCGCTCTTGTATGGAAGGGTCCGCAGCTAGTTTGTCCCCAATTACTGTTAGTGCCTCACTTGTTGGTACTTTGGTGAACAGACTGACTACGTCGAGGCTAACCATCTGGTGTGAACTGATGGGTGCCTCTTTGATCAGTTCTGTGAAGTGGGCAGAATTCTTAACATGTGTTGCTGACTTGCCTGCCAATGGGTTTATTATATCCACAAGGTAGCGGCTCAGTGGATGTAATGCTGAGCCTCGGCAGCTCACTATAGGTCTTAGTGGAATACCGTCTTTGTGTATCTTGGGGAGACCGTACATGTGTGGTAGCTTACTGTAATGCTGTACCAGCTGTCTATACTTCGCTGGTGCGATGTCCTCCTTGTTCTTAGTTAGGATCTGTGACAGCTTCCTCTCAGTTTTCAGAGTTGGGTCCTTCTTTATTTTACCTCCTGAGCAGACCAAGTATAGAACTGAACACGATTTGGGCACCCCTAATCGTAAGAGAGAACCTAGAATAACAACTTAGGTTTAAATATACCAAAAATTCATACACGATCGTCCGAGTGACACATGGCCGAGGCGACTAGGACGTTGGAACAGTGATTGCAAGTTCTCCCGATGTTCTGAGTTCGAGCAAAGGCAGTGGCAGCGACAAACAAGAGCGGTGACAACGATAATAGAAGCAACAGCGTCAAGCAGTAGTAGCAGCAGCGATGGCCTTAATGGAACGAGAACATGGTACCCCCGTAACAATAAAGGGTTGGGTTCGAAATTCCAGACCGACGGTTCCCGAGTTCGAGATGCACCGGAGGATCAGACGGCCGAAACGTTGTGAGGAAAGCAACCAAGATGAGGAAGTCAGTCCGATTAACGAAATCCATAAGTATGTATATATATTATATTTCAGTTTATATTTATATATACTATATTTATTTCTGTGTATATATATATATATATATATATATATATATAACGACAATTGGTGATAATTCTTGACGTGTGGACCGAACGATTATATATATTAACAGATCTAATTAAATGTTCACTTATTTTCCCTCTTCTGTTTTTCTCAGACATGTATCCACAGGTCAGGGTCTGAATATTAAAATGGAATTTATTTTCAGGAATATGATTGAATGGATACATCTCCGCGAAACTCATAGTAGAGACAGATAAGTGAAGATTTAATTTTATTTGTTATTATTAGTCTCTCTCTCTCTCTCTCTCTCTCTCTCTCTCTCGCTCTATTAATCTTGATCACTTCAATTACAAAGACTGACTGCCTGAAAATTGTTGTCTTCCAGAGATACCCTGGTCGATGTATATTTTTTGGTGAAACACAATATTTATTCTCTCTTCCACTCTCTTTCTCTCACTTTCTCATATATATATATATATATATATATATATATATATATATATATATATATATATATATATATATATATATATAATGTATGTATATGTGTGTGTGTGCTCGATATAAAAGTTCTCGGTCCGATCCGCTTTTTCAAATTTTTGGAAATTTTGGGAAAAGAAGATCTTGGGTGAGAGTAGTTCCTTCTTGATCAAGCAGCAAATCTTTCAGGACGCTTTCACACACAAACACATCACACGCAAACACACACACATCACACACACAATACCACGCAAAAGTCTTTAGAAACTCTGAATTAGAATTATGAGTAGATGGAATTTGGAATCTAGCCCGATTACATAAGCCATTATCTGATTTTGCTGCTAACGTCAAGATAGAAGAAGAAATACCTAACGCTTTTAAAAAAAAATTAAAAATAAAGCTGTGCAGTGGTTCTCGGCTACTTAAATTAAAAACATTGTTTTAAAAGAAAAAGAAAAAGATTATCTTTCTGAAAGTTTACAGAATATTTCGGGGAAGGACACAGTAAAGTAAAAGTTTCTTCAAGCATTTCGGTTTTCTTTTTTTTTTTGGAAAGACGGAAAAGGCATATTAGAAACACTACTTAGTTTTAGCGAGAGAAAAAAAGAAAGAAAGAAAGACTGGAAGATAGAAGTGTTTATCGTCTGTTTCAGTGAAATGGGAAAGTTGTCATTTTCAAATCTTTTACTTCTTTAAATAACGTCGAGCATTCATATTTATGATTGTTATTGCAATATTTTTTGAAGTTGCTAAGCTCAAATTTTAACGATGCGACAGGGGAATTTCTCTGGCATTTTATTGTAGAACTCATTTCTTTAAATTTTTTTTTATAACGAGGTTCACCCTTCACAACGCCTGAGAGCCACTTGAGGTAGAGGTTACGTTTGGAGGCCGTTTGTGTATATAGGAATGGAAGATAACGGTTAATCCCAGCCTTAAACTGGTTAAGATTGTAGTGATCGGGGAAACATCCTTTTGGGACTTGGTTCGCGGGAAGAAGCTCCTCCAGTGGAACTTACTTCTCACCGATGGAATACGGAGGGAATGTGGGTGATTTGCTACGATGTAAGTGGCATGGTGTGTTCTTGTGAAGGTTTGTCTCGGCGCGACTAGGGAATGTAGTTCGTCCGAACACTTTCCGTGGAAGCAGCGGTAGAACAGTAAGAAGCTTGCCACATCCCGCCTGTAGGAGAGAGATTGAAGGGTGGAGAATAGTTCGTCACCTACAAGGGCTTGGAGACGCTTTTTAACTCTATCAAGGCTGGAGAGTGCGGTCTGGACAGCTCTCACATTTTTGGTCTGATCTGGCTTTTGTAAAGGTAGAGAATAGCAGATGGAGCCAGGTACTTAGTGGAGTGGTATAGAGTCGAACATTTTAACTGTGTCCTTAGCAACGGATCATATGTACAAGTTCCACTTGAGATCGGATGTGGGTTTGAGGTCCAACAGTCTTTCAAGGCACGGTGCTGACCCGAGAGGATCTTCGTTCATCCTGATTGGTGGTAGTTCGGGATCAGATCTTTGATGATGGAATGTAATTAGCTTGGTCGCCTTCATCGTTTTGATATGGACAAAATGCTATATGTAAGAGAAGTTTTTAGGATTGCGTAGATTATTCTGACGTTCCAAGTTTGGATTTTGTTCACATTTATTTGATGCTACGCAGTGAAATGACACTCTGTCATAGTTTTTTTTTTTAATTTTTAATTTTTTAATTTTTTCGGCATCCAACTTTCCCTGAACAACTGAATGTATTTGGTGCCATGTACAGGTCTGAATTTTGAAATGATAAATTTAAAAAAAATAATGATTTTTTCCGATTGAATTACTAGGATGAGGAGTTATTATTTACAGTCGGATATCCTCATTTTTGTTATTATCCCAGTCTTTCGGGCGCTGTGCTTTCCGGTCTTCAATCTGCCAAACTGTGTAACCTGCAGGGAAATTCGAAATTAACTCTTTATTTAATCTACAAAGGTATATTGTTCTTGCTCCGGTATGTATATCTCGTCTTATTTATTTTAGTACTGCTAGTCCTGTTACCATTGATTCTTAGTCTGTACTACTTAAGCCAGGAATTGAACTCATAATTATTATGCCTCTTAAATCATAAACTTACACTTTGATTCACTGAACTGGCTAATACTGATTCGGTGGAAACAAGGCGAGCGATTACTGAGCCGTAAAAAAAGAAAGGATAAGAGAAGATACGTCTAGACATGAACAACAGGAACAATCTATCTGTGTAGATTAAATCAAATATTCAGTTTGAAATTCCCTGAAGTTATCCAGATCAACGGACACCTGAGGAAGGCTGGAGAGCACAACGACCTAAACGCAGTATTAATAGCAACAAAGATGTAGATATTTCGGCTTTCTGCAGTTTGGTTCAGTAAATCCTCATCTTTATTTAAATCTCAGATTGTCTTTCTGTCGCTGAATATTTTTGCTACTATTCAGGAAATTATCTATTCTTTTCAAATATCTTCTTCTTCTTCTTCTTCTTTGTCACGTGTCACTACAGGACGTGGGTGATCACGTCTCTCCACAATTTCAAGTTATTTGTTCCGCTTAGTAAAGTTTGTCTTTTTGCTATCTCTTCTAATCCATGTTCGATCATCTTTCTCGTCATCTTTATTCGTTTCGTAATCGGTATAAAAAGGAATAAAAAATATACAAAGCATAATAAAAGGTAGGAAGAATGTGTTGCGACGATATTCCAAATGGAATAAATCTGTTTACCTTGACAATTATCACTGTAAATATTGATTTCTACTTGCCTTCGAACACCCAGAGTAAACACGGTAAAAAATGTACAACAATCTGCAGCATTATGCGAATGCTCGCGGAATTAGTGTCAATATTTATGTTGTGGGGCAGACCCCTTTTACACGAGATGGACTCGTCCAAAGTATACTTATACTGACAGAGAGAATACATCCAGGTTGAGATACGTTGAGTCAGGATGAGAGATACGGAGACAGTACACAGGGTGTTCACAGAGAGTTATACGAAAGTCCAGAGAGAGAGAGAGAGAGATAATTACGGCTTCACTTATAGAGACTTGTACATATACTTTCTACTAACCCGCATTCCTGGACTACTAATCTTCACTTCAAGCCTGTATTCTTACGTTTAATACACTTATTTTTCTATCTCAATTACTGGCGTTGTTTATTTATTTGTGCAGGATTCCATTCCCGGAATCCACAACAATTTATAAAGCTCGTTTTCATTGAGCTCAGGATGAGAATGCTGTGTTGCATCGATCTTTCAAGTTTTTTTAAAATTCTATTATTTGCTTAATACAAGGCCTTCGGATCCATTTTTTCATGGCCGTAACAATTGTAAATTATGAAGTTAGGTTCGCCTATCCTTTGGTTCCATCCCCTCTTCGGTCTTTTAAATAAGACGAGAGGTTTATCCTTTGTTTTCTGTTTAACACTGGGTTTCCGGTTCCTTCCCATAAAGTCTTTTCATTCTCTTTCACTCCAATTAGTCCCTTGTCTCTTAGCGGCATTATTGCTTTCCTTGGGGTGAATTGATTAAGACAAAAGATATGTAGGATTAGCTCACGGTTGATTTTAAACATGAATAGGTTAATATTGTAGTGGTTTGGGAAGCATCCGCTTGGAAGATTGTTCTATAAAGCAGCGATCCTTGGGAAGAAGCTGTCCGAATGGGACGTCATCTTTACAAATGGAATACGAAGGAAATGACGATGATTCGCCCCTGTGTAAATGGTATGGCGGGTCTTAGCTGTAAATGTCTGAATTGGTGGAGCTGAGGAATGTAACTCGTCAGAACATTTACCATGGAAAACAATAGGCTTGTGATTTTTCGTCTGTAGGAAATGAGTTATTGTATGTAATATATCCCATCACCCACAAGGCCGCTTAAAAACTTTAAAACTCTGTCGGGAATGGACAGAGAGAATTAGGAAGCTCCAGCCCATAGATGCTAACAGTAAACCATTTTTGATCTGACATATTTGTAAAGATAGAGAATTTCTAATGGAATCAGGTACTTTCGGGAGAAGGAGAAAGAGCCGACTATTTTGTCCATCATCTTTAGTGATGGATTGTATATATGAAGGTAGGGTTAGCTTTACAACAGTAGGCACTGATGTGGAGAATGGGAACTGTTTGGTGGCTGAGATAGTTTCGTATTCGTATTGGTGACATGTATCAGAGTTTTTCTTCTATCAAAAGCCATGGTTTTGGAGGTTGATTAACAACGCAGGTACTCCGATCATTATTGAGTATGCGGATTACATCGCAGTTTATAGGACCGTCTCTAAAAGTCTGGAAGATCAGAACCCAACAGCTCATCTGTCCTCTGACCTTAGCCCAAATAGCTCAAAGAGGGAAGGGCTGTCTTGTAAAATACAATATGTCCCAAACCAAACAAGTAACATAACACCATCACTGAGCAGACCCTGAACTTGCACCTAGCATGATGGATTGATCTACTTTCACAGAGTCCTCTTGCCTTGAACGCCTGCTGAGATTCAAGATCTCCCCAAAGCTCAAGTTAAACTCATATATACGATCTATTGTTAAAGATGCTGGAAAAATAGTCGTTTCATTGTATCACTTCAGTAAGTATGTGACTCCTTCTTCTATACTTTATCTTTTCAAGAGTCAGATCAGATCAAAAATGGAGTATTGTTGCCATATCTGCGCTGGAGCTGTGTAGCCCTCACTCGCCTGTCTTGATAGAGTTCAAAAGCGTCTACGTGGCTTTGTGGGTGGTGAATTATTTTCAACTTTACAACCCTTTCCCATAGACGAAGCGGTGCGAGTTGAGTTGTTTCAACTAAGATGTAAAGAGCTTTTTTTGGAAGTTTGCTTTCATATCTAGTCATGCACATTCAGTCTACTTTTGCTAAAATGCTTGGAAGTGTCAGGAAAAGAAAACATCTTTGTCAAGGTTGCTGTTCTGAATGAAGGAAATTCCCCTTTCTCCAGTTTTGCCAAAAGCTAAATACTTTATCTAGATTCAAAGAACTTTGTTAAATGGCTTCTCTGATCTTCTTGAACAAATAAAGATAGGAAAAGTTTCGAAAGAACAAAAGAAAAAAAAACATGAAAAAACCTCGGTGAACATTTATCAGGTAAGTGTCGCGAGAGAAGAATTCCTAGCCAGAGCGCGCGGTAATTTTCCTCTTGCAAACTAACCTGCTCAGCGAGAAATGGAAAGAAAGTGGGGCGAGCCCAGGTATTACTGGTTTACTCATTCTCATAGGAGAAAAAAATCGACGTTCGCTTTAGCTGGAACCATTTTATAGAGAATATTCAACTTTGCAAAAATAATGGAAGAAAAAGTATCCGGAATATAAATAGCAAATGTTTTCATAGAATGATAACGACAAACTTGGGAACGAATGTAGGATTTTTATCTGTGAAAAAAAAAGTGTTTGAAATCAGCTGCAGGTATTACGCATCTTTACTATAAGACTCATTCCTATTCTTTTAATCTTTTTCGTTTTGGTATTTTCTTTCTTATTCTTTTTCTTTCTTTGTTCTTTGTTCTTTTTCGGTTTTCAATCTTTGCTTCTTTCTTTCATCTTTTCTTTGCCTTTTTTTTGTTACGATTTTTCCCCGTTTTTTCTCTTTTCTTTTTGCTTTCTTTATTTGTTTCTTTTTCGCCTTTTCCTTTCGTTTTTATCCTCTTCCTTCTTTTTCTATTTCTTTCTTTTCTTTTCTTTTTTCCCTTTTCTCTTTCAGCTTTCTATTTCTGCTTTCTTCTATTGCCTTGTTCTTTTTCTTTTTTGTTGTGTTTTCCTTCGTTCATCTTCATCTTTATTTTATTTTTCATTGTTTCTTTCTCGGTGTTTTTCTTTTACTTTCTTTTGTTTTTTTTTTTCCTGTGTTTTTCGTTTTTCTTTATGTTTTCTTCTTTTTTCTTCCTTTCATTTTCTTTTTTTCTGCTATTTTTCTTTGATTTGTGTTTTTCTTTTTTCTTTTTGTTGTTCTGCTCGTTTTTCTTTTTCTTTCTTTTTTCCTTCTTTCTATTTTCCCCATTATCTTTATTCCCTTTTTATTTTCTCTCTCTCTCTCTCTCTCTATCTTTTAGTTCTTTTTCTTCTTCGTTCCTCTTCCCGCAATTTTTCTTTTATTTTCAATTCGTTGATTTGAGAAGAAACATAAAATCGATAAACTGATAAATATCTTCATTTGCATTTTCATGCAACACTTGTTGAATATTTACTTTAAGTTGCACAAAGAAAAATAATGTACAAATGGCGAGCCATTTCTAGTGAATTTGTTTCTCACTGAGTGTCCCATTATTGTAGACATTTGCCCAACTAAAAAATTTACAAAGCTTAATTTCCTTCATTTTTTCTCTTAGATTTACTTAATACTAGACACAAGAGCCACTCAAGTTAGAGGGTTAATGAATGAAACGTGTAACATGGACGTAAGAGGAGAAACAAAAAAGTGACGATTATGAGGATAGATAACGATTGATCCTGGACTTGAAGAGGTTCAGATTGTAGTGTTCAGGGAAGCATCCACACAGGAGTCTGTTGCGGTTCTGGGAAAGAAGCGGAGTGGAACAAAAAAGAATTTGAACGGAATGAGGGTGATTTAAACGTGTGAACGCAGCTTTGGTTGTAGAGGCCTGAACTGATGCAACTCAAGAATGGAGTTCGTGTGGATATTTACCGTAGAAATAGCGATATAGTAATTATAAGATTGCGACTTTGTGTCTGTGAGGAAAGGAACTGTAGGGTGGAAAACAATCTTCGCCACAAGGCCGCGTCAACGTTTTTGAACTTTATCAAGTGTAGATTTGGCAACTCCAGCCCAAACATGGCAATGATACTCCATTCTTGTCTAATCTGGTTCTTATAAAAACCAGGCCCCGTAGAAAAAGTCAGATATTTTTAATTTAGTTACAGTGAGATAAACAAATATCATTAAGTCTGGTCGAATTATCTGGAAATCAAAGTGATGATATTGATTGCAGAATACGGAGAATAATAATAAGTTGTATCGACATTAACAAATCTTAGCATTACCTGATACAAGGCTATAATTATGGACGATTCAATGCGAATCAAAATCACTACAGTAGCAATTGTCTTCTAGCATGTTAAAATGGGCTTCACAACATGGAGATTATCTTACCTAAATCTGGCACAAAGCCATGTTTCGCGTACCGAATCAAAATTGGTTTCATTACTCTAGTAGTGGTTTCTGTTACTACTACTATTACTACAACTACTTCTTCTTCTTCTTCTCGTCGTCCCTTTAAAAGGTAGGTGATCATGGCTCGCCACAAGTTTTAGTGAAATTTGTCCTTTTGCTATTTCTCCTAATTGCTGTTTTGCCAGTCATTTACCCAAAGCTCATTAGGTAATATTATGCGATGTTTTCCTCTATCCATCTTTGCCTTCAATCCGACCTCAATGTCAATGTCAGTTATTAATAATGTTTCTCACTTAGCCACAAAAAGGATACCTAGTTCCTTTAAGTGATGTTTTATTTGCATTCTTTCAACATCGTAGACAAGGGAACAAACATAGAATGTACAAATAGAACTTGGCGGCACACAATTACAATAAATTCAATTATGTACATACCACTTCTACCTGCTTGTGGGTCAAGAGGCTGATCTTTCTCTTAATCTCCTTTAAGTTCTTCTGTTGGAGAGAGAGAGAGAGAGAGAGAGGGAGAGAGAGAGAGAGAGAGTGTGTCCATGCTTCCCAACAAGTTGATACTTAGGCTGGAACAATTGCACACCGACCGATGCATAATGAGATCACCAATGGGGACAGTGGTCACTCTGAAGAGCCGATAACTCTAGGCCTGGAGCTACGAATAATTTTACTCTAGAAATGCATTGAAAACAGGAAGGAAGACATTGTCAGTAGCCAGAAATTTATACAAGGATGACTGATAGAAAATGCTACTAGATGAATAATGTAAACACATTGTTAATGTATTGCTTTTCAGAGGAAGGAGATTGTCATTTGTCAGGAATTCAAATATTACTGATTGAATATGGCTATTTATATTATGAATGCATTGTTAATGTTTTTAATTATAGCAACACGTTGTAAACCACGAAAAATAATTTAAGGAATTAAATTTAAGGAATTAAATCTTTACTGATAGAAGAAGGCATTTTTAATATAAACACATTTTTAACGATTTTGCTATAGCAATGCATTGCAATTCAAGAAAATACTATTGTCAGGAATAAACATTTTACCGATAGATTATATATATATATATATATATATATATATATATATATATATATATATATATATATATATCACAATGTGTCATTGGTGAAATGAGAAATAACTAAATTAAATTAAAACTAAACCAAAAGAGGGAAGCGGGTTAATATGGGTTTCCTTCTTTTCTGGGCGATCGAAGTGCAGAACGCCTACTCTTTTCTTGTGGAAGTTGATGATATATATATATATATATATATATATATATATATATATATATATATATATATATATATATATATATATATATATATATATATGTGTGTGTGTATTTGCGTGTGTATATATTAAAATTTTGTTTGATTACGTGATTCTATTCGCTTCATATAAGTAAGGCGTTCTCTAAAACTGGAGTTAAAAAAGAGGAAACATAAGACGTAGTATGAAAAGTTGACCTTAAAAACCTGAAGAAAAAAAAAACAAAAAAAAAACGATATTATAAAACGGAAAAAATTTCTTTTAGAAGACCGAACCAATTAAATAACTAGGGTCAGCTGCTGCTTGTTGACGAAGGATGACGAAGAATGAAACAGGTTGAGTTGCGCCTGATCGGCCATAATTAAATCCACATGTTTCACTTGTATTTTCCCCAGATGCAAACGTGGATTCAGAAAGAGGAAAGTAAAAAATAAATACCAAAGAGAAAAAGATTTAATTTTCTTTATTTTCAAATATTTACGATATTAAATTTTCCATTTCATTTCCTTTTTTAATGCTTAAGTAAATTTTAAGTACAAACTTTCATGTTGTTTGTTCCTGTAGACACCTTGTGGGTCGCAGATCCTCAACATCACCAAGTGATGGTAAGGGTAATGGTATTATTAGCCTTTTCCCTATGAGGAAACATTTGGCATTCATTGCCCGAGCAGCCAGTGCTGCTTTCGGTTGAAATTTATCAAATCTTTCTCTTAAAATAATTTTTCAGCAAAATAGGTTCTTCAAGCCCACTAGCTGTTATCACTCATCCCAGTATTGATAGAGGTTTCTTTTCTAACCATTTGTTTGTAGTGTGAAATGTCAACATCTTGATTCTGTCATAATTTTCTCTTTGAGTTACATAATATTCTTGTTGAATCATAAGAATATGAAAGTTTACGGGACCGAGTTTCTAACCCGGTTCCTTGCTTTTGATACCATGTTTCTTCAGGACGTGGACGATCATGGCTCTCCACAAATTCCGCTTCTTTATTATCTGTGAACTGCCAGGACTTCCTAGGAAAGATAGGATTCTATTGATTTCTTCACGGTTTTGAATATAGAGTATTTTTTATACTAAACTCACTTCTCTCTTATTTAACCCATGGGCGGGGGTAAAGTTTATGCCTATCTTAATCGTATTTGTGTGAAAGTGAATGCAACAGATGAAGCCAAAATTTTAACGAATCTTCTATTTCACTTTCGGCAATGATAACCGTAACGCTACTCACACTTCTCAACTGGACTGCCTTACTCTTTATCCTTAGTTGCAGGGTTGGGAGGGGGGAGTGGATTTATGTCTTTTCCAAACTCTGAAATGTTCTATAAACGACAGACTATCAAATAGAAGAGATGATGACCTAATACAGCTTCCTACCATTCAACATGGCTCTACTTTGGTTGATTGACTCATAATTCATAGCCGTGAAATACGTAATTATTTTCCGAACACTATAATAGTTATATTTTAAATCAAACACCTTGCTAAAATCGTTAATAAGCAAACGATAATAAAGGAAGTAATTCTGTTTCATCGCTTATCTATCATGACCATGTTAAAATGACTTCTTTTTTTCTCTCGGCACAATTTAGCACGATTCCGATATAGAGAACCTTTTCTGCCTTCCATCAACATGGCGACTCATTGCGCCTTTTTGATTTCAACTTTCCCACTGACATGAAGTGTCAGTGGTTATATTGAATCAATTACTAGGTTTGCAGATCGGAAATTTCTTTTACTGTCAGACAATTTTTCTCGTCAGAATCTTGAAATGGATTACAGTAGTCCTCCATTTTCGGCCTGATCTGGTTCTTGTAAAGGTATCGGATAGTAGGAGAAGTTGGGTACTTACTCGAGCGGTACAAAGAACTGGCTATGTTTTCCAGCATTTTTAGTTAGCGATGAATTGTATGTGAGTTTAAGTCAGAGGTGAGTTTAAGTTTTAGTAGGCGCTCAAGGCACGATAGGTGAAAATTCAGGAATGACACAGTGGATAAAGGCGTTGGTTAGGTCCAGTAACAGGACCCAAACAGTGTGAGTTCAATACCCAGTTAAAGCAGTGGAGAACTTGGAGAGGGGAATTAACAGGAGATAACTGACATCCATTAAAAACATGGCACGTGGAACTAGAACAGTCTACCCCAGTGAGCGAAATAAAGGGTTCAGTTCGACATTCCAACCACCTGAAGAAGGCCGGAGCGTGCAACGGCCGAAACGTTGTAATAAATATGGCGACAAAGATTGGAACATAACAAGTTTGGTATTCGGGGTATTGAATGTGGCCAGCCAATTTTTCCCCTTGCTGACGTGCTGGAGGCAAGATCTGCTGCTAAGCTCGCCACCAGCAGAGCTGAAAAGATTTAAAATAGCATTAGATTACTCTATCAATTCCTGCCTTGAATAAAATTTTGCTGCCTAAACATCGACAGGTTGTAAACAGTTTCGTCTACCCAATTTCACTCACAAGGCTTGGCTGAAACCGTAGTAGGCACAGTTATCAGCCACTCTCCAACGGTACCGAACGCTGTGATCGTCTCCTCAAGTCAATATTATCATCTTTTTCATAAATCGACCATGGTGAGATTTGAACTTGACTCACATGTTCGTAATGACAACGTTCTAACCACACAGCTACTCGCTCATATGAAAAATGTATTAGATCCCGAATTCCTGAAGTGTTGTCAAACTGTTTCTGCAGAGTGTTACTGTTGTCATCGTCGAAGTTTAAACTATGTAAGTGGAGAACAGATTTCAATTATACAGAAACCAGAAAGTCGTATGCCGATGTCGATCCACATGTTGCTTTCTTGGTCTGTTATTCTGGTAACTTTGGATGGGAAATTCTTCATCACTCGGCACATTCGCCAGATTGGCGCCATTACATTATAATTTGGTTTGATCAATAAAACATATGGTCCAAAAACAGTGTTTCTAAATTTCATCGGCAATTACATCATAGATGCAATTCGAAGATTTCCACAAAGTTAACGTATGTTAATGAAGAAAATATTTCGATCTTTTAAAAATCATTTCACCGTAAGCAAGACGATAAAGCTACTAAGACGCAAGGCGTTACCGAGTGTAAAAAGAATAAGAGAAAAATAAAAACATTATTCAAGGGAGATAACAATAATAGACAAGGAATTAAGAAGTCAAAATATAACAATTTACGTTGCATTTAAATTTTTGAAGATCAAATTTGACTGGAAAACAAGATGCCAGAAGAGAATTTCATAAACAAGAAGTGTCAGAGAAGAAACATAGCATAGACCTTAGGATTACATGTAGCCATTTTAGCTGTAAAATAATGGGACCTAGTTGCCAATCTAATTCTGTGCTTAAATTCATAAAGTCAAAGTACCAATTCTCCTTACTTCCGTGTAAAAGATTATAAATTTAAAACACGAAAGATTAGCAACCAGAATCATGGTTAGTTCTCTTTGTAGAGAGAGAATGTCTTGGAAATAAAGAATTGAAATTCTACTTTTGACAAGGTCTCGAACATTGACATCTGGAACCGGTAGACAAGTTTCGTAGCTACCCTATCCATAAGGTCATCATAGTTGATATCGCCAGAAGCGAATTAATTTCAAATACATCAAACAGCACCATCGAGGGGGTAACGACTTTAAGCCGACTGGAATCATCATACGTAATTAAACTGGGTGTTTAAGGCAACCTCGCGTTAGGCTATTTTAGCCTCGTTAAATAACACACAATAACACATTAATCATAATTTATATGTCGTGGACAATCATGGATGCGGACGATCATGGCTCTCAACGACTTCCTGTCTCTTGTAGCGCTAAGCAAAATTTCACTCTTTACCATCAACCTTGTCCTCGTTCTCTCATCGATTTACACAAACTCATTCAGCTACACATCGTTTCCTTGTAACTTTCTTTTCCTTCAATATGTCCTGTGAGCATTACATTTTCCAAGCCATCTTTCCTCATAACAGGTTCCAACTCTCCTTTCTTGATTTGAAATATGAGTATCTTTCGATTTTTCGAGTCCGTACTTTTCTTCCTCGTTGTCCTTGTGCTTCGTGCTTGGCCGTTAAGGATTAATTTGTAGAACCACATCTGTTTCGTTTCGAGTCTGTTCTTCATCTGCATAGTCCCGGGTATGACGATAAACTACATCCGGCATCCATTTGAGGAGCGTGGAACCACCTCCTAATTGATGTTGTTCCCAGATCCACCCTGATCCGGGGTAGTAGCACCTGTTAGGGTCCCTGCTATGGGAAAATAGTGAACCCCCCAAACAAAACATTATAAAAATATAAAAATGCATTTCATAGTAAAAATACCAGCAATACATTCTCATATAAAAATTACCCACAATACACTTTTAAAGCCAAATGACCAATAATATCTTTTATAGTAAAATTACCAACAATACATTTTATCTGTAGTTGAAAGGATACAATATATTTAACTGAAGTCATAAAATTGTGTTGAAAATATTTAGATTTCGGCATTAAATAACCCACAGAGGTTGATATGCCGCCAAAGAAAATCAGCCAATCTTCATTTACAAGGAAATTCCCAACATTCACTGCCATATAGGAGGATAGATATACAGGGTGATTGAAAAGTAACTCCCCATTTTAAAATACTTATCATTTATTTATTAACTCTAATTTTTGCAAGAAATGAATATGACAGGAAAGCGTTTAGCATGCAGTTTTATTTCAAATTCGATATGGGTACCAAATTTCGCTAGCAGCTTTTCGCATCATCTGATTTCACCAGAACTCTCGTGGTAAGGAAGAAATTGTTGGAGTTTTTGGATACCCTGGTGTACTAGTGAATATTTATTCTGTAAAAATACAAAATTGCGGCACAAGGCTGGTCTTTCACTAGCTATCCTAACCACAATCATGACCCATTCATTCATTACAATTACACATTCACCACAAGAACTCATCCATCACCTATCAATTCTGCACACACCACAATACCACAAATACACAAGGGTCCTACAAAACACCCCATGAATTAAAAATTTTAATGTTCGTACATATATAAACAAAAATTCCTTGAAACATGACATGATGGGGAGGGAATATGAACCCCGACAAGAAACTCAAAATGTCAACCGAAGGAAAAACGAAAACAAAACAATGTTAGTAGGAACCGTCCACCCCTCAAAAATAATAAGAGTGGCCGCTGTATTCTATCGATAGATAGAATCAAGAAACACACTCACTAATGGAATGGGGAGGGAAAAAATAAATAACGGAATGGGGAAAGTCAAAAGCTGACTCAGCCGAGATGAAAAAGGTGGAGGGGCAAAAACAAACTGGGGAGATTGGGAATCTCGACATGAATCATAAAAGAAGAAAAAGCCGGGAACAGGCCAGGAACAACACTTATTCGCATTAACTAGGAACACAAAATAGTGTCTAACTTAACCAGGTGGGGGGTCAATAGGAAACCGCGCCGTTGTGTTAAGGGGACTTAAAAAAGAAAATCAAGGCTAGCCCCGTCCACACGAACCAGGCTCACCTCAGGTCACCCACCTTTCATTGAAATCTGTCGAAATCAAACGCTTTCGATCAGATTTGATTTTCACCTTAAGCTGATGTTTAAAGAAAAGAATAAGATCATGATACGAATAACGATCGTTTCGCAAGATTCCCTCCTTTCGCGACATCCACACGACCATTCGAGCCACGTCTAGCAACGTGAAAAACACCATCTGTTTTACCCCAGAGAACGGGGGCGACACATTGTCACACGCGTACGCGAGATCGATGGACACGAGCCGATCGGGAGCAATACGAGCCGTCAACTCGCCGACATAATCCCAGAAAGGGCGCACCTGAGGACAATGGTAGAAGGGGTGCGATGCCGTTTCCTCTAAACCAAGGTCACACCGATGACAATCTGGCAAATCTGCCTCGCCCCATCTGAAGAGAACGTCATTGAGAGGTAGCACGTTCCGAATCAATCGCCAGCTAAGCGAAAACTCCGGGTTGCTGAGATAATCCGCTGCTGGTGCCCAAGACCAAAAAGAGCGCAACTTCGATGCCGACAAGCCGAGCCAGTCATACAGAGGATCCTTCGCGACCCCCTCCACTAATTCATGATACAATAGTCTCCAACACCGAGAAAGGTCACTGGACCGAGGAATGACCTTCAAGGCCGACCAACACGCGCTGAGGAAACTCGACAACCTTCCACGACCGCGACGGCGCTTACCCCAAGACATGGTGGGGAGTGATGGTAAGGCTAGGGAAGGCATCCCTAACACTCCGCGCCAAAATCGAGTCCTCCATCAAAACGCTGCATAGAAAAGCCAACCTCGAGGCATGGCGATGACTCCCAGCCCCCCATGTCACGGACGCTGCCAACAGGCTTCTTTGCGGACCCAATGCTTGCGACCACCCCACGAGAGGTCGGTCAACAAGCGCTCGATCGCCTCCATGCGTTTCCTGCAAAGAGGAAGTACAGCCAAGCAGTAAAAGGATAAGGGGAACACGCCTCAGCCCTACCCTTTAAGGACAACCTCCTTCGAAGCCAAGTTCGAACCGACGCTCCGACCTTTACCTGTACTTCTGACCAATTTTTCTTCAGCCGAAGTCCGGGCCCGAGCCACACCCCAAGGATGCGGTCAGGTCCATCCGTCCAGCCGAAGGGCCCCGGAAGCGCGACCCCCTTCCAGGCTCCTAACTGCAAGCTGGAAGACTTGTTGCGATTAATCTTGGCCCCCCGTGACCTTCTCGTAACGTTCAAGCGCCTTCTGTACCACCTTAATGTCGCTGAGACACGACACAAAGATGGAAACGTCATCGGCGTACGCAGAAACCCTAGCTCGAGCACTACCAGGGAAAACGGCGATTCCGCGTAGGGTCGGACTGCACGCCCCGACCCTCAGCCGGCGAAGGAAGGGCTCCACTTCCAAAGCGTAAAGTAAGGGCGACAGCGGGCAACCCTGTCGGACCGACCGAGTTAGTGCAAAAGCGCTCAACCGACTTCCGTTCACCTGTACCACAGCACTGGGAGAGCGATACAGGGGGCTAATCCACCTGCAGAAGTCGGGTTCGAATCCGGCGGCCTGCAGGACAGCAGCTAGGTACTGATGGTCAACCCTGTCAAATGCCTTGGACTGATCCAAATTGATCAGCGCGGCTCGCTTGTCGTCTTTTACACCCTCTATGATCGTGCGGATCAGATGCAGGTTGCTTTGAATTGTTCGACCCCTCACAGTACAAGTCTGCTCAGGTCCCAACAAACTCGCAACAGCTGACTGCAAACACTCCTGCAGGATCTTGGCCAAAATCTTTAACTCTGTGTTTAGCAGAGTTATGGGCCTGTAATCATCTAAATCCCGTCCAACACCCTTGCCCTTTTTCAACAGCGTGATCACACCCTTGGAAATCCGGTTGGGGATGGACCCCTGCCGGAACCAGTTGCTGAACACCACTGTCAAAATCGGGACAAAGATGTGCGACAGCCTCAAGTACATTTCGTAGAGCAGATCATCAAGTCCCGGAGATTGCCTCTGCCGACCTTCTTCAATGCCAAGTAGACTTCTCCCTCTGTGATCTCACCCTCGCAGCTAGCTGCTTCAGTCGGCAAGAGCCGAGGAAAGTGAGCCAAATAGCTGCGAAACTCGTCGCCACTGAGACCAGGCTCCTTGGTAAAACGGCTCTCGAAATGCCGCCGAAACGCCTCGCACATACCCTTGGTCGACCTTAAAGAGCGCCCCTCCGGGGTAATGACCTCGCGAATGTATCGATCGAAACCTCGACGGATCTCTTCCTTGCGCAATTCTGCGCCCTTGTTCACGACTTCGTTAGACATCTTGTTTAACCTATGTCTAACTACCTGACCCTGATAGCACTTGCTAGCCTCACGCTTCAGGGCCTGCCTAGTTATGGCTATCTCTAGGGAATCCCCCGCCAGCCACCGCCCGGGACAGACTATCCTCTAAAGTCATCACCTTTTTAGCCTTATCTAGAGCGAGTCGTTGGTTATATTCGGTGGTGAAGGACCTAATCCTATCCTTAAGCTTTTCCCACCACTTACTCCCAATAACCGCCCCCACTAATTCCCGCTGCACTAATCCAGTTAGCTGTTGCTGAACGTCCCGCCTGTCCAGTAAGGACAGATTGAACTGTAAAACATGACCAACGTAGTAAGTAATTTGTTCAATGAAACAGCATCAATGTCTAGTAGCAGCTATTCAGGAATTCTTAAGGTCTTCCATATCAGAGGTTGGCAGTGGATATTCGGAGAGAGTAGGAAAGTATAGTTCTTCAGGTCTTTCATCTGACAGGTTAGCAGTGGATATTCCGACAAGAAAAAAACAAAATGGCCGCCTTTATACAGGTCGGATTGAATATTCCACGTCTTCTGATTGGTTAACCATCTCTTGGTAAACTATAAAATGAGTCAGCTCATTTTGGTTGGCTCACTAGTTACATAGAGTATTCAAAAACTGTAACACCCCCTTTTTGGGGTACATTATGGAATCTTCTTTCAAAATATTAGTAAAGTCGATATTTATATGGAACAAATACTTTAGTATTAATAAAAGGAATTTTTCTTTTTTATTTATTTATTTTTTTTAGCTTCATCAAATAATTCTTTTTTTCTCTTCTTAATATTTATAAAATGATTTTTTTTAGCATTCATAAAATAAATATTTTTTTTAATTAATTAATTTATTTTTTTAAATGAAAAATTTATATCCACAAAAATTAATTATATCATTTATCCACTGTTAAGTACTTCAGGTTAATAAACATTAACAACAATATTATAAAAAGTGAAAAAAGTTGTTAGTTTACCCATAGCTGGGACCCATTAAAACAGATACTATCACTCCGGATCAGAGTGATTCTGAGAGTTATTCAGGAGGAGGATTGGGCTAAAAGTAGGACTATTCACATTTATACCCCAATATAAGACAATAACTAATGGATGCAATTTTACGGCTTACCCAGGAACTATAGGACAGTAACTAATGGATGCAGTTTTACATCCTATCCAGGACTATAGGACAGTAACTAATGGGTCAGTACCGAATATGAGAGGAATGAAAGCCCGTAATACTTGCTTAGCTCTTGTTAAATGCACAGTCCTCCGTTTATTTAATTTTTGAGACAACTTAGTAACCGTATAGCAGATGTCTGGCCTTGTTGATGTCATGACGTAAATAAGACTCTCTATCAACATTCTGTATTCTTTCTCACACGCCGCTATACCATCTTCATTATTCATAATTGTGTTTAAATCCATTTCACATGAAGTAGTCCGCGTTTTACAATTTCGCATGTCGAATTTTGATAAGAGTTTTTCGATGTATCAGGATTGATTCATTATAATAGTGTTATCCTTAAATTCGAACTGTATACCAAGAAACCATGACAAGTGACCCAAGTCGGTCATTTTAAACCTTATATTTAGGGAATTTTTAATTTTTAATAGAGTAGCTTTACATTTTGAAGCAATTAACATATCGTCGACCCAAATAATCAGAATTGCCAATATTTCATTATTAAATGTACTTGTGTACAGGCATGGGTCTACTGGGCAGGTTTCAAAAAATTGTTCAATTAAATAGGAATGTAGTAATTTATTCCATGTTCTTCCGCTTTGCTTCAGCCCATATAGTGACTTTTTGAGTTTCCATACATAATTGTCACCTTTTTCAAAACCTGGCGGTTTATGTATATTTCATAGTCAATCGGTGCATTCAAATATGCTCCTTTGACATCCATATGGTGTATATCCATGCCATAATGCGCAGCCATTTGCATTAAAATTCTTATTGTTGTCATGTTTGTTGTTGGACTGAATGTTTCTACGTATATCTGCAAAAAATCCTTTAGCTACAAAACGAGCCTTATACACTGGCGAACCATCCTCAGTTCGCTTTACAGTATAAACCCAACGGCTGCCGATAATATTTTTATCATCCGCGGCTTTTTTTCAATTCAAAAGTATCATTTGATACTAAAGATTCCATTTCTTTTTTGCATGGCGGCTATCCATCGTTTGGAATTATCAAAATTTATGTCTCCTTAATAGTTCTTCGGGATACATTTGCACCGAATAGCAACAGTCCATGTCAATAGGACATTGATCCACTCCAAAATAGTCTGGCTTTCTTCTAATTCTAGTCGGATAACGCGGAATCGTCCCCCCTCCTCTTTAGTTGTATTTTCTTTTAATTCAAGGTTTGCGTCTGATTTTTCCTCCTCTATATCTTCTGATATAACACCTTCTCCTAATTGTGGATCTTGAACGGGTTCTCTATTTATAGGCCTTATCCCATAATTAGGCCATACCGGTTTGTGTGGGACCAGCTCCTCACAATTAATATTCTTTTCTTCGGGATCCTTTACTTGCTCAAAGGAATCTGTAAATCTGACGCATCGTATTTTCCTTATTATTTTACTTTCTGGGAAATAAGTCATATAGTTCAATTTTACCCCGTCATAACCAATAAATATGCCTCGTTTTCTTTTTGGATCAAGTTTTGTCCTGTGATCGCAAAATTATACCAAAAATATGCATACCACTAACGTTGGGTTTGTAATTCGTATAAGCTTTGTAAGGAGTCTTTTTAAATGTTACTATTATAGCAACGGTTTCTTATATATACGATGGTATTTAATGCATAGACCCACAGTTTTTTGGGTAACTTAGATTCCATAATATACCCCAAAAAGTGTGGGGGGTGTTACAGTTTTTTCCTTGATTTGGGGGGTTGTAGGGATTACTTTTCTGAATTTTTTTAAAGGACGTCCTTAGTTGCATTACGTTTTATCTGTAATTACATGATTTATCGCACCCGTATTGACTAGGTAAGAATTATTATTATTGGGTATAGTATCCAACTCAAACGAAAAGGCATATGTTCGCTCATTCGAAAAAGCTTTTACAAAAATCACTCCTTTTATAAAATTGACATTTCGCACGTATATGCCCGACTTTACCACAACGAAAGCAGATGATATTATATTTTCTATTATTATTATTATTATTATTATTATTATTCCTGTTGTTGTTGTTGTTGTTGTTTTTAGGCCCCCTATTTTTAATGTCATCATTCCTGGTCTGGTAGGTTGGAGGGATTACTTTTCTGAATTTTTAAAAAATGAACGAACATATGTACATGAACTTCCAGTGTCCAGCCATTCTAGGCAGAAACGAGTCTATGATCTGAATAGTCTACCCGGTGGAACTTGGGACAATCTAGTAAATCTAGATCGACTCTTCTCACTAACATCATGTCCAGGTAGCTGGCTACCTGGAGAGACGGCCAACTACGAACCCACGTCCACATCTCCACCCTCGGATGATCGACTCTGTATCTATCGACGAGCCCAAATTCGTCGATCAGATCAACCAGGCTACGATCACCCAATGCCTTCCCGCTATCTCCCCGCCCCCTATCTATCTTGTGGTTCAGGACGGCACTCCAGTCCCGCATTAATACTAAGCGCGACGAATCAAACAGGAACGGCCCCAACTGACGGAAAAAAGTCGACACGCCCACTGTGGTCGTTGGGCGCATAAACCGCAACGACCCGAAACGAACCACTGCTCACGCCCCCCCCCCGCGCCAACATGAACAAGGTTCACCTTCGCATCCAGGGAACGTTTAACCAACAAGGAAACACCTCTGGCCAGCTGGTCCCCATATGCTGAATAGACAACAAAGTCGCTAGACAGCACACGAGTATCAACCTCGCAAACAAAGTGTGTTTCCTGGATCGCAGCTACATCCACTCCAAAGGACCTGAGATCACAAAGAAGGCGGACAGCTTTACCCTGATCTCTCAGACCCCTCACATTCAGACTGGCTAGCTTGATTGACATAATTTAAACCAGAGTCTCTTAAGCGCAGACTGGCCGGAAATCACCGGTTGCCAAGACCCCGACGGATTGTCCCAGATTACCGGTACCTCCATCGGACGTAATTCGCCTTTCTGTGACAATACCGTCAACGTCAGTGGGAAAAGTTAATTTTATTACCTTATATAGAGAGGGTAGAGAAGAACTGGGGCCCTCCCTGAACAATACTCAGGTAACTTTTTCAGCTCCGGTGATTCTGTCTATACCATCCGGAGCTTCGGAAATACGTATTTGGCTTCTGCCAAATACTCCCATACTTTGAGGTTTCCCCCGGTGTTCCTGATCAGTGTAATGACACCGGGTGCGCCAGGAAAATTCCTTGGATCCTCTGTTGACTTTCCATCAACAGAGGTGCATTTAAAAAGAGGCATCAAGAGGGCCTTGCTCTGGGAGGAAAGGTCCCTCTCAAGGAACTCACGGTTCACCATGCAGATCTTGTCACCTTTGGGCAGTTGCCTCTTCTTTTTTCCTTTGAATTGGTTGGGGGAGGGAGACGGGGAAGACGGAGCCCTAATAGGGGAAGAGTGCTGGCTCCTTGTGTTACCTTGCTGGAGATCTTCAGCTCCAGCTGGTGAAACAGGTGCGGATTGTGCTTTCTCCGCCTTACTCTGGCCCGCTCTCCTTTCTTTCGTAGTGTTGGTAATAAAGTCCTCTTCGTCTTCACCCCTTTCCTCTCTTTAATGATGAAGATCGAGGCGGAGGCATTTCCTCCACCTCCATAAAGAGGTCCAGTTGGGACAACTTCTCCACCACTTGTTCAGGTTGGACCTCTTTTCCAGCCTGCTGTTGTTGCTACAACAGCTGCTCCTGTTTCTGCTGCACCGGCTGCCGTTGCTGCTCACGCTGTTGCTCGCGTTGTTGATCCCGCAGTTTCTGTCGCTGCTCCCGCTTCTGCTGCTGCTGCTGCACCTGCTGCTGCTGCACCTGCTGCTGCTGCACCTGCTGGGACCACCTGCTCCTGCTGCTGTTTGGCAGCACCCTTATCTGGGACGTCCTGCTGAGGAGGTGGAGTTGAGACCTTCGATCTCCTCCTCACCACTTAAGTCCATTCGCTACCGAGGGGCCTTCTTTGTCACTTCCTCCCTGGGCAGCTCCGGTGTTGGTAGAGGTGTTTGCTTCGTCTGCGGTACTGGTTTCTTGGCTGGACACAACTTGGCCAGGTGTCCATACAAGAAACATTCGGAATTCATTGAACGAAAAGTTAGCATTACTGTCAGTTGAAATTTATAAAATGTTTATCTTAAAACAATTCTTCAGGAAAATAAGCTTCTCAAATACACTGTTACCACTCTTTCCTAGTATTGATGGGAGTTTCCTTACTTGCCATTCCTTTAAGGTAGTGTGGAAAGTCAGCATCATGGTCATATCATTCTTTTCTCTTCTAATTACATGTGCTATACATTTTAGTTGTTGCCGCTGTTGGAAATAATCAAGTGATTTTTTTTGCTGTTTAGGAAAAGCTATTTATTTGAGATTCAGTAGCGTTAATCAGTACAGTCTGGAGAAAGAGTCCCTTCTTTAAGATCTAGAGCAGGGGTCTTCCAATGGCACGCAGCCGCAAGTGACATCACGAAGTCCGAACCAATAACTACTACAACGCAAAGAAGATATTTAGCTGTTTCAATTTTAATATATACTAAAGTATATATACTATATATTACTATATATAATATATTGTAGAACAGATATATTGACCTTGACTTGTA
Organism: Acanthosepion esculentum; assembly: GCA_964036315.1. Taxonomy (NCBI): domain Eukaryota; kingdom Metazoa; phylum Mollusca; class Cephalopoda; order Sepiida; family Sepiidae; genus Acanthosepion; species Acanthosepion esculentum. Next base: position 1,821,998 of record OZ038482.1, read on the forward strand.
TAAAAATACGTATGTTGTTGGTACACTGAATGATTTTAAAACCCTAAGTCGGCACATTAACAAAAGGTTGGCTTCTTTAAAATCTAGAGAATCTCGAAGATTCGTTCACGTGATGTTCTTTTGAATCATTGATCTGAGAAAACTGGTGTATAAACTGACAATTAGACATTTCTCAACGAGTTGAGTGCGATGCATGATATCCAGATGACGTGTCTAAGAACATGACCCAAGTTATTTAGTTAATGTTCAATTTCGTTATATTCTGTAATTAATCTTTTTATAACTGATCCATACACCGAAGTATTTGAAATGTTTACAGTTTATTAATTACACAATTTGAATTTTTATTACGAATTCAAGATAACTGTCATCACTACTTTCATTTTAATCCCATATTTTAGTTTCTGGTTTGGAAAGGTTTATCGTGAGTCCTACTTATTGAAACACTTGTTAAAGAATGTTGATTTTTTTCATTCAAGATCAACTACCAAGATCAACTATATCATCAACATAGACCCCCCCACCTCATAGCATCAGTACACTAACCTCTGGAGGGAAAATAGTTTTTTATTAACAGATCTTGGGATTTGATATAGCATGTTTAAATGATCAAAGCCAATGCCTTCACGCACAGAAAATAGTCTAGGAAGAGATTAAATAGATTGAGGCCTCTCATTTCCTCCTTGGACGTTTGACGAAGTTTCAAATGATTCGGTATTGGATCTTCATCAGACATATACGTCCTTTCTGAACTAAGCGTATGCTTATAGCTCAAATGTAAACGACCGATTTTTCTCCTTTACCTGAACCAAGATAATGCTTGGTTAAAGTTAAATGATAATTTTTGTAACATGTAGGCGATCATGACTCTCCACAGTTTCTTATTATTCATGACATACATTCTTTGTAAATATAGTGGAGTGGTTTCCCGTTGCCTTCTCCACGTTTTAGTTTACTGTTGTTCTCTCAATACAAGACCTAAGAGCCACTCAAGTTAGACGATTTCTGGATGCGGTTCTTGAAAGTAAATAACGGTTGACCAGGGACTTGAAGAGGTTAAGATTGTAATGACAGGGGAAGCATCCTCTCGGGGGTATATTCCACAAAGTAACGGCTCTTGGGAAGAAAATGTTCGGATGGAACTTGTTTCCTACCAATGAAATTCAGAGTTTTCTCTCTTTTAGGGTGGTCGCCACCCAAGTCTAGAGAGGTCAGTCTATTCTGCTATTTAGCCTGTAGGTGGGTGGGTGGTGGTTAGAGAGGGAACGGATTCATGCTTTCCTCAGGAGTATTAGTGCGAAAGTAAACACAACAGACTGGCCAGGTATTCGAACTGGGTTCGCCGATTCCATTGTTTGAGCCGATATCGCTTGCACTGCACGTAAATCCCAGACCCCACAAATGTAACATAATATAATAAATAATAATAATAATAATAGGTTTCGATATTCCCTAACCCAACAAGAAATGATATGTCGTAAAATCAACCAACCCAACCCAATTTATACTGAGCGTAGGCAGAAGTAACGGAAAGCAACCTTTTGATCCGAAGCTAAACGCACATATCCTCTGATTCTAAGTAAAAGTGCTGATCCGCTTGTATATTATTCCGTCATTTTTTACGGGTAGTATACTTATTGTGATAATTACTTCACGATCGTCATTATCTATTATTGCATTTATCAACATCATTGTTATCCTTACTCTCCCCTTATAATCAGCATCATACTCGCTTCACGGTATTTTGACCTTGACACCGACTTCCAGGAAATACCTCTCCCTCATTACCTGGCGTATGAGGCGGTCCCAAACGAGAAAATGCTGAGTGGAATGGACTAGACTATGTACCTCGACTCGAAACCTGGCCTTGTACTGAATTCCCTTCGAGTGGACGTTCGGATTAATTACCATATCATAATTAGCTTTATAGACATTAAAATCATTATAATCTTTAACGATCTTTTTGTATGACATTATTTTAAGTTTAACATGATTTAAAACTGAATACCCATTTCTCTGAAGGAATCACTGTAAAAGGCTAAATATGAATTTTGTCTTTATTTCAAGCACCTCTTAGGTATTCTAACCCACTAATCACATTTGACTTAGTAATGGTACTGTTCCTTGTAAGGTCATTAAAAGTCAATTACTAAGAATAATAAATGTTCATTACTACCATCTCTAAACTAGATCACTATATTGCTTGCAGATTCAACGGTATCCATGCAATTGTTCCAAGAAAATGAGCTTCTGAATTGGATCCTTTTAACTCTACAATAAATGCCTCGTTGCTTTTTGCTTTCCAACCTGTTGGAAATCCTTCTCTGTAGTTCATATCTAAGAATTCTAGTGAAACTTCTGGCCCGTCATATTATAACCCAGTTAGTATTTATCTCTTTTTGTTAAAGTACTAGAGTCTCTAATCAATGTCGAATTGGTTAATCTCACTTCACACAGTCTTCTTTCAGATAGCCAATATGGCTGTCTTTTCTCTCCTTGAACCAGCGATGTGCTAACGGCTATTCTTGAATTTGACTATCAGGCTCTTTAGATAAGAATGACGAGGTTCGAGCTGTTGCTTTAGATATCTCGATGGCGTTCGACAAGTTTTGGTATAATGACCTTCTTAAGGGCTAGGGTTTTCCTCGGTGGATATTTGTCTTAATCCAATCGTTCGTCATAAATCTTGTAAAGAATGTCGTGTTGAAGTGTCACGCTTCTAGATTATCTCACATTAAAACGGAGTTCCCCCCAGGGCTCTATCTCTGGACCTATGTAGTTTCTTATCTTCATCAACAACCTTTCCGATGTCATCAGTTCCCAATTAGGTATTTGTGCTGATAACATGACTATTTACTCCTGTCCTGGCCTCAAATATTCAATACCTTCGAAACAAAGCTCGTAACGTTACATCATCATAGAGCTGACCCTGATTTCTCCAGTCCAAATGAATAGTTTTGCTCTCAATGAAGCACTTTGCTATGAACGTCTATTGAAATTCAAGTTCACTCCAAGCCTCAAGTGGACTTCGTATTCACGATCCATTGCTAAAGATGCTGGAAAAAGTTTCAGTTCCTTCTACCTCTCCAGAAAGCATCTGACTCCTTCTACCATGTTCTGTCCATACAAGAGACAGATCAGACCCGTCCTGGGTAAGACGATAAACTACACCCGACAGCAGGAGGTTTTGAGAAGCATGGAATCACTTCTTAATTGCTGGTGTTCCCGGGTCAACCCTTACCCGAGGTGGTAGCATCTGTTAGGGCTCCAGCTGTGGGCAAATAGTTAACCCCCAAACTGGGGTCAAAATACTATGCAAGTGTAAAAATAGGTTTGAATACCAGCAGTACATTTTGTAAAAATATTACCAGCAATAAAAATCTTGTCGGCATTAAATAACCCATTGAGGTTGATATGTCGTAAAACAAACCAAACCAAACCAAATCAGATCAGAAATGGATTATTATTCACATATCTGAGATGGAGCTGCATAAACCCCACCTTCCGGCCTTGACAGTTAAAAATCTTTTACCCGGCCTTGTGGGTGATGAATTATTTTCTACCCCCCCACAAAAAAGAGACGACACGTTGCTAGCCTATCAGATGTTCAAACGGGCTACATTCATTAGTTCCACCAGCCAAGACCTTCACATCGAGGAGCTGCCATGTCACGTACACAGCTCATTCCTTTCGTATTCCATTTGTAAGGATGAGGTTCCACTCAGGCAGCTTCTTCCCCAGAAATCTCACATCGTGGAATAAACTCCCATATGCACGCTTTACTGATCACTACAGTCTTAATCACTTCGTATAGACTCAACCGTTTTCTATCCTACATATCCTCCTAATATGCACCTCTTGTAAGCTCTTACAACAATCTCATTTATTAGCCATCTGACTTGAGTGGCTCTTGGGCCCTGTATCGAGAACAATAAAAAAATCGTTCATGATCGCAACATAAATATATAAGTAGTTAGCATTTCTCATCCTTCTCCTTTATTATCATTATTTTCAGGGATGTCTGTTCGACGTTAAATGCCAAGAAACAGCCAAACTGCCTTCACTTCAAATTTATTTATAACTTTGCGCCTAACCAAAGTATTTCCTTACACCATTTTCTTCGCGCGTCTGTTTTAAGTAGCTATTAATTTGTTAAGTAGGTTATCTCGTTTGTACAAATTGCGATTTAGCCAGGCCACCTGCTCAGGGCCCATTATTCACAGTATTTCCACGAGATGATCCAATGCTTTACTCCCTGAGTTTCATTCCAGTCCAAGGGCTCCTGTCTGACACCAAGCGGATCGGAGAGGAGTAGGGTTTTAGATACCCCTTGGCTAAAAGTTCACTGCAAACGAACACGTTCATACGAACTCAAGGACGAGTCGACGCAAACATCACGTAGGATGTGTACATTGATTATAACATTTTGCACACAACCTTTGGTAAATGTGTATTTTTTTGGAACACGAACTATGTTATATCAGACGAGATAATATGACTGTGATATATATATATATATATATATATATATATATATATATATATATATATATATGTATATATATATATATATATATATATATATGTAATGATTAGATTATACGTAAGGTGTACTTTTAATTCATTCCCAAGAATTAATTAAATTTTCCAAATGAAAATTAGAGATCTATCTATCTATCTATCTATCTATCTATCTATCTATCTATCTATCTATCTATCTATCTATCTATCTATCTATCTAATATAAAAGGCTCAAACAGTAATATTCCATGGTTATAATTTATTACATTGGAATCGTAATATTCATCAGACCTATAAATTCAAAAAGAAATCGGAAAATATATCTCCGGGTATAAAAAATTTTTTTTAGTGAGAGTGTATGTGTGGGAGTGGGAAACAAGTGTGAGAGGGAAATGTATGAAAGCTCTAGAGAGAGGTGTAACAGAAGAAAGAACAGGAAGGCCTAAAGGTGAAGGTGGGGATTAAAATTTAACAGAGAAGTTTTAAAGAGAGGAGTTAAATAACGGTTTAAATGAGTGAGATACAGATAAATATGAATTATTTTTCGATGCATAATTCGTTACCGATTCTCTGACCTAAATTAAAATTAAAAACAGACACCGGAAACGTGTGGATACATTTGTGGTGACACTACGCACAATAAAAAACGATATGATCTAAACTTAAAATCCAGCCAATTCATTCTGCCGATGTATATGTGAATATATATATATATATATATATATATATATATATATATATATATATATATATATATATATATATATGAATGTGTATGTATTCTCATCGTAGGGGTTATTGCTAGTGGACAGTCATGTAACCCATTAACAAAGAGTTTATATACAGGGTCCCAAAAATATATGCACACTTCAGTAAATAAAAAACATGTATGTATATATATTCTAATACTAAATTTATTCAGACGTCACGAGATTACCTTTAGACTCTACAATCACAAGAGATGCTCAAAATGGTGGCTTTTAGCTTCCAGACACTTATTAGTACGGCGAACTACTCCTTGGACAACGTTGATCAAAGTGTCTGGTAGAATTGCTGCTCATGCATTTTCAATTTCTTGTCGAACGTCTGCCAATGTAGTCAGATTTCTGCGATCAACATTATTTAGGACTTTTTCATACTACAGCCATGAGGATAATGCCATATGTCGAGAAAATACTGCCAAAGGATTTTGAGATGACCAGTGCTACTGCCCAGGCTTCGCCGTTTTAATCGAAAACATGCTAGAATCTTTCCACAATTATCGTCAGTACATCAGCAGTTGACCTGGAGAAACGAAAGCCATACTACTTGTCTAAGAAAAGGCCTGTGATGAACCAATTCAGTATTGATTAGGCTTCTAGGAGTTTCATAAAAAAGTAGAAAACTAATAGGCCAATAGTTGGAAGACTCGGACGGTTCACCAGAGTTCTTAAAAACTGGAACAACAGCAGACAGGAAAGGAGGAGGCGGCGGCGGTGAGGCATTTATTATACAGCTTAGAGAGAACAAGAGCCAGTTCGAGAGCACGCTTCTTAATGACTATTACAGGGATACCATTGGGACTACATGCTTTGTGGGGATTTACGTTAGAGATGATACCAGAAACCATGGAAAGGGTTATATTCATATCATTCAGCATAGAATCATCTTTAAGTGGGGGGTTAGGCAGGGATATTCCGGATGAATCAAGTGTAGAAGAGTATACACGCACACATATATATAAATAAATAGATTTATGAATATCTGTCCCTGATGACTGTTTTTTACGTTAGACTAGTGAGTTGGGTAATAAGATAAATATTTAAACTTTTCTTGATTTATTGATTCATTATAGCTCTCGAGCGTTTTTGGGGCAGAAATTCCGCTCGCCTGAAAAGAAAACATGATAAATTCTTGTAATTTCCGCATTTTTTTCAATTGCACACACACACACACACACACACACACACACACACACACACACACACACACACACACACACATATACGTATATATAAAACAGACAAATGAGAGAAAGAACAGATGGAGTAAAATCCCAAAGTTCATAGCATTTACTTTTTAAAAAGGGCTCAATACAAATTAGAGCAATATATTATTATTATTATTATATTTTTATTATAAAAGATTATAATAAAAACATTTTGAAATTGCTACACAAAAGCTTTCATGTTTCAATATTATGATTTTACTTCTTCAGCCAGTCGTAAGTAACTGGTGATTAAATGATTCTTAAAGTAAAATCATAGTATTGAAACATGAAAACTTTTGTGTAGCGATTTCAAAATGTTTTTATTATAATCTCTTATAATAAAAATATAATATATATATATATATATTTTTGTTTTCTAAAGAAGTATTGAAGTTTTTCTTAGTGGATACTGATATTTGAGTAGACGTTTAGTTTATTTTCATAAATATTTTATTTAGTCTCCAGGAATGAATATTCGAGAAATCTTGAAGAGAAAGCAAAATGTACCGACCGGCATTTTTCAGTCGTTGAACAAAGCCATCCTGCTCCAATCATACACGATGACCTGTGACTTCGAGGCTAACGCAAACATTAACTGATTTCGAACAGTTACATCTCTCCAATTTGACTCACAAAGGTTGGCTCATGCACGCCCCAATGACTCCGCACACTGGGATTACCTCCCAACGACGATATCATTTATTCCCTGAAGTCATCGCCATGATTAATTGGTTTTGATGAAATTCGATCTTGGGACTCATAGATAAAACGCTAACGTTCTAATCCTAACCATTCAACCCACGCGCCCATTGTGAAGGACTAGCTTATTAAATATCGCTCTGTGTAGGCCGCTTAAGATAATATTATATAGAGGAATATAGCTTTGCAAACATTTTTGTGACCCGTAAACAGGACCGGTGCAAGAGTTTCGAATCTATGATACACTTCTCTAATTTACTACATTTTCATAAGATAGTATTCAAATAAAATATAAATTTCATTGTGACCTAATTATGTACAATGATGGATCATATGCAATATAAGTGAACAATTCAGTTAAAAAAAATTGAAAATAAATACAATGTACCTAAATACAATTTAGAGATATGTCATAATAGATCATTGCATCTTAAATAAATCAACAATATTTTGCGACATTTTTTAACATAAATTTGAGATTTTTCTTGATAAAAATTTGTATAATTTTAATCCATTCAACATGATGGATAAAAAATAGTGAATTTTATTTCGTGTTTTTTTAGACTTAGCATGAGCAAAACAAATTCACGAGCAAAAGTGATAAGTGGCGACCCAGAGACATTAGATAAAGAATTGGTCAGTATAAGTAGTACCCTACAACGTAACAACTACCCTGGGTACATGGCAGCAGCTCCCAAAAACTGGGATAGGCGGGTACAAGAGGAGGACAACAACATTCAGAAAACAGTCTGCCTGCCTTATGTGAAAATACAAAGGATCTGCGGTCCATATAACATCAGGACAACCTTCAAAAGCTGGACGACACTTCGCAGATGTCTCTCCCGAGTGAGACCCCCCCATATTGGAGAACGTGACTAAAGACTGTGTGTACGCTATCCGGTGCAGCTGCGGAAAGAAATATAAAGAGGGAGACAGGCCGCCCCCTTAAGGTGAGGCTTCAAGAACACCAGAAAGCTGTAACACGAGGGGAAGTGGAAACATCAGGTGTGGCTGACCACATATGGAGAGAGAATGGAGATCACCGCCCTCTGTGGGATTAGTTTGAGATCATAGACAAGGAACACGAATGGAAAATTCATAAACTTAAGGAATCAGCAAATATGCTAGGCCACAAAAAACTCCTGAGCCGACCAAGCATAGAAATGAATATAATATGGGAACCAGTAATATGGAGTGCCACAGAAAAGTGATAATAACAACAAAACTTGCAATATGAGATCTGGTAAAAACATGAATACAGCAAAAATTGCAATATGAGCACTAGTAAAAATGGTTGCTGAAGACATTAGGTTTATAATACCCAGAAACACAGATGTCCTCAAGGACACATGGCACAGTGGATAAAGGCGTTAATTAGATCCAGTGACAAGATCCAAAGAGTGTGAGTTCAATAACCGGTTACGGTGAGGGGAATTAACAAAAGATAACTGACATCCATTAAAAAATGGCACTAGTGAGCGAAATAAAGGGTTCATTCCAACCACCTGAAAAAGGCCGGATTGTAAAATGGCGAAACGTTGTAATAAATATGGCGACAATGATGAGGACAACAGTCCGATAATGTAAATAGTGTACATAATACCTCATCTCAGGAATATAGACATATACTGAAGGGCCGAAACTTTGTAATAAATATGGCGACAAAGATGAAGACAATAGTCCGAATAATGTAAATAGTGTACATAATACCTCATCTCAGAAATTGTAAGTAAACTGGGATTGCAAAGGAAATATTTGTTGCAGATTGTTTCCACGTCACGAAGGATAAATCACTAAGTTCCAACGCGAACATCGAGGGGAGAAAGAAATGACGAAACTCGATTCGCAAATACTATCCCACAAATCAAAATGCACGCCATCAGTCAGAAAAATAACTCATTCTCCAGCAACCACGGCAGCCAAAATTGCCGAATTCTCACAGATTCGAGAACACCAACTGCTTTTATCAGGCGAACATTTTTTCCATTCGTCGACAGCTGAGAGACGATCTCCAGTACTTTGCATATCAAAGTACGTTTAATTGCGATTCCCGCGTCAGACATTTTTTTTAAATTCAAATATTCAGCATGTCACGCGGAATACGTGCCCTTTTGTTTGATAATTAATTTTCTTTTTCGCCAGCTTTTCCGTCGTAAAATACACGCGACTCGCTGTCACTTAGTTTGACGAGGTAAATCCCCGTTTTATTCGCTATAGAAATAGAGACAGATACTGAAGGGCCGAAACGTTGTAATAAATATGGCTACAAAGATGAGGAAAATACTCTGAATAATGTAAATAGTGTACATAATACCTCATCTCAGAAATATAGACAGATACTGAAAGGCCGAAACGGTGTAATAAATATGACAACAAAGATGAGGACAATAGTTGGAATAATGTAAATAGTGTACATAATACCTCATCTCAGAAATATAGACAGATACTGAAAGGCCGAAACGTTGTAATAAATGTGGCAACAAAGATGAGGACAATAGTCCGAATAATGTAAATAGTGTACATAATACCTCATCTCAGAAATATAGACAGATACTGAAAGGCCGAAACGTTGTAATAAATATGGCTACAAAGATGCGGAAAATAGTTCGAATAATGTAAATAGTGTACATAATATCTCACCTCAGAAATATAGACAGATACTGAAAGGCCGAAACGTTGTAATAAATATGGCAACAAAGATGAGGACAATAGTCCGTATAATGTAAATAGTGTACATAATACCTCATCTCAGGAATATAGAAAGATACTGAAAGGCCGAAACGTTGTAATAAATATGGCGCCAAAGATGAGGACAATAGTCCGAATAATGTAAATAGTGTACATAATACCTCATCTCAGGAATATAGACAGATACTGAAGGGCCGAAACGTTGTGATAAATATGGTGACAAAGATGAGGACAATAGTCCGAATAATGTAAATAATGTACATAATACCTCATCTCAGAAATATAGACAGATACTAAAATCACGGATTTTAACAAAAAAGACCCTAGAATGGCGTCAAACGTTTTTCGTCCTTTAATAGTCAGTTGTGCTTAGTTTAACTTGTCACGTATAGAAATGGAGGTAGAAAAAATAAATATTGCTAAGATAGCGAGGGTCACAAAGCATTGCCCGGTCCCTCAGGGTTTATCTATCCTCTCCCCGGCTTCGTTGGTAGTATGCACCGGCCCTGATCGTGAGCATTGAATTCATTAGTTTTTGTATTTGAAATAAAGTAAGCAGCGCCCAAGAGAAAATGCATCTTGAAAATTAAAAGAAAAATATTGAGATCTAGTATTGATAAATAGATTTTATTCGTTTAACCTACAAAATTATCAAGTCTGGGTTATTTTCGAGCAGCTGATTTTTCTAATGTAATTTAGGACATCTTAGAGAAAGCTCCTGTTAGTATTGGGTCATTTTCTTGCGAAGTTAGAGGATGGGTGGAAACATTTGCTCTATATCTCAAAACAGAATTGGCAAATTGTCTTCTTTTTTCTTCTATGTCCTGACACAGCATGCATAGAAGAAGAAAAGAAGACAATTCAAGACGTGGACGATCACGGCTCTCTACAACTTCCTATCATTTATAAGGTTTGTTTTTATTGTCTCCCAGTCCCTGTTTCGTTACATATATTACTCGCTGCTTACTTCTCTCTCTTCCCTATTCAATATCTCCTGTGCGTGTCAGATTCACCAAGCCCTCTTTCCTTATTATGGGTCTTAGTAATTTCAACTGTCTCTTTCTGATTTTAGATATAAGCGTCCATTTTGTTTCCATTTTCTTTGAAACTTCCTCGTTACTCACAAGTCCAGTCCATGAGGTTCTCAATATCTTTTTGGACAAACACAATTCTGTTGCCTCAAGTCTCTTTTTCGTCTCTAAAAAGAACGATTTTGATGCTTCCAGTCGCTCGTCATAATGAAAAGCTTGCCTATTGACTTGACATTGGTATAGACAAGATGGCGTACAGAAGAAATTCGAGTTCGTAGAAAATTCACTGTTTTTTATTACTAGATGTCTATTCTTGAGAAGCTAAAATCTATGATAACCATCTCCGGTATTCAATGCTGAGACTTTTGTACTATCTATCTATCTATCTATCTATCTATCTATCTATCTATCTATCTATCTATCTATTATGGGAACTTACCCATAATAATAATAATGGACTATTCCGGACATTATAAATACTGCGCCTCAAGAGGGAGCAGGGAGGATTGTAAGAACATTGGAATAGTGATACTTGTCGAAACAACATAGTTCACTCTAAACAAATCTGATAGTCATTACTAATACTTCTACTTCTTTGTATTATATTTTTGTTTGTAATATATCTTGTTATTTCCTACCTGTGTTCGAGTTATTTCTTCATTGGTTCTAACCTTGGACCATCACCGTGGTACAAGGAACTTGGACCATAACACTATCTATCTATCTATCTATCTATCTATCTATCTATCTATCTATCTATCTATCTATCTATCTATCTATCTCAAACTGCTAATATCTGTCACGGTCTATTTACATCTATCTTGTTTTTACAATAATGTTGACCTTATACTAGACCCCAGAGCCACTCGAGGTAGAAGGTTACAGAGTAAAGCGTACAGTTTATAGGGATATGTTGGGGAAGATAATGGTTGACCGTAGACTTTAAAAGGTTAAGATTGTAGTGATCGAGGAAGCATGGTCTTGGCAGTTACTTCCTTGAGCGTGAGAAGATGAGGTAAAAATTGCAGTTTATTAAGATGTGTAGGAAAGAGCTGATGGAACTAAGGAATGTAGCGCGCCAGAACATTTGCCATTGAAATAGCGAGAGGCTTGCGATATTTCACCTGGGAGGAAAGGCATTTATAGGGCGAAAGTGCTTAGTGTCCGAGATAGAGCGTTTATAGTTACTGTCACTTTCTGTTTCTACATCATTTGACACCAAATATTGTTTTGTAAAGTGAAAATTTTGATTATATATGCAGAAAAATGCCAAAATCTATCTCAGCTTGTTCGTATTTATTTCTGTCTATTCATCTATGTATGTATGTATGTATGTATGTATGTATGGGCCAATCGCTTTATACCAGATTTTTATATCTATATCTAAATCAGTCTGTTCATCTATCTATCTATCTATCTATCTATCTATCTATCTATCTATCTGCAAAATATAATGTGTTGATTAAAAAACATACGCATTTCTTGCTTATATAAAAAAATAACGTATCTTATAAATACCGAAACTCTACTCCGATAAATTAAAAATACGTAAATATTTACTAAGTCAGCATGTGAATAAAGCAAACTAATCTCAATGAGACGAAATGCTAATCTGCGGTTTTGTTTTTAAGATACACTATATCTACTGCGCATGCTCAATACTAAGCAAACAGCACATTATCGAGAAATTTTGTATTCCCGCCGTCGGAGAATCAAGGTCAAATAAATGTGACTTATCACGAAAAAAATTGCTTGATTGTTGAATAAATTGATGATTCTTTTAAGTAAATAGAGTATATCTTCCTGGATAGTCAAAATGATACATCACAAATTTTACGCAGTTTGAAAGGTCGAACTGTGTCATAAGACGATGAATAATAATAATAATAATAATAATAATAATAATAATAATAATAATAATTTGATCTTACCAAACAAACTGATGTAGACAAACCCCGTACCCATCAGTGGTTACGTAATGTAGTAGTGTTAAAAGCTGAAACCAGGAGTTTTATTCTTGAAGCACAGGACCAATACTTCTTAACAAGAAATTGCCAAGCACGCATACAGAAAAATTGTGTTGACTTCAAATGCAGATTCTGTGATAAATATCCAGAAACAATTGATAATCTTGTTGCGCGGTATTAGCATCCACCGAATATAAAACTCGGCATGACAGAGTGGGCCAATATTTGCAAGTTTTACGGGAAGGAAAATTCAAGGAATAGGTATGAACACCACTTACCAAACATAGGACCTGTAACCATTTTATTGGGTTTTACGATACACACAGAACAATCAATGCTAATTGCCCAGACATTGTGATCAAAGACCACAAAAACAGAATGTACTTTCTTATTGACAAGGCACTTCCTGCAGATCCTAATGTATCTTTGAAGATTTTCAAAAAACTATCAAAATACAAGGATCTTGAAGTGGAAATCTAAAAAATGTTGCCCATGAGGACATCAATAATTCCAGTTTTTGTTGGAGCCCTAGGTTTAATTAGAAAAAGGTTCTGGTAGACTCATTGAAGGGATCCCCGGTGCCCAAGTCTTAAAGTAATACAGTTCACACCTTACGAAGGGCTTTATCTATGGGTGTGATCTTAAGTTTTTTTTATTTTTTTTTTTTTTAAAATGTTCAGCGAAAATGTCATGAGGCCATTTTTGACCTTAGGTCTCTGGTTGGGACCCGGAAGAAAATGCGTATACAATAAAAATCAAAAGAAATAATAATAATAATAATAATAATAATAATAATAATAATCTGAGGCAAGACCAGGTCTGTCTCTCATGGCGTCTGATATTACTTGACCGGAGGTATTAACATGTATTTGTTTCGTCATGGGGAAGTAAAACATGCTACATTAAATATCTCGTTCATTAACACAAATTTGCTTGTGCATTGCCTGACCATAACCAGATGGAAGTGTCCCCTTAGGACCGACACACTGTGCATATCTGTTCATGAGCGGGAGCAACATAACCTGCAAATTTATGCACTACTTTCCCCCCCAATGCTGTCACCATATGGCCCTCATTTGGCAGTGATGCATGTGTCTGGTATATCCTTATGTCATGATGAGTATATTTTTACCCTAGCCTCACTTTGATGGCGTGCCTCTCTCTGGCCTAATAATAAAAACGACAACAATAAACTTTATGCTTGTTTGTTTTTTTTGTCACTTATCTAATAATGAGCATTTTATTGTGAACATTAAAATTGTGTGTGACCTGAATTAGGTTAACTGTTGATTAAGTCCAGATAAGCTTTAAATAAGATAAGGACGGTACAGACATGGCCGCCATCGCTGTGAGCATTGTGAGACTAATTTTACGAATTCAGCTGAACACATTTGCAGATTTAACTCCAGCCATAGAAACAAAGATTGACGACTTAGAGGTAGACGGATTTATTTCAAGAACTTATTTCTGATCATAATAGCAAACCAGGTGATTCACACCAAGCATTTTTAGGCCTGGTAATAACGAAAGAAACAACATCCTAAAACTCACCATGTGGACAATGTGGACATATAAGAGAAGCTGAAAATATTTATTATGAATCGTGTAATTGGCTAACATCGGTTTTACAGTGATGCGATTCATGAATATTTGCAAGTTAAACTCTAGCTTTAAAAAGGACTGAAAGCTGAGAATTATACAATGTTAATTTTAAAATATATTTCTAAGAAATAGCTAAATTTAAATAGAGTATTTAAAATTGTGTCAGCAAAGCAAATATTATCAAGTTTCATTCGAAGTCTTAAAATAAGTCATCCAAGTTTTAATCTTCTTATTTCAAAAACGTTCGACCGAACTGCTAAGAATAACCTGTGTTTAAAAATCAATCTACTCAGAGCAAGTACATACAGGTTAAGGCAATGGAGAACATGGAGAGGGGAATTAACAGGAGATAACTGATAACTGACATCCATTAAACATGGCACATGGAACTAGAACAGTTTACCCCAGAGAGCGAAATAAAAGGTTCAGTTCGACATTCCAACCACCCGAAGAAGGTCGGAGCGTACAACGGCCGAATCGTTGTAATAAATATGGCGACAAAGATGAGTTAGAAATTAATGTCTGAAAGAAGACTTGAAATTATTATTTAAAAAAAAAATGAACTCATGGCAAGAGCTTGATTATGTCTTACGAAAGTCTCTAGTCTCAGGAAATACTTTTAAATTTAGCTACACCATTAAGCCCAAATTCTGTAGGCTAATATTTGAGAGTTTTATTTCAATAACCTTTGGAGACTTTCGGTCTTAGAAAATACAACTTGTTACAAAATATATTTACAAGTTTAAATGCCGTCATATAAACAAGGATTGAATACTAAGACTTTTATTTCAAGAGTTAACGGAATAATGACTAAGGTTAATTTGGGTGTTATGATGTACCCTTGTTGCAGTAAACATTTACAGTTTTATCTGAAGCCTTAGAAACAAAGAACTAAGGTTAATTTGGGTTTCATGATGTACCCTATTTACGGTAAACATTTACAGTTTTATCTGCAGCCTTAGAAACAAAGAACTAAGGTTAATTTGGGTCTCATGATGTAGCCTATTTACGGTAAACATTTACAGTTTCAGTTACAGCCTTTGAAACAAAAACCTATCGTTAATTTGGGTATTATGATGTACCTTAGTCTCAGGAAACATTTACAGTTTTAGTTGCAGCCTTAGAAACTAAGGCCTAAAGTTAATTTAGGTCTTGTCATGTACCTTAGCCGCAGTAAACATTTACAATTTTCGCTTGTCTTAGAAAATAATTCAATGATTTAACTATATTTCTTGTTGGAAATTATTCCCTTTATTTTTTCGGAACTTTTTATGCAAAGTAACAATTTAGCAATTTAATCCAAATTCAATTAAGATCTATTAATGAAGCTGTAATGCCAATGGATCGTAACTAAGTTAAGGTTGAAGCGATTGCTTCATATTTGTGGATAAGAAGAAAATAAACTGAACACAATATTACTAATTAATCATTAGTACTCACCTGAATGACATGGAATGAACATGTATCGTTTTTTATGAATAAAATATGATCCGCTTTCTTAAGATGATATATATTCAGAAAGCCCTGATCGCGTTTTCACACGGTTTTCTGAGCCTTTTCTTGGGATCAGTTTGTTCTCCCTTGGAATATATATATATATATATATATATATATATATATATATATATATATATATTCATACATGTTTCATTAAATAATATAGATAAGTGTTGTCTATATATTTTATGTAAGTTCTTTTCATATCGTCTGATAAGCTTAATAACATTATCATTAAACAATGAAAGAAAATCACAATATTGATACATATTTTTTTAATCCAATCTAAGCTAAGATTGGATTAAAAATATGTATCAATATTGTGATTTTCTTTCATTGTTTAATGATAATGTTATTAAGCTTATCAGACGATATGAAAAGAACTTACATAAAATATATAGACAACACTTATCTATATTATTTAATGAAACATGTATGAATGAAAAAATGCTGCCTAAATACACACACAATATATATATATATATATATATATATATATATATATATATATATATATACTAAATTCCACCAGATACAAGATTTGATAGTCACCCAGGGTAAATGGTAAATGATGAATGAGTTGTGCGATATGAATGTAAGCAGAGATAGTGAAGGATAAGGGGGATAAAAAGAATCGGTAAACTGACGACATTTCTATATGGAACAAATGAGGGTGATTCGACTCTTTGGAAGTAGCATGGCGTGTCCTGCTGTAAACGTTTGAACTGGTGAAAGTAAAGAATGGAGCGCTCGTCTGAATATTTGACATGGAAATAGCGCTAGAATTCGTAGGGAAAATGGCAATCTCCCCACTACCACCGGCTCTCTCTTAGAAACTGTAACTAAAGCCAGCTGGGCATAGTTGCAGTATTAACCACAGGTAGAAGCTGTCAGTGTTGAACAAACACAAATGTGCCTGAACAGGCAGCTGCAGCTGGGATTGACTAGCCGACCTTAGAAGATAAGTTTTCTCGGAAACGAGTAACCGTAAATTATATTATTTTTCATATCAAATGATAGAAAGACTTAAAAAAATGCTGGCTAAGTGAATAATTTGTTCATAGAATTTTTGGTAACACATGATGAGTGTTTTTATTTTTTTCTAGTTCTTCCGTTCTAGATCGTTGGTAACTGTATCCTTGAGTGAACAGTTGGCGGCATTAATTGTCGAGGAGGCAAACACGTGTTCAAACACGATTCACGTGGTTGGGGATTTTCCACAAATTAGAAGGGTGAGTTATAGCTCATTTCGGACGACCCAACCTCACTTCCTGCGACACACATACACAGAGATGCAGGCGCTATAACACACACGCGGGTGCACGCGCGCGCGCGAGCACACACACACACACACACACACACACACACACACACACACACACACACACACACACACACACAGACCGTAGTTTTCCATTCTTTTCTCCTCTGCAATATTAAGTCTTTGATGGTTGCAAAGCGACAGTTTCGCTACGACAAATCAGAGAAAAAATATCTCGCACGTATATGCTGAAATATGTAAGACCTAAACACACACACACACACACACACGCACACACACACACACACACACACACACACACACACACATATATATATATATATATGAAATATTGGCTAATATATATATATATGCTGGCTTATGAACACACACACATACAAACACACTCACACAAACACACACACACACATACATACACATATATATTCAGGTCGGTAGACGAAAATAAGCATAGTGTTTAATAAATAAACAGAGCGTCTACTCAAATACGAGCAACCACTAAAAATAGCGCTTAAATCATAATATGTTTATCTCTATCTCTCTCTCTCTCTCTCTCTCTCTCTCTCTATATATATATATATATATATATATATATATATATATTAGATAACAGTATATATTTTATATATCAAGGAACAATATTGGGGAAAATGTCGCACCAACATAATAAATTTAGTCCGATGATATCCTGAAGGACGAAACGCGTCAAACAAACACTTTTTTAACTTTGTCATTCATTTTTCCTCTCTCTCTCTCTCTCTCTCTCTCACACACACACACACACACACACACACACACACACACACACACACACACACATACATATATATATATATATATATATATATAAATAAATAAATATACAATTTTTCCTCCCCGGTAGCACGATACGAAGTTTCATGCACAATGCAATCTTCAGGTGCTGAGTAGAGACTGACCGTTATATAATTTAAATTTCAATAAAAATATCTGCTTAGCACAATGCTGACACAGTCCATATTTTATATTTAAAATAACCAGGGAGTAATGCTTTTATTTTATAAATTAAAATAAACAAGTTTTTTTTATTCTGTATTAAAATTATAAAAAATATATATGCTCAGCATAAGATGAGTAACGAGAAGAAAATTAAAAAAAGGAAAGGTTATAATCTACAGCATAAATTAATCTGGATCAAAGTATTTCAACAAGAATTTATTTTTATGCCTACATCTGACCATCTATTCATTTCTCTTGTTTAATAAGAGTTTATTTGTTTAGAGTCATTTAAGTTTTTTTCAACAAGGCATAAATTGCATCTATCAACTTTTCTATTGTAAAATTTGGCTTTAGCTACAATATCCCATGTGATAATGGGTGCATTACCATCATTCTTTAATTTCCTTATTGCTGAAGTTAGTAAATAGTCTAAATTGGATGGATTTATGCAAATTAGTTAAAATAGAAGGTAGATGATTTGATTCATGTTTAACGTATATATTGTTATGTAGATCTTTGGTATATATGGTTTGTAATAACCAGTATACAAGTCCAAGGGCACACCGAGAAAGGCAATCACTTTAATATTAGTGGTTGTGGTGATTTTTAGTTAGTGATCTTTGAAGAATTTAACCAGTTCCTTCAGCGATCGATCTATATTTCTTGGACTTGTTTTACGGAGGAGAATTACATTGACATCTCTGTAGAGTCCTGTGTCCTTGATGTTAAAAAGAAATTTGAATTGCCACAGTAACAACATTCCAGCAACTCGCATGCCTCTGCAGAATCAAACGAACCGATAACAATGTTAAATTCTGTGTTATTGATTTTAGTCCACAGACAACCATTATGATATAACATGTTTTTGCTCCAGATTTGTAATTGTAATGACGTTATCGGTAATAGCACATTACTCTTTAGTTAAATTGATGGCAGAAATCAGATTTTCGCAGATAGACGGGTAAAAATCACAAATACTGAATTGGATGAACGTACATTCGTTTTTTTATATTAGTAAACCATTCTATGGCTTCTGCTGTATTATAACACTGCTAAATTCCTAGAGGATCTTTCGTATATTTGCCTGCTTTTTCAAGGATACATTTACTAATTTTATTGATATTAATTTTAGTAGTGTTGAGTAATCTGTATTGTGGTTTGGGTTGGAAATTATTTTTATTAATTGTGATGAATGCTTACTGTTCATGAAATTTATAAATCATATCATTAATATTGAAATCTGTGGCTATTTTTTTAGCTACATTTTTAATGTGATTTTCCAAACTGTTGGGTTCATTTTTATAATACTTATTAATTTCTTTGTTAATAGATTTGTGGTACATATCTATATCGATTTGGAAATGATTGCCAGTCTTGTCCACTTTCATAAATATTTCATCTGATTCAGTAATTATTTCATCTGATTTCTTAATTATTTATATGATTTCTTAATTTATTTAACTGATTCATAATTATTTTATTTGATAAATTCATTATTTTACCCGTTTTTTTTAATTATTATATCTACTTTGATAAATATTTTACCTGATTTCTTAATTATTGTATTTGATATCTTAATGGTGTTATCTGCTTTGATAATTACTTTCTCTGATTTTTTAATTATTTATCCGATATCTTAATTATTTCATCAGCTTTGATAATTATTTTAGCTGAATTTTTAAATATTTTAAGTGATTTTTTAAAATATTTTATCAGATTTCTAAATTATTTTACCGGATATCTTAATTATTTTATCTGCTTCGATAATTATTTTATCTGATTTTTAATTATTTTATCTGATTTCTTAATTAAGTATTTCTAAATTATTTTATTTGCTTTGATAAGTATTTTGACCGATTTCATAATTATTTAATCTTGTTTGATAATTATTTTATCGGCTTTCTTAATTATTTTATCTAATTTCGTAATTATTTTATCTGATTTGATATTTTACTTGATTTCTTAATTATTTTATCTTCTTTCATAATTAGTTTATCTGATTTCTTATTGATTTTATCTGATATTTTAATTATTTTATCTGATTTCTTAATTATTTCATCACCTTTGATAATTATCTTATTTGTTTTATTAATTATTTAATCTGATTTATTAATTATTTTCTCTGCTTTGATAAATATTTAATCTGATTAATTATTTTATCTTCTTGCTTGGATAATTATTTTCATTGATTTCATTATTATTTTATCTGATTACTTAATTATTTTATCTGCTTTGATAATTTTCTGATTATTTAATTATTTTGTCTAATTTCTTAATTATTTCATCTGATTTGATGAATATTTTACCTGATTTCTCAATTTTTCTCTTTGCTTTGATATATATTTTATCTGATTTTTAAGTTATTTTATTGGCTTAGATAATTATTTTATCTGTTTCTTAATTATTCTATCTCCTTTCTTAAGTATTTTATCTGAATACTTAATTATTTTATCTGCTTTGATAATTATTTTTCTGCTTTGATAATTATTTTATCTGTTTTCTAAATTATTTTATCTAAATTAATTTTTCTGCAAAAATAATTATTTTATATGATTTTAAATTATTTTTTCTTCTTTGAAAAGTACTTTATATGATTTCTTAATTATTTTGTCTAACTTCTCAATTACTTTTCTGCTTTGATAATTAGTTTTATCTGCTTGGTTAATTATTTTATCTGACTTCTTTGCTATTTTATCTAATTACTTAATTTTTCTTTTTGATTTCTTAATTAATATATCTGATTTCTTAAATATTTTATCTGCTTTGCTAATTAATTTATATGATTTCTTAATTATTTTATCTGATAACTTCATTATTTTATCTTCTTCGATAATTATTTTTCTGCATTTATAATTATTTTATCTGCTTTGACAATTATTTTATTTGCTTTGATAATTATTTTATCTGTTTTGAAAATTATTTCATCTAACTTCTCAATTATTTTATCCGATTTTTAAATATTTTATCTATTTTCTTAATTATTTTTCTGGTTTGATAATTATTTTATCTCTTCTAGAAATTATTTTATCTGACTTCTCAATTATTTTATAATTTCTTACTTAGCTAATCTTATTTGCTATTTATTTTATCTGATTTCTTAATTATATCATCTAATATCATAATTATTTTATTTGCTTTGATAATTATTTTATTTGATTTCTGAATTATTTTTTCTGATATCTTAATTATTTTATCTGCATTCATGATTATTTTACATGATATTTAATTATTTTAACCGATTTCTAATTATCTGATTTCTTAATTATTTTAATTGATTTCGAAATTATTTTATCGGTTTTGGTAATTATTTTATTTGACTTTTAATTATTTTCTCTGATATCTTAATTATTTTATCTGTTTTGATAATTATTTCATCTGATTTCTCAATTATTTCATCTGATTACTTAATTATCTGATCTAATTTCTTCATTATTTTATCTACTTTGATAATTATTTTATCGAATTTTTAACAGTTTTATCTGATTTCTTAATTATTTTATCTGATGTCTTAATCATTTTATCTGTTTCATGAATTTTATCTGTGATAATTATTTATCTGATGTTCTAATTATTTTATTTAATTTCATAATAATTTTATTTGTTTTAGTAATATGTTTTATGCTTCGATAATTATTTTATCTGATTTCTTAAATTTTTTATTTCTTAATTATATTATCTGATTTGTTAATTATTTACTCTGCTTTGATAATCATTTTATCAGATTTAATTATTTTCACTGCTTTGATAATCATTTTATCAGATTTAATTATTTTCACTGCTTTGATAATCATTTTATCTGATTTAATTATTTTCTCTGCTTTGATAATCATTTTATCTGATTTGTTAATTATTTTTTCTGCTTTGATAATCATTTTATCTGATTTGTTAATTATTTTCTCTGCTTTGATTAATATTTTATCTGATTTGTTAATTATTTTCTCTGCTTTGATAATCATTTTATCTGATTTGTTAATTATTTTCCCTGCTTTGATAATCATTTGATCTGATTTGTTAATTATTTTCTCTGATGTGATAATCATTTTATCTGATTTAATTATTTTCTCTGCTTTGATAATCATTTTATCTGATTTGTTAAATATTTTCTCTGCTTTGATAATCATTTTATCTGATTTCTTATTATTCCATTTTCTTAATCCTTAAAACGAAAATATTCCTCATGAAAGCGTTTTGTA
This sequence comes from Acanthosepion esculentum, assembly GCA_964036315.1. Taxonomy (NCBI): domain Eukaryota; kingdom Metazoa; phylum Mollusca; class Cephalopoda; order Sepiida; family Sepiidae; genus Acanthosepion; species Acanthosepion esculentum. Next base: position 1,844,425 of record OZ038482.1, read on the forward strand.
TATCTCAGAAAATGTTATAATCAGTTGGTGCAAGGTCACATTAATATGGCGGATGGAGCAGACCAGGCTAACCGAATTCGAAAAATATTCATATGTTATTTGTGTGTGCTTATGTGTCACCTGACTTTCACATGGAGCAAAATAACATTTTTCTCTCTTTCCACTGCGTAAGCTGCCACTACCGTGAAAAACAAACTAATGTATGTTAGTGTACTCGAAATTGATGCTTATCTATCATGTATAATTATTAGTTAGGATTATAAATACATCATACATCAAAACGTAAATTACTTTTGACTCAAACTAATACATCTACATGCACTTATCATTTTCATTAACAGAGTAATCATCATCAACTATTACCTGCCAGCAAGCTTGCTACTTGTCGAAAGTATATTTAATATGGCTTATTCGTTCGGATCCTTCCCTGCGATTACAAAAGTCAAGTGGATGATGATGATGATGATGATGATGATGATGATACTTTTTACAAGCAGCGTTATCTTAATAACCGACTAAATTAGGATATACGGTGGGGTTCAGGTCTTCGGTAAAGAATATGAGCCGGCGAGCAATAGCTAAGGACACTTTAATTTGAAGAAGTGAATTTTAGAAATTCTTTTGAAGTTTCAAGGCAACTGGTAGTCCTTTGGACCGACCAAGTCGTGATGATGGCACGGAAAGCCAGATGACTATAGCAAAATAAGAAGAAAGACAAGTGATAGATGAATGCAATGTAGATATCACTAAACACACCTTTCGAGAATATGAGTTGAAAGATTGCATTTCAGCTTAGAAACCAGAATGTAAAAATAATCACTTGAAGTCAAGATAAACTTGATCTCAGAGCGATGAACGATTGCTTGGAAAAGCGTCCCATTTAGCAATGAAAATAAAATGGAGTTTCATTCTAACAAACGAGAGGATGTATGTCTATGTGGAAAGTGAAATGTGTCGTGTTACAGGAGGGAATCTTTGAAATCCGACGCTTTCGGTCAACATAAAAAAATGATGGTCCAAGAAAGTTTGTTGAAAAGTGCTAAATAGATCCAGTTGCTGAAGTATCCTTGGATAACAAACTTGGATGAAAGCGAGATTTTTCAGCTTGACTGATATCCATGCCATAGACATCGAGTCTGGCACAACAGCGCCTGGGTTATGAAAGTGTCACTATATTGAAAGATTGACCAACTCATGACGCTAACTTAAATACCATCGGTTAAATATGGACATTAATAAAAAAGAAGAGTTTGCCAGAAGAACTCGAGCAATTTTGAAGAGTTGTGGTTGCTCAATTGCAAAAAATGACATCTCTTGCCCGAGACGATTGTGAATGATTTGTACGCATCTCTTCACAGACGCATTGAAGCAATTATTCAAACTAACAGAAGCCAAACAAAATATCAGCAGGCTAACGTAAATTCTTGACATTGCCTTTATGTAATAAATATTGTAGACATTTTTGAAAGTTATCTAGAATGTTTCATTCTCATTGAGAATCCATGCTACAAATATTGGAAATAGGTATGGAAAAAAATTGCCCAATGTTTTACTTGTAGAAACTGCAATGCGAAACATTCAATTCTAATTGAGGGATTATTAGAAATTGACAGTCAGTTTAAATTGGCTGAATTCTTTTGTTACATAAGTACACCATAGGTATAAATTTGGGACCATCCTGAATTTCTTTAATAAACACCTTAAAATTCGATATTTAGGCATTTTGTTTATAAATTTAAAGATTACATTTCAGTAACTGTAGGTGTACTTGCTTTTATTTTAACAAAAAATAATCACAACTATAAAAATGATTATACAATAGCATCATATTTTGTTTTCATCACCACCACCATCACCACGACGACGTCCACGATTGAGGCGGCTAAGTAATAATTTCCAAGATTTTGTTCCTTTTTTTCACTCGAGGTAATTTTGAAATAACTTAGAAGAGTGTTTTGGGTCGTTGTCCCCCCCCAATTATGCGTTGACCAGAATCAAATCTTCGGCCTACTCTCCCTCAAAACACCAAAACAGACTTACCACCGTACATAACAGTAGGAGCTATACATTCATCATTCGGTTTGCGCCTGGTTTTCTTCTCACATACACTCTCCTCTTACTAGCAAAAAGTTCAAATATGGATTCGTCTGTCCACAATACATTTTGCTACTTTCTCTTATGATTTTGCCCATAACAGTGTTTTCTGCTTATTCACTTTCGTTATCAGGGGTTTCTTGAGGGCTCTGCATCCACTGAGCCTGCTGATCCAAATAGTTGAGAACGACACTGGTTGTTATTGAGAAGAATTAAGTACAGCTGTTAACTCTGGTGCAATTTTTCTTCTATTTCTTTGGTTCTCAGGAATCAAATGTTTATCTTCATCAGAAGTTTTCAGTTATGGTGATCCAGATCTTTTTCAGTCAACATTCACGCCAGTTTCTAACTACCTTTGTAACGGATGTTGCACCCCATAACTAGGAATCTTTAACTTCTTGGCAATTTGTCTTTGAAAGTAGCCTTCTTTGAATAAAATTTCAATTTTTGCTATCACCTTAGCGTTGATTTTGCCATTTTGGGCAAATTACTTAAAAAAAATAAAAAATAAAACAAAACTATGAAAATTACTGTGGTAAAGGCACAACCGATATTTTCTTCAGAGACAGTGGCATATGTTTTGTTTACAAAATTAGTCAGTGCTGAGAACATTCAGAACCTGTATTAACAGTTAACTTACTTTAACATTTTGGTAATCTCAATAGCAAAACAACATATAACGTTTCTCATACAAATTATTCATAATTTAGCAAAATGTATTGTGGACAGCCAAATCCAAAATTGAACTTTTTGATAGTAAGAGGATCCTGGATAAAAACTGAAAAATAACCATAAACACAATATTGAAATTTTAATCTTTTACTTAAAAAATTAACAAATATCATTTTAAGTTGATTTTGAAAGAAAATCAGGGTAATCCCAAACTTTTTTGCTGTTTCACGCACACGCACACACACACACACACACACACACACACACACACACACACACACACACACACACACACATATATATATATATATATATATATATATACCAAATCCGTAAGTGGTAGAGATTATTCCAAGAAGGTCTTTTTAATAAAATCAAATCCATAAAGAGAGCTGAATGTATAAATTTCTATACAGAGCAATATAAATAATAGTAAGGAAAAAAAATGAAAAAATCGTATTAATCGGTTATAACATTATTTCAACAGATATACATATATATACCTGTCTCATGAAACCGACACCATTTTATTAAATGATGCAAATTTAGCCATACAGTTTGAAAATGAGCCAGACAAAAAAAAACAAAAAAACAAAAAACAATTGAAAATAAACTAGACAAAAAAAAAAAAAAATTAGCGGAATTAACTTGACCTTAAAAATCATTTTTTGTGGTGGTGGTGGTGGTGGTGGTGTCGAGGCTTTACATAATTGAAGAGGGAGAAGTGGGGGAGAGCAAAAAGAAATTTATGTAAAGGGTAGAAGAAGGTGGGGGGAAGTATTTATGGGTAAACCCCAGTGTCCAATATAATTCATAGAAATGAATCAATATTGTTATTTATTTAAACATCATCATCTTTATAATATATATATATATATATATATAATATATATGTGTGTGTGTGTATGTGTATGTGTGTGTAATATATTATACATGAATAAATAAATAATTAAATAAAATAATAAAATATGCAATATATTATATAAAAAAGAAAAAAATATGATAAAAATAATGATAAAAAACCTATAAAGCATATCCATGACATACATAAATGATTAAATGCATCTATAAACACATATATGAGCATATGTGTGTCTCAAAATTGTGGTCTATGTGTACAGCATTTATTAAATTGTTATTTATGAGGTCCTTTTTGTGTTCTTTTTTTTAAATGTCCGCATGTTTCCTCAATGTATTGCGAGGAACATTTTTGGCAAAGTTCGAATCGACATTTTTAAGTACCTCCGATCAATTCTTCTGTTGGAGACAAAATTCAAACTCCATTCAAAGAGTGTAGACATAACCGTCTATTCAGAGGTTTGGTTTGGTTTGGTTTATTTTGTTTACGGCATATCAACCTCAATGGATTATTTAATATCGACAAGATTTTTAGGATAGATTCGTATGAATAGAATATGTATTCTTAGTAAGAAATCAGTTTGTAGATCAGGTTTCATTGATGTGTTTTTGTAAAGAGGGTTTTTTAGAGAATCAAATGCATTGCTGATAATATTTTTTTTTTTCAAAAATGTATTGCTGGTATTTTTACTATAAAAATCTATTTTCATACTTTCCTGGTTTTTGGACCTCAGTATTTGTTTTTGGATGGTCAACTATTTTCCCATAGCTGGGACCCTAACAGGTGCTACCAACCCATTATAGGCTTGGAAATAGCTTTTTATGCGAGTAATTTCAATTTAGTGGGTTTTTACTGTTAATCCTACCAACTCACTTACCTTCTTGTGCCGTTCAACCGCTATCTTTGGTTCACGTGTGTTAGAACATCATATTCCATCATCGAAGTATACGGTCATCCTGATTTAAGTTATGCTAAGGTGTGTTTTGCGCAAGACTGATCCTGTTGCATCCCGCCTAATGTAACACAGGAAGGGCTTCGAGTAAATGTCCTGACTAGTCGACTGCGTAATATTGCTAAAGGCTCTGAGCACTTCCCGATCACATGGACAACATCACAGAAACTCTGATTCTACCATATATGGAATTTCGGATTGAACCTGGATCTTTCCAGGACAGCCGCCAGAAAACAATGATCAGCCCTCTCGTATCCATTGAACTGATATGATATCACGCACCAGGGGAAAATTGTCCTCCATCATTCGCTCCTTCAATCAACGAAGATAATTGGAAGCCAATTTGTTAATTCTTTGGCTGAAACCTTTCACTCTTTGTTGTAAGCAGAGTTACAGGCCTTTATGGCATCTCTGAACTTGTTTAAACAATCATTAAGTTCTTTTTCTCAGTTAGGTTCATGAAGGTCGTTGTGAATGACCAGTTTTCTGAAGCTTATGAGATAAATGCAGGCGTCTCTCAAGGCCCTCTCCTCGATTCTATCTTCATTCTTCTCAATAATAATGGGCTTGGGTACATTTTCAGGCCATTAGTAAAGATCTCTGCAGATGATTTTACTGTTTATTGGTGCACTTCCAAAAGTCAAAATGATCGGCGCCTTGATCAGCTTCTTTGAACAAAAGTAATGATTTAGAAAAAGAAACATTCATGTAACTTTCAGTACCTCAAAAGCCAAGTCAGTATTGTTTCATCCTCACTTATAAGGTCCTGATCTTTCTCCAGTCACGATGAATGGTTGCAATGTCAATAAAGTTCCCTGTTTTGCATATTTTTGCGGTTCATGCAACATTACTGCTTGTACGCACTTGCATGATTGCAGATAGTATTAGAATCGCTTGTTTTTTGCAGTCTTCGACAAAAGGTTCAGGCAATGTTCTTTGTCTCGGTGGTATTGAGACAGAGATCGGTTTTGTTCGTGTGTTTTATTGCCTCAAAATAAAAACTCTGTCAGCTGGACTGTATGACATTCAACAGATTTCTGATTAAATTGTTTTTATGCGCTTGGTGGGCAAATTGCACTGAGGATTTTGGTCACTGTATTAAAGAGATGGTTATTCTACTACACCATTATCGTCCTTTGTCGGTTTTTTAAATATTTCACCCCCAAGTAAGGTAATAAAGCCACTAAGATGCAAGAGGTTACTGAGTGTGAAAGAATATGAGATAAAATATTATTAAAGAGAGAGAAAACGAGAAAAGAGCAGGAAGTAACAAGGCAGAATAGAATGATGGAAATTGTATTGACTGGGAAGTACGAAGCCAGAAGAGAAGCCAGAAATGAGAGAGAAAAACTGTTAGCATCGAAATTACTGTTAAATCTATCCGTTTCAACTGTAAAAGAATGAGACCTATCTGCCAATCCTGTACTGCTCTTAAATTCGTAAAGTCAAGATACCAAAACGAAAAGCTCATCAGAACAATTTAGCATGAAAATACTGAAGCCGAGATGACAGGTCGTAACCGATAACAGTTCAGATTCTTTGGATTTTATGAAGAATTTTTAAATATATAGCAGAAGCACCAGACGATATGTGATTTTTTAAAATAAAAATTCTGTAAATTAAACAAAATGAATCAGTTTGTACCAGGTAAAAAACAAACAAACCCAAAAACACGTTCTAGCTCCGCCAAACTAGTAAACAATATAAAAACTGTATTTTATGTTTCTTCTGTTAGCGAAACTTAGATATAAAGAGACTGAACATTGTAGAAACATCGCCAAATTTAGAAAATAAATTCTCTTTGCCTGTCCAACCCAGAATATTGCGCTCAAATTTGAACCTCCTTATAAGGATCCATGTATGAGTGACTAACAGACTAGAATAATACTCTGACGCTATTGGTTGGGCGATAATATATTTTTTCGATTTCGCTAAAGAATTTCCAGTGGCAAAAATTTCAAGAATTCTTCAAATTCGAATTTGTTTATTGCAAGTTTCATAAATACTGGTACATTAAAGCTTCGTCCCAGTTGAAAGTTTAGTGCTAACTGGAATTATTAAGACCAGTTTAGCATGGCCATTTTTCAGAAATAGCAAGAATCAAAGAAACAACACTTTTACTAGGAGCGATTTTTTAGATAATCGATATAGCAGTTGCAAACAAAGGGAAAAATTCCCCTGTGAAATTATTTCGACGTTTTTATGTTTTACATAGCAAAACAAGAACCACAAAGAGCTAAATAATAAATTTGACGATTATTAACAAATTCCTGTATATGTAGAGACAGAAAAAATTTGAATAAACAAATACAAATGCATATTTCAATGAGTTTTTTTAAAAATTTCAATGTGGGATTTTTTTAGTGAATTTGTACTTTTGTAAAAAGATCACGACTTGTATATTGTAGTAAAAACTGGATCCGTACTAGTTCCATGCGCTCTGTATTAAAATGGTGCATTTCAGACACCAACGTGAAGATTTTTGTTAAAGAATGTCTGAAAACCTTTCATTTGACAGCATTGAAGATTATGAAACAGAAAAAACATGCACTGAACGGTGGTATCCAGTGTAACTTTTAAATCACCACGATCTATTTCTTTCAAAAAACTTCCGTATTCATGATAATAATAAGCAGTATCATTGAATATTTCTTCCTCTGTAAGACAATCATTTTGTGTGATATATCCTGCTATATAAAAAGCGGCATTTTAATTTCTTTAGCAATACTAGTTTCTAGGTTTGGTAGGTGATCAAATATTTGGCATGCCAATTCATCCGACAGATATCCACATTTTGAGCAATTATGGCCTGGATCATGGCTATACTCTCTAACACCAACTTTCAACCGAAGAAATAATTTGGTTTTTTTAATATGAAATTTCTGAATAACGTTTTGTACTGTAATAAAATAAGTATCGCCAGAACTCTTTCTCAATTTACCAAATTCAGTTTCAAGATAGTCATTGGTAAATTCTCCAAGAATGACAATTGAAGCCACTGTCAAGTAAATGTTTGTAAATATCAATTAAACGATTACATGTATACTTGATAGCCATACTAATGTCTCTCGTGAAAGGTTTTATTCTCTTTCCTTGCTTTCTCCTTATTTGTTTTGTCATACTTTCAAAATTTGCAAGAAATATCAAATTTCCATCATTTCGATTTGATGCCATTCAGGGATCATTTGTCTTGGCGCTTCCATAAATATCTTTTACACTCACTATTTTCCAAAATTTCAAATCTTCTTCAATGAAAATAAGAGTTTCTCTTGTATCATCATCCTCTAATAATGGATGAGTGGTTCGTTGCAGTTATTGTCTCATCACAAAACAGTGGCAAACTTTTTGTCTCAACTGGTTTTGAAAGAACTTCTATTTCTGTTAGCTTTGATAACAAATTCATTATTTTCATGGGCAAAAAGTTGTTTCACAATTTCCCATTTTTCTGTCATTTCTTTATCATCAGAATAAAACATCAATTCTGAACAAACCTCACTTATCAAGTTATTGCAAATACTTTAAAAATTTTCACTGTTCACTACGGGTGTAACTTCAATATATATTCCAAATAAGCAAGAATACTTGTGATAATTTTATATCATCTGAGATTAGAAGAAAAAAAAGATATTTTGGGAAAAGGTTCAAAAGTGTTTTATTAAAACAATTTTTGTTCAACGAACACGTTGTTATTATAATGAAAAATGTTCATAAAAATGTTCATTCAAACAATATTTCTTAAAAATATACACTACTGTCTTATAGGTATAGTCTTGATTCTGTTGTTATTATGAAGGAAAACATTTGTAAAAAATGATTCGCTATATTCTAATAAATTTCAATCCAACAAAAATAGCAAAATTCTATTTAGCACATTAAAACAGTGAATGTAGTTCAATAGAATGAATAATGGTAAAAAAATAAATCTGAATAAAATTCATTTTTGACTTTTTTAACACTTCACACGAACGTATTATAATCCAAATGTAATTTATGATAAAATACAGAACCTCAACTGAAATAAATTTGATGGCTGAGAATTTCTTTTCAGAATGAATTTGCTATGTGTCGGATCAATGAAAGTTAAGTGTTTCCGGCTAATACATTATCTGGTGACTGAGTGGATGCTAGAAAAAAATGTGATTTCCTGGTCTGTTATAGGTATGGCCTTGGACGCAATTGTTATAGGTATGGCCTTGGGCGCAATTGTTATAGGTATGGGCTTGGGCACAATTTTTATAGCTATGGCCTTGGGCAAGATTGTTATATGTATGGCCTTGGACACAATTGTTATAGGTATGGCCTTGGGCACAATTGTTATAGGTATGGCCTTGGGCACAATTATTATAGGTATGGCCTTGGACACAATAGTTATAGGTATGACCTTGGGCACAATTGTTATATGTATGGCCTTGGGCATAATTGCGATAGGTAAGGCCTTGGACACAACTGTTATAGGTATGGCCTTTGGCATAACTGCGATAGGTATGACCTTGGGCGCAATTGTTATAGGCATGGCCTTGCTTACAATTGTTATAGGTATGGCCTTCGGGAAATATGTTATAGGTATGGCCTTGGACACAATTTTTATAGGTAAGGCCTTGGGCACAATACTTATAGGTATGGCCTTGGGCACAATAGTTATAGGTATGGCCTTGGACACAATTTTTATAGGTATGGCCTTCAGCACAATTCTTATAGGCATGGCCTTGGGCACAATAGTTATAGGTATGGCCTTGGACATAATTTTTTTAGGTATAGCCTTGGCCGTAATTGTTATAGGCATGGCCTTGGACACAATTGTTATAGGCATGGCCTTGGGCACAATAGTTATAGGTATGGCCTTGGACACAATTTTTTTAGGTATAGCCTTGGTCGCAATTGTTATAGGTATGGCCTTGGACACAATTTTTTTAGGTATAGCCTTGGTCGCAATTGTTATAGGTATGGCCTTGGACAGAATTGTTATATGTATGGGCTTGGGCGCAATTGTTATAGGTATGTCATTGGGCACAATTGTTATAGGTATGGCCTTTGACACAATTTTTATAAGTATGGCCTTGGACACAATTGTTATAGGTATGGCCTTGGGCGCAATTCTTATAGTTATGGCCTTGGGCACAATTCTTATAGATATGGCTCTGGGGACAATTGTTATAGGTATGGCCTTGGGCACAATAGTTACAGGTATGGCCTTGGACGCAATAAATAGGATAAGTAAGTTTCATAAACAAAAATAATAAGTTCATTATTCAGATGAAAGATTTTACAATTAATACTTTATTAAATCCAACTGATTCGAATCACTTTTTAATCTTGTGTCAATACACTCTTTAATATTACTATTATTATTTTATTGATAATTTTACTCCGTCTGAATATTGTCCCTTTTAATCGCAACCTTCTTGCTTGATAGATTCTTCATTAATGCTATGATTTTATTGGTCATCATTCGACCGTAGTCGGAAACAACGAACCAATGCGAACGATCCTTCCTTGTATAATATGTGCTATGCCAGGCTTACATACAGTTTTTAATTCAGAGTTGCTTTCTCCTAGACTGGTTGCCACCAAAGGCTATAGAACCCAGTCTATTCTCCTTTTTATATATAGCTGGGGCTTATATGAAGAAGATTCACGTAAATATTAGCACGTAAGTGAATGTAATGGATTCGACTGGAATTCGAACTCGGCTCTCCGATTCTTCAATCCGAGCCGCTATCCATTACTCCCCCACTTTTATTGATAATTACTTAATCTTAATGTTTTGGCTTTTTATTACAATTTTCATTAATACTACTTTTTATTGATGTTTTTTTTCTCATTCGAAAAATTCTTACTTTTCATTCACAATACTCAGGATCAATATATTCTTCATTATAATGCTTATTTATTGATAACTTTAATATATCTGAACTTGCCGCTTTTTATTACTAACACTGTGGATCGATATATTCTCCGTTATTATTATTATTATTATTATTATTATTATTATTATTATTATTATTATTTTATTGATAATTATTTACTAAATCTGAAAATTGTGAATTTTTATTCCCAATTGTCAGGGACGATATATTTTTCGTTAAAATGCATATTTGTTGTTAATTGTAATCAATTTGAAAAGTGTCGCTTTTTATTAGAACTTTCTGGATCGATGTATTGTTCATGACGAATATTATTTTGTTGATAATTTTATAGACAGTTTTACTCTATTCTAATATTTGTGGTTTTTATTATGGTTCGATATGGTCTTTATTATTACTATTATTCAATTGGTAGTCTTATTTCATGTTATTGTGATGTTTTCTTGTTAATCATGAAGCTATTATGATATATAGTGACACAAACGACTATTCAGAACCAGACACATAATTGAGTATAAACACACATTAAAGTGAAACATTTTCTTGCACCTCTATACATATACATCTTTTCCTACCTACATATTCAAACAATGAATGTATACGATGTTCCCCCGTCAGCTCTAATATATTTTATCATTCACCGATTTCTCGTTCATTTCATAAAAGCCTAAACGCAAGTATCAGGCGATTTTGCACATCGGAAATGCGACTAAAACTATTTCATTCTCAATTTTATCGTCATCAGAATCTGTTTCGGATTCGTCGTGTGCTTTTTTTCTCACGGGAGTGTGACGTCTGCCTGAATGTCATTGTAAATCTAATCGTTTTGCAGGCGGATGAGAAGAAAATCTTTTTTTTTTTAAATACGTACAAGGAAAAAAATCAGTGCAGAAATGAACCCGTATTAGTTACCACTACGTATATGGGGATTTGTTGTATACTGCCGTATTCACCTCCCCTAAATCCTAACACCACCGTAAAAAAGTTTAATAGTTTTTTAATAACAAAAAATGTCGATATTTTATTGGTAATGTTGTTTTAATGCATTCATCCACAATGTTTGTTTTAATTTGGTAATACATTTAGTACAACGTTTGAATACATTTGTTGGATTGCATCAATTAAGGAAGCCTGCAAAATGTATTCCTCTTCCGTTTAACAAGATATTTCCGCTCTGTAATTGATCAAAATTGAATCGGTATTTATGTGTCTATCCCCTAAGGCAAATATAACATAAGGTCATTTTATTACGGACCCTCATACACGCGTGTGTAGACATAGTGTAAAGAACAGTATGTCCCACGAGGTTTTAAAATAGAGAGGTGCTGCCTTACAGACGGATCCCAAGAGATCAGACACGCTTCATTTGTGCGCTACCTCGCCTTAGAGAAAAACTGTTCCCAGCCAAAAATAGTTCGGAAATTTCTTGAATTTCCTATAAATCATGTTTTCATTTTTCTCTTTATTTTTTCTTTCAGCTTTTCATTGATGCTTAAAACCATTAGTGACGTACAACGAAGATTCAAGATAAAGTCTTATTTGCAGGCACTTCTTTATTTCACTGCTACTTATTTTAGCCGTAGTAAATGTAAGGACCTGATCATTTTCATGAAAAAGCAACAATAAAATATGAAAAAGAAAAAGCCTTTAGCGGGATGGTTACAAGATTTTACTGAGCTGAGTATCTTAAGTAGAAAAGGACCAATTACTTTTGAGTGCTAAGTCTGAGAAATAGTCCTGTTTATAGTCATTTCACTCCAAGCAAGGAAACAACGCCACTAAGACGCAGGGATTACTGAATATGAAAAAATATAAGAAAAACGTGATTAAGGAGTGAGAACAATAAAAGAACAGAATTTAAAATAACGATTGACAATTAAATTTTTCATGATCCAACTTGACTGGAAAGTAAAAAGCTTTCCACAAGCGACTAGTGCGAAAAAAGAAACTGTTAGCATAGAACTTACGGTTACATCTCTCGCCATTTAACCTGTAAAATGATGAGATCTTGTCCCCAATCTAACATTGCGTTTCTTAAGACTTTCAGATATTTGTAATTAGAATAGAAAATCAAATGACAAGTTTATTTATCTGCATTCTTTATGCTCTTTTAATTTTTAAGTCATTGGAATGAAAAAAATGTAATCAAGATTAATCAATGATCTTTTCATTTATGTGTAAGGAAGGAAACATATGTTTGCATTAATTCGACTTGTAAGATTAAAGTCCCTGAATTCATATACATTTCAAAATATGTAAAGTTGATTTGAAAATAATAAAAAGAAGATCGGTAAAAGAAAAGTCGAATTGAAAAAAATATTTTTTACTCTTATCAGTTATGATTTAAAGTGGTTTCATTTGATGTTAGAATTTTCTCTTGCAAGCTGGTAAGGGGGGTGGCTTAGTCACGGACAAAACGTATAGGTTGCACGATCTGGTTAACTCTCTGCTTACTCTGGCTATGTCGTTAAGTGTCTTTATATGATGAGCTTATATAAACGTAGAACAGATTTTTCTTTCATACAAACGTTATTTTCCCATTTCGGTTTCGAGTCGAGGTGATTACTTTTTATAAACTTCTGCAATATTGTAACAAGGACAGCAGCCATGAATGATTCACTCAAAGGACAGCAATTCTCCAATATATTGGAATTTAGAAGTATCAATCGGAAAATAAGACGAACACGCAGCACGGCTAAGGAAAGGATCAATCATTGCCCTTGTAAGGTTCATGCGACACAGGCTATATAAGCGCCAAACTCAGACACAACTTTTTTTCTTCCATTGTGTTACTCAGGAAGTACAAAGCAACTCTGTCCCCTTCACCACAAACCCCAGGCATTGACATCAAGTTAAGGAAGAACGAAGCTGGCGATTCAAACGCAGAATAATCCATTATTTATGAGGTACTGACAAGACATAACGGTCGTGCTAACTAACGAAGGGAGAGACAAACACTATTATAATAGCATAATAATTGACGACGGCCCTTTACTCGGACGTTCAGCGCAAATAAATAATGATAAAAAGTATCCCTTAGTACATCGCTTCTGGCATCAAACTGTGCAGGCAACTCCATATGTAGTGGTTCCGAGTTTCTCACCATTGAGGAGGTCAGCCGGAAAACAATAATTACAGCAAGTTCTGACCTGGTTTCAGGCTAGGCCTGCACATCGGACTGAACTACGGATGGTATATTCAAGGCGGCGTTGACATGGCATCACTGAACTTAATGGCAAGGGTGGACGATTCCCTCGATGGAATCAATTGTCATGTGTCCGTGATCAAGGCGACCCGTCAAGTCAGAGGACATCTAATCCGGAGAGGAAGGCTTCGTCAGCTCTACTTTGCCAAAGACATGCTACGCATTAGTGAATACCGAGCGAGACATGTAGAGGGAGCTGGCCAGATGTTCAGCTGCGCAGAGACCCTACGACCACACCCGGTCATCGACATGATGATGATGATGACAACGTTTGGTTCCATTATGATAGTGCTAATCACCAGAAGTAAAGATGGAGCGGGGGGGGACAACCAACGGTAGTTACCGGGCCAGAACAAAGAAGCTAACAGGCGGCAAGCTTTTGTTCAATACACGTCTTGTAATTGCATCTAAATACTTAAAATGTGTCTAAATAAAGGGTGCGGCAAAGGTAACATTCATTTTATTTAATAATTTTTATTTGCAGTAGTTTACGGTGGCTTGAGATAAACTCTGGCTTACGCGTTCAGGAATGGTTAAATCTTTTTCGAGCTGAGGTGGGTCTGACACTGTGGAGCAACTGAGTGGCCATCACGATTACCAGAACTAACTCCATCATGCTTTTTCTTGTGGGGTTTGCTGAAAAATCATGTTTACAGGATGAGACCAAACAAAATTCTTGTATTAAAACAAGCAATTTCTGATAAATTTTTCTTAAATTAATGTAGAAATATGTCAGACTTTTTTGTAGCAGTGTTGCTGACAGTTCTCAGTGTTGTACTGAACATGAAGGGGAGCATTTTGAAGATGCCAGGCAGTTTGTTAATCGTAATAAATCATGTTCTTTTGATATGACAATACTTATATATTTTCTTAAACTGTTGCAATTGGCTTACGATCTCATCGCGTTGAAACACCGTCCAATCACCGTAGTTAAGTAACGTCGAACCTGATCAGTACTTAGATGGGTGACTGCTTGGGAATATCAGGTGCTATAATTTTGTATGTGTGAATGGTGTAATAGAATTGTTAATCATAAAGCGAAGTTCCAATTCCCGTCGGGTTCGTTATATTCATTTACGCACAAATGACTTGGGAAAGGTGTGAATCCACCACTTCTACACCAGCTATGGTTTAATTAGTAACACTAAACTTTTTTTTACTAATGTTCACCCAATACAAGGCCCAAGAGCCACTCATGGTAGAGGGTTACTGTAAGGAGTTGTATTAGCATTGGAAAGAACAAAGGAATATAGAGCTGGAGTAGATTTTAGAAGAAACCGGAAACCCAATCCTAAACAGGAAACAAGCGATACATCTCTACTCCTGTTCAAAAGTCAGGGACGGGGTATAAAAAAAATTCTTACAATCTAAAATTATTTCTGGCTTTAAATAATCGACTAAGTGTTGATAAACCATAGATCAATAATAATAATAATAAAAAACACTAGTGTAATTTATTTTGTTCAATAAAAGTTAATAAATAAAAAAGGGCCTTACTTTTGCCACACCTGAATATAGGTAAAAAGATAAAGAACTGAGTATATAAAATCTTGTTACAGGGTTAAATCACTTTACTTCATTGTTGATGTTATTTCGCTCTCTGACTCGCTGAACACTTACTACGCCCTTGAAAAATTATAGCACCACCCATATACCGAAACACCGTGTCAGAATCATTGATAGTTTTTCATTGACGATGTTTCAACTTTCGCTTGGTTTTGTTAGACAGGCATGTAATGTTTTATTTTAATGTAGTTCTAGATATATCACAAATGTGATATGATTAAGTGCGTTGCCAGTTTTCTTCGTGACATACACTTAATATGTGTATCGGCAAATATACTGCACTCATGTCACGCCTAACTATGCTATGGCATGTATCTAACATAACTGGAACATTGTCAGGGAATGATCTTACAAGTGTCATTCAGTTCAACATTGTATCAATTGAGGAATTCGTAGCTAAGCACGATTCTGTCACGTCAGAGTCACAGGTAGAAATAGGAGGAGAAAATACAAAGAAGTAGGCAGACAGATTATGCCAGATGATTTGTGTACTCTACCGTACTCTATAATCATGCGTCAATTCTGTAATGGAAATTATCTTTATCTGTGATGAGACAATTATTTTTCTATGTACCATTTTGACCAATTTCCTGTCTTTTGTAGCTCTTAATAAATATCAGATATGCAGGATTTGTTAAATTTAATAAATGTTTCTTATTTGTTCGTATCATATGTATTTGTGGGTCTGATGAATTGGATCGTGATTACGATTCCAATGTAATAAATTATAACCATGGAATATCAGTGTTTGAGCCTATTATAATATATATATATATATATATATATATATATATATATATATATATATATATATATATATATAATAAGAGATAAAGATGAGTAACTCCCAAAAGAGTCTGCCTAAAAATGCACACTGGAAAAAAGTGGTCAATGCCTCAAAAAATGGCAGAGCTTTAATATATTTTAAGTTAAATTCCAGGTGAACATTGACCGTCCACGACTTTCAGGTTTATGCGGATACTGTTCACTTGGAATTTGACTTGGAATATATATATATATATATATATATATATATATATATATATATATATATATATATATATATATACGTCTTGTGTATTTAGACAGCAATTCTTCATTTATACATGTTTCATTAAAAACTACAGACAATGTACTACGATTAAGCTTTTTATTTAATTTTTCTTGTGTTCGAAGAAGTGTTTTCTGTTTTGGACACACAGTGTGTAGAAACTGTCCAAATGTTCTATAGTTCCGAGCACTCTCAGCTATACTTTTAGTTATTATCAAGGATGATTTTATTTTTTCAATTTAATTGAGTGTGTGCGTTGTGTGTTTGTTTTTAGTGTTATTTTATTTTCCGAACACAGCACATTATGTCCGTGTTCGTAGTTAATACTATTAAGTGTTACCTTTTTCTTTTTTTAATATTAAGGCTTCCATTATTTTTAATCATTTTTTACATGTACATGAGGTTATTATGTTTGTATTTTCTACTAGTATGTTTTGGATGGAGTCTGGTAAGTTTGTGGGTGTGTTTAAATGGATTTTAATAGAGCTGTGGCCGGATACGTGTAACGTAAGGTGTCTGTGGCCGATGTAATTATTTATGAATTCAGTTTGATAAGGAACCCAGTCCCTTAATGTACATTTGAACTCATAGATAATGTTCAGATCATTGTAATTTTGACTTTGCTGGTGTGTTGTTATTTTTGACGATAAGGTTAGCTGTTTTAAATTGTTTTAGTAGATAATTAATTTGATTTTTTTATTCGGGTCAAGTGGGGTAGTGTATTTCCTTATAATATTTCTAAGTGAAGATTCATCTTGTTTGTAGTTAAAAAATATTAAAAATATTTATGTAATTTTTGACTGTGTGTTCACTATTATTGTTATTTACTTTGGGGAGAAATAATCTAATTTGGTGTTCTATAAGGTGGTTATGGAAGCCATTGTTAATTAGTGTCTGTTTTACATTATTGAGTTCTTTAAGGAAGAGTAGTTGAGAGGATGAATTTTGGTGTGCTCTTATTAGGAAGTTTTTTTTATCACTGCTAATTTTATCTGAGTGGACATTCACTTTTAAAGTTAAGGTGGCAAGAATTTCTGCTATTGTTTTTTTTTAATGTAATGAGGTGATAAAAGTGTTGTTAGTATATTACACGAGAACATCTAAGAATGGGAGTTTATTTTTGGACTAAGTTCGAAGGTAAAGTTAAGGACAGAATTTTTTTCAAAAGAGTCTTAAGAGTATTTATTTATTTAGTGTTGTTTGTCAGTTGCCATGAAAATATTTGTAGAAAAGACAGAGGGCATCCACGCCACGTGGGTGAAAATGTAACTGACGTCGAGATGCCTAATCAGGATCGATTACATTAGAAGTGGTGGTCGCATTTAGCGATTTCAAGAGTAAACGGGCGGGTATCTAGATGCCAATCATGTAGTCGGAACACCAGGGAAAAAGACTCGTCAGAACAGTTTGCCATGAAAATATTTGTAGAAAAGACGCAGAGACACACATATTTCCATCCATATATAGGTAAAGGGGAGAAATACAACACACGCTGATTAATTCATTTTTACATCAAGAAATTCTTAAGTTACAGGTGTTCTTAGTTTTAAATTTAAACTTCAAAAGTTTTGAATTCTATATATGTAGATGCATAACAGAGACGGTCCTATTAATTTTAATATCACTTTTGGTTTTATTTTAACGTCATTGATTTCAACATCCTACATTGTAATAAAAGTAGTTTTATAAGGAAAAGAGATAATGTGTTAATGTTCTGAACTTGAATTTACCGTGAGGTTTTTGGCGCACTTTTAATACAATTTCACCTCAACAAAACAATTTTTCTTTTAATTAAAACTGCATTCTCCCAAAGTCGAAATTACGATCGAGCACTTCTACGTGCTGTAATGGTTAACATTCTTGTCTTGCTATATCAATCACGACTGAGTCGTAAGTTCGAGGGCATTGCAGGCCACTGCTGGCGAGCAAAACAAGAACTTTCGAAAGATCTACTGTTCTGGATACCTATCCATAGAGCAAGACGCGTTGGTCGCCTAGCATCCACCTCCATTGACCAGCGACGTTATGACAGAATGCTACACTAATGACCTTCTGACCATGATGCAGGTCTGTGATCGTTGGTTTGATATATATATATATATATATATATATATATATATATATATATATATATATATATATAACACCCTTGAGCGCTTAGCTTTGGAGCGATTACAATGGAGATCAATCTGTTTTAGTGGACTCGGCAGTTTTCAATCTGCTTGTCTGAATCATCTTCAAGAAGCGAGAGCCAGAACTAAAAGGTCAGCCAATCTAACAGTGATCTCATCTCACAATCCTCACACTTGCTCCATATGTGGCCTACTTTGTAAATCAATAGCGGATCTTAAATGCCACTTAAGATTATCGCACAAAATTTCATAACTGAATCAACTAAGCTGTCAGATCCTCATACGTCGAAACCGACGGGAGAGTCCACTATATATATATATATATATATATATATATATATATATATAGCAAGATGCGTTGGTGGCCCAGCATCCACCTCCATTGACCAACTATGTTATGACATAGAATGCCTCCCTAATGACCTTCATATCTTGATGCTGGACCGTGATGATTGGTGTGATAGACTCATGAATGTGCGAGCTAGCTTGACGAAATAAAAAAGTGAGTCGATCCTCATTGGGTGCTCAATACTTCGGCCTTGTGCCACATCTAAGTAACACTTAGTAAATCGTTATTATTAGTATCTGTTGTTTTACCCTCCATATATATGATTCCATCGATAAAGACATTATTAATTTGAAGATATACTTTTGCCGGGAAAGTTGAAATTAATATTAACTCCACAGGTAGTACCTCTGCTTCAGGGGGGGGGGCACGGTGTCATTATCCATATCCTGAGCTGTGCCCCAAAAAGGAAAGTGCCGAGAGAGCTTGAGCAATTTTTCCATGATACTAAACCAACTTTAAACACTTGACATTGCGTCACGTGCGGTTACAACGCGGACGCACTGGAAAATGCCCTATTACTCTGAAGAAGTCCTTATATATTGGAACGTTTGCATATAGATCTTTGTAAGCCTCACATGAAGCTCGATTACCGTCAAGTCGATTTGTACACCTGGCATATCATAATGATTTATCTACCAAGTGTCAAAGGTCAGCGGATTCCCGAGATTCAAGTTTTGATAACGTGAAAATTACACGTTTCTTTTACATTGCTGAATTTTGGTTTACTAGTTCCAGTTATTTTTGTTCTGAAATGTTCAAATTACAAAAATATTCGCCTTTATTTAGACTTTCATCTTTTCCTTATGATCAGCCGAATTTGTGTTTGTTGAAAGGCGTAACACAAAATGACACAAATCTCAATTAACTGTTGTAACAAAATCGGTGCCCAGTTACACAAGACTTTAAAATCTATTGTCCAGAGCCAATATGTTCAGTAGATGATTGTTTTCTTTTCGGTTCAATTTACAAAGATCGACAAATTTATTTTAATTTTTTTTTGTCGAGACATGAGTTTACCAAAGTTCCTACTAATTTCTAGTAATCATAAGCAAAAATGTTTTTTTCATTTTCTTTTGTGACAAAAATATATAAATGAGTGTACAACCTTGGTTGATAAAACTATTAATTCGGTGAGAGATTTCTTTTGGGCTGACCGAAATGTTCGTTTGGTTTACTGAGTATATTTTTAACTTAATAAGCGAACGAATCTTTTGGCCAACCCAATATAATTAAGTTAAAGTAGCATAGTACCTGTCAAAAATGAAGAGATTATTTACGTATGGATTGGATCTTCTCCTTCGTAGTGCACTCCTCACAGGAGCAGATCGAACGCTCCCCGTCTTGTGATTAGGATCAAAGTGTCGTCTATTCTTCCTCCTAGCCGTGTTCCCGTATTATGGTTCGAGACATAGGCGTCATTTTTCTTCTATTTTCAGGCATTTTACAGCAAAGTAGTGAAAGATTAATAGCGGGAAATTTCAACCCGGCAAAACCATCTCCTCGTTGCGTCTATAGGGAAGGCTGAACGCACTTTGACTTCTGCGTGACAGTGGCCTGGTATAGACACCCCACGTGAAACCGACTGTCACGTTCCACCACCATTTGCGGATGGGTGTAAGTAAATGCAGAATCAAAGCGTAGTATCCGTTTCATGATATCTACTGTGTTTCCCGGGATGTGGTGACATATTTCTATCGTCGGGATATTCGAAGTGATCGAGACCTCTAATCCTGCAGCAGCATCCATCCGATTGCATCGAATGGAATGTGTTGGAATATTCTGAACCCTGCGTGACAATTGTCGTGAGGATTGGGCAAATCTTTTTTCCCCCAGCCCATATGTCCGTATCTAGGCACCCCATGTGAAACCGATTGCGTGACACTATACTATTGCGAGGAGGGAGTACATTTTTTAAACAAAAAAGGATCCATGTTCAATATAGAAACAGTAAAAAAAAAAAAAACCAACAACAAAAAAACAAATAATTTAATAAAGCAGTCTTTAATTACTTTGAAAGCGGCTGCATGTTTAAATCGGGAGTGGGGTTAGTTCTTGTTCATGTTAGCAAGCTTTAATGTGTGGAGTCACTAATTGGTTTCCCTCTCGACGTCACTTCAGAAACAGTAGTTCAGTATATTCAAATCAAGAGAACTCGGTACCCACATGATTCGGGTAGCACATCATGAAAATTCTCGGCCAGAACAAGTATCCTAAAAGTATTTATAGAAAAGGCGCAGGGAAGCTACGTTAAGTCGGTCGGCTTCAGTTTCTTTTCCACCGCCGTAAAGTTGCTTCTCTGTGCCATTTCTATAAATACTTTTAGGATAATTGTTCTAATGAACATGGTATCTAGACTTTATGAATTTATGCACAGTACTAGATTGGCGGCAAGGTATCATCATTTAACACTTGAAATGGCTAGATGTAACCGTAAGTTCTATGCTAACAGTGTCTTCTCTCTCACTTCTCGCTTGTGGAACTCTCTTCCGGTTTCTTGCTTTCCAATCAGCTTTGATCTTCAAAAAAAAAAAATTAAAGCTACTTCTGGGTCCAGAGGATCATGTTGGAACACATACGGGTACCTCTTCATCCTTTTTTAAACCACTGTATCTAGCAAAGCCAAAGCATTGACACTGATGCTCAGCTATATGTGGGGTAGAACGACGTGTTAGTTATCGTTTAGGGCTTCCCAGCGACAACGTTAACATAGTGCCAATGACAGAGGGCACATCCGCGGGCAACACGCACAGCCATTTGTCATTTCTTTGGTTCTTTTGGGCCATTTCATGACGCTATCTTCGAGTTGCTGTTGTTGGCGGTTTGTACCACGAGTACAGTGTATCTTTTTATTCTCCAAATCAGCCCTGAAGTTGCCATCTTTATCTTTTTGATATATCTGAAAGAGAAATGATATTGTTGAAATGTAACGCAAAGTATATAAAATGACATTGGGTCGTCATCCATTTATGTGTAATGAAGGGGTCTGCTTCAATTCTAATCGGTTGCGTTCACTATTTGCAAAAATTCTCTTGGGAAAGGCATGAATCTCTTTCTTTTGTCCCCTGTTATGGGTTAAATAGTATGGCCATTTTGTCTAGCATGGTAGCCACACCAGGAGAAAAACAGCTCTGAAATTAAAAAAAAAAAACATAGAGAAGGCAACCCTCTCCACTATCTTTCCCAAGAATTCGTGGCAATATTTGGATAATAAAGAAATGGAACTCGCGAAAAGGCCATGATGGCCTATGATTTGAAATGACATCGTATTTAAAGGATATGCAGGTAGCTTAAGTGTTATCGGCGTGGAAAGTGGAATCAGCGAACAGAGTTCGTATTGCGGCAAAGTCTACTGCGTTCAATTATTTGGTGTGTGTGTGTGTGTGTGTGTGTGTGTTTTTTTATAGTGATTTACTAAGCATAGCTAAGATGTGGGACAAAGCTGAAAGTATGGAACACCCAGTGGCTATCGAACTCCTTCGTCAGTCGTAATTTGATCTAACAAGACAAATTTGCTGACCATTGCACCACGTCGAAGTACCCAGTGTTCGGTGGAGGAGGGGCGTATTTAACAATAGATCGAAAATTGCATTTTTCACTGCAAATTATCGATTATATCAGATCAAAGTGTTTTACCAAAAAATTAGAGCCGAATACACAATATAGATTTATAGTTCGTAACCATGTAACATAAATCGTAGAGTTGTCTGTGGAATATCATTACATTGAATTGTTATATTATTATAGTGAAATGATTAAGGTTTTTTGTCAAAAGCATTTTTTGGTCGTATATTAATTTCAAATATTCCGCTTTACAGGCCTTATTTTTAACATGGAGTAAGATCATTATAAAATTTCAGAATTTCGCTATTGCCCATCAAAATGACTGGCATAAACGAAATTGCTCCACTTTGTTCATCTTAGTAAACTTGCCAAAGTATTCTAAAATGCTGCCAATAAGAAAGGATAAAAATTGAAAATACCTGACGATAAATCGAATATAGCATCAAAATTTATATTATTTTTATTTATTTGCTATATAACTAAATACATAATTGTCAACAATGTTTCTGTAAAACTTGATATTTCCTGTAATAAATTCTTAATAAATATTATTATTGTTATTATTTTACTTAAGTGTAAGGCAGACCTACATTTACAATCCCTTCCGGCTAACCGTGAAAAGAAATGTTGATCAAAACTGTCTAAATCTTTTAAGCGCGTATCGCGTGCCGCAAAATTATCAAATATTGACTACGTCCCACCTTCGCCGAACGCGTCATATATCGTGATGAGTTTTATTTTCATTAGTGGATAAAGGTTTTGCCTTGAAGCTAGAATCATACTTTTCTGTATTCTAGCCAATTCGTGCCCCCCCCCCAGCTGTTAATTTTAAAGTAATGGTTGTACAGATCATCAGTTCATTAATTGTTTTTTAATCAGATTTACCCCAAGCAAGGCAATAAAGCTACTAAGACACAAGGGGTTACAGAGTGTGAAAGAATTGGAAGACAGAAACATTACTAAAAAGCGAGAGTAATAGAAAAGTAATCAGGAAGACAGTAGATACCGATTGACATTGTATTTAATTTTTTGAAGATTAAAGATAACTGGAAAACTTAGAACCGGAGTGCGAGAAAAGAAATTTTTAGCATAGAACATACGGTTACATCTAGCTAATTCAATTGTAAATTGATGAGACGTTGCCGACAGTCTAGTACTGCATTTAAATTAATAAAGTTTAGGTATGATAGTAAAGAACTCATCCAAACAATTACCATGAAAGTAATTATAGAAAAGGCAGAGGGAAGCAATTTTATAGCAGTCGGAAAATGACTGAAGCGAGACTGTATTCATTGCCGGCTTGCTTGGCCTATTGTATAGCTTAAAGAACCTGGTATTTCTCAGAGGTCACCCATTTAATTACTGAACAGGCTCAACATTGCTTAATACCACATTGATAGTACGAATTTATAAGAATAACCGATTTTAGAAGTATGATTGAAACTCTAATATATGGATCTTTGTAAACTTAAATATTTTTTCGATTACCGTCGAGTCGAGACGAGACGGCTTATATAGATAGTATATAATAATGGTATATAATAATGATTGCTTATATCCATTGTATATAATAATGATTGCTTATATCCATTGTATATAATAATGATTGCTTATATCCATAGTATATAATAATGATTGCTTATATCCATTGTATATAATAATGATTGCTTATATCCACAGTATATAATAATGATTTCTATTCCAAAAATTAAAGCTGAGCAAATACCCGAAATCGATTTATCATAATCTGAAAATTATCGCTTCTTTTATATTGCAGAAATTTCAATTATCTTTTTATTTTTTTTAGTAGTTCCAGTTATTTTTGTTCTGAAATGTTCAAATTACAAAAATATTCGCCTTTATTTAGACTTTCATCTTTTCCTTATGATCAGCCGAATTTGTGTTTGTTGAAAGGCGTAACACAAAATGACACAAATCTCAATTAACTGTTGTAACAAAATCGGTGCCCAGTTACACAAGACTTTAAAATCTATTGTCCAGAGCCAATATGTTCAGTAGATGATTGTTTTCTTTTCGGTTCAATTTACAAAGATCGACAAATTTATTTAATTTTTTTTTGTCGAGACATGAGTCTACCAAAGTTCCTACTGATTTCTAGTAATCATTATAAGCAAAAATATTGTCTACATTTTTTTTTGTGACAAAAATATATAATTGAGTATACAATCGTGGCTGATAAAACTCTATTAGTTCGGCGAGAGAATACTTTTGGGCTGACCGGAAAGTTCGTTCGGTTTATTGAGAATATTTCCTACTTAATAAGCGAACGAATTTTTTGGCCAACCCAATATAATTAAGTTATAGTAGCATAGTACCCGTCAAAAATGACTGGATTTTTTACGTATGGGTTGGTACGTATCCCTTGATACGTAATAGAACGCAACCTTGTGATTAGGATCAAAGTGTAGTCTGTTCTTCCTCGTAGCCATGTTCCCGTATTAGGGTTCAAGACGTAGACGTCGTGTTTCTGCATTCAGACAGTTTACGGCAAAGCAGTGAAAAATTAATAGCTGGACTTCCAACCTAGCAACACCATCTCCACTATGTTCAGTGTACGATTGTTTTCTTTTCGGTTTAATTTACAAAGATTGACAAGTTTACTTATTTTTTTTGTCAAGACATTAGTATATCGATCTTCTTACTATTGTTATGCTTACTATAAGCAAATATATTGTCTTGATCAGGCGTCGACAACATTTTGCTAACTATGTGCCGACTTAGGGTTTTAAAATCATTCAGTGTGCCAACAGCATAATTAAAATATACTAGCATAGAAACCGTAAAAAATGATGAATTTTAAACGCATGAATCGGCACTAAAATATGTTGAACTGTTCACTCTGCCTTGAAGCAGACTGCTTGCTCTCTGTCTTGCGCCTGGAATCAAAGTATTCTTCAGCTCTTCATCGTGTTTTCAAATTACGGGTCATGGCAACGGTGCCGTGTTTTTGTTTTGGGGCAGTTGAGAGCAAAACCGTGAGGAAAAATGATCTCCGAAAATCCCAACCCAACATCAGCATATCCACGGAAGGTTCGGAATACTTTGACTTTTCGTGACTGTGATTGTTGAGATTATGCGTGGTTTTGTCTTAGCCTATATGTAGGAGGATTAACATCTCACAAGAAACTTACTGTCACATCTTTTCAATGTTGGGCGTCTGTGATCATTACAGGATCAGAGTGTAGTATCCATGTGCACTCTAAAAACTGTTATATGGATTCTCGCGTCGTGAGCCAACGCATGAGTATTATGTTGACACATTACCGATGAGTCCTTACGTGAGAGTAGAGTCCAATTCTAGAGCCATAGTCCAAATTATAGATGCTGCATCGATAAAATGGGTTCTGAGTGTTACTGTGGGTCTTCCTCTTTGCATGTTTCTCAATGAGGAGACTGGAACGCATGTTCTCAAAGACATCGATGTCCTCTTTCTCCTCCAGGTGGTACGGACTTGGGTAGTACTTTCCCAGCTATCAAGGCCGATGCCACATCTCTTGAGATTGTATTTAACAGTGTCCTTATACCTCAGTTTCGCTCTGCCTTGTGGTCTGTTGCCGTGCTCTAATTCACTGAAGAAGATTGCTTTGGGAATTCTTGAGTCTTCCATCCGATATACGTGTTCCACTCAATAAAGCTGGGCCTTGATTATCTTTCTTTCTATGCTGGGTACCCCACATCATTCTAGGACCTCGACATGCAGCGTTGCCGGAACTGCTCTTGAAGCTTAATATTGCGACGATAGACTGTCCATATTTCGCAACCACACAAAAGCGTGTTGAGAACCACAGCCTTGTATATATTGATTTTGGTTCCCAGTCGCAAACCATGTTCATCCCATAGCCTACGTCTAAGCATTCTAAACGAACTGCTTGCTCTCGCAATCCGTTGTGTGACCTCGCCATTTATAGTCACTGAGTTTCACAAAATACTTTCTAGATAACATCAATTCTATACTTACTTTAGAGGAATGATATAGACAAGGGGGTTGGTATAGCTCTTGTCAGGAGCTGGTTGATACCTGACTTTGGTCTTCTTTATATTGATAGTCAAGCCGAATCTCTCTCTTGAGCAAACATGAATGTTATTAACCGAATCTCTTCCAGAGACTGGGCCACGAGTACGCAGTCGTCGGCATAAAGTAACTCACGGATCAGCATTGTCATGGTCTATGTAAGGGGTTGAAGTCGGCTGAGGTTGACTAGAACTTTATGTAGATCCTCTTGTCTAGGTCGTGGAATGCTTCAAGCATAATAGAGAAAACAATAGAGAACAGGGTTGGAGCAAGGACACGGACTTGTTTGGTGCCATTGATAACAGGGTATGGATCAGATGATTCCCCGCACTCTTGTACTCTGGCCAGCATCCCCTAGTGAAAGGACCGGACTACTCTTCTAAATAGTCCTTCATCTATGTCAGATGAGGCCCTAAATTCGATTCCCGAAAGGCAATTGCTTGAAGATCTAGACTATGCTACTTTTTTAGACGAGGTTGTAAAAGCCAAACAGATCTCTAGTGGGAAGTCTCCTGGCGTAGACGGTATCCCTGCATATTCAAGCACAGAGGCATTCACTTGACAGAGAAATTCAGGTAGCTGTTCTCTTTGATCTGGAACAAGACTTTAAGGATGCCTCACTCATCCATCTGTACAAGAGCAAAGGTAACCGGACCATATGTGATCATAGAGGTATATCTCTTCTGTCAGCCGCCGGGAAGATATTTGCACGTATTCTTCTAAATGTGATCTTGGAGAAGGTCGAGAAGTCCGTATACCAGAATCACAGTGTGGCTTCAGGCCTGGAAGAAGAACTGCAAACATAATATTCTCTATGAGACAGATTCAAGAGAAGTGCAGACAACAGAACATGCAGAAAAAAACAAAAACAGAATGCGCCAAATGATTAACAACAAATTATAATGTAATAAAAAAATATCAAAATATTCAATAAAAAGAATACATGCTGAATTTAAAAAGACCGAACAAATATCTACTATCTATATTTCTCATGTTGTCTGTCTGTGTGTCTGTCGTGGGCATTGTTACCTCGCCCAGGCAGCATTTCTCACCCGATTTCGACGCGGTTTTGACCACAAGTTTGCAAATGGCTACCGTAAGGACATGACGGAGCCCTATTTTTGAGTTCGGACTCAGGTTCCGAAAAAATCGATAATGGAAAAAATCTGCTTACAGAAGAAATGATCGCATTTCAACCAAATTTGACACCCTCTTAGAGTCTACCATTAGAAGTGTTGTCCAGAAGTTTCATGACCACGGACCCCTAAACAGCGCGGAAAATCAATAAAACCCAAAAGCCGATACGCCCATATTGCGCCTGAACGGCATGTCGGTTTTTAGCGAAAACCGACAGGATTTATGAGGAGGCCATTGGGAGTCAACATGTGAAGTTTCAACTCCACAAACAGAGTGCAAATCGACAATCGGTCAACCCATAAAAATGTTTTTCCGGTTGGGTATTTCCTAAATGCAGATTAATTTAAGGTCACGCTATGCGCGGGAAGAAACGGGTCATTGCGTGCAGTGGAGTGGAAGAAAACATTTGACCTCAAATTTTGGAATGGGTGCAGGGCCATTGAAATTCGGCTTTTTTTATCAGCAGCTGAAGACCCTTAACACCGTTAACGTTACACATGCAGAACAAGCGACTGCGGAGGAGCACATAATAACTCCGGTTACAGATGATCATATAGCGTCTACTTCAACTTCTGCTTTGCACTCTTCTGAGTGCCGCGGCGATGACCAACCCGGCAGCTCTGCAATTTTCTTGCATGGAAAAGAAAAATTGAATGGAGTTTGCTGAGGACTGGCTGAGGACTTCAGTGTAGACCACATTTTCAGCTTTTTGTGAGGGTGAATAAAGGAACACATCATCGCGCCTGCTGACTAGAGAGCAGGCTACGTAAAGTTGGCCGTATAAGAAGCACTGCTTCTCTAAGTGTACATCAGTGACAGACAGTGTTTGTCCTTGGGCCTTATTAATTGTCATAGCAAAACAGGGTGCGAATGGGAATGGGGATCTTTTGAAAGTGAAGGGTACATCGGCATCTGATGGATACAAAGGCATCCTTGGGATAAGCACTTGCTCCCCTTTACCGCATTACTGTGAAGCATTGAACTCATCGCCAACTAATGTATAGTTACAAGCATCAATTGTCTCTCCTCACATCACCATACCATATGTACAGAAATGAATGACCCCGACCAGATTACGGGCCCTTTCAAAAATGCGTGCGAGACCTCTTCGATAAATCGATAAAAAACTCCGGTTCGACCCTGCCATCAGCTGTCAGTTTTTGACTTCTTTTCACGCCCAGGCTGCAATTAACGTCAAATGTCGATTCAACTTCCTACATTTACGGTGTCAATTCGTAACGGAGACAGATTTTCAATTTGGACTCAGGCTTTCAAAAAATTGGTAAATCGGCTGGTACTCTGGTATTTGAGCGTATTACATTCTAAAATTTCGGGCGTTCTTTACAATTCAACCAGAAATTCCTGCGCGGCCCAGTTAGAAGTGCCTTGCATAGAATGCCGTGTGGCCCCGTCGTGACTCAAAAATCGATACAAACCTCCGTGTTGACCATGCCTTCAGCAGTCCATTTCCCACTTCTTTAAACTTTGTTCTTTCTCCCTGGCGGCATCCCAGATCCGATTTTTCAATTTACGTCATTGTGTCATGCCGGAGCCCGATTTTTTATTTGGGACTCAAACTTTGTAAAAAAACCGATTAACTCACAAGTGATACGGATTTGGGGGGGGGGGTTAAGTTGAATGTCTCGCCTGCACTACGCGCCCCAGTACATCTAAGCTTTTCACCTCATTTTGGACTCTGTGCAGTTGACTTCGCATTGTTAAACACTTTTGAGCTCTTTTTATTTGAACTTAAAATCGGATCAATGTATGGTTTCCAAAGTACCGGGATAACAAAACAAGGGCAAAAATAACCCCGCCCAAGTAGTATCACCAGTTTCAATATTTCAAGAAACTGGGTTGGGTGTGAAAAAGTATTTGTTGTTAACATTATTTTTCATTCGGTTTTTCCAGTTACGAGTCCTTTTTTAAAGCTGATCGTTTTGTGTTCATTTTGTTTAGTTCTTTTTTCGTAACAGATTTAATGTTTAGTATAGAGCTTAGAAAAAATTCGCAGTGTGAGATAGGCAAGAAGTAAGGCATGTAGAAACATCAGCACGGCAAAGGACACTCCTTTAAAGGCAAGGAAGGGCAAAAATATTTTAAGTCAAGTGATAGCGATTGCTGTATGAGTCGTGCGATTTTTGAATCAAGCACGGGCAACGCCGGGCCATGCTGCTAGTTATTGAATAAAACTGATCTTAGTCGAAGGGACGGTTTCAGATTTTGAAACCGACAGCAAACCTCGATCATGTGGTTCTCATTGATGTTGGCCGTTGCGATCATTTGTACGCTCTATGAAAATATATGATGAACGCAAGTTACATAGGGTGCATCAGGTAATTAAGAACAAATAAGAAAAAAAACAAAGTTATTTAAGAGAAAAAGTTCAGTATATTTTCAAGAGCAAATTGTACAGATTTTCAATTTAGAAAAACATAAAAAGGTTATCCAGTACGACCGCTTCCTGCTTCGATGCGTCCTTGAAGCGACTGCATGATCGTGAAGCTACTCAGACGCTGCTGGGTTACATGGGTCGTGTTGGATTGAGTAGATTTCTGCTGTTATACGAGCAGTCACCCAAATAATCCTTGGCGAGATCACTGTATCCAGCATATCGATGTAAGCGGGTGACATTGGTCCCGAGTCCCTGTCGGGTGGTATTAGGCCACACTGTTCACAAACCCCAAGACTATCATATCAATATGAACAGGATGTGAATGATCGTATTGACCTCTGCAGGACGTTCACGTAAAACAACCTGATATTTCTCCTGTTCATCTCGACAATATCAAGAAGCTGTTTCTTTCTATATTGTTGAGGTATGGCAATAATTACAAAAAATATGCCTACTAGATTAAATTGTAGTAGTACACACTTAGAAACAGATTGAGGTATAATTGAGCAGTACTAAAGAACTATACAAGATACTCCTAGATATGGTCAGTGGAATGAGAACACTCTACCCTCGTAGATTAAATAAAGGGTCAAGTTCGAAATTCTCTCAAGTTTACTCGGAGAGATAAGCCCCTGATGAAGGCCGAAATTCGTGATAATAACAAAGATGATGACAATAGCAAAAGTGTAAATAATATAAATGAACAGGATAACTTATGGCCACATCACGTTGAAACATCGGTTCTTGTCGGATCACCAAAGTTAAGCAACGTTGAATCGGGCCAGAAGCTAGATGGGTGATTGATGGTGAATACCAGGTGCTGTAAGTTTCGATGTGCGGGTGGTGTAATGAATAATGGCTCGGAATGAGAAATCGGAGAGCTGAATTCGAACTCCAGTCACTTACATGCGAAAGGTATGACTCCACTTATTTTCCTCCCAGCTATGGGTTAAATAATAAGACTTGTATCGGCACATCATTATTATCTCCCCCCCAAACAAAATTCTTACATTAAAAAAATATATATTGGTTTTAAATGACTTCAAAAGGTTGATAAGCCAAAACATGTAACATCTTCAATCAATTAAGATCTGAAACCATGAGAGTCTGCCTGATGTAAAATCAGGGCATTTTATTATTATTATTATTATTATTATTATTTGACTTCTGCTATAGTCACACTACCTACCAAGCCCGCGGGAAAATCTAAGCCAGGTAGTGGTGTAATGTTCTGGCTACATTTCATGATTTTTTTCTAATTGCCATAACATCACTAGCGTTACATGAACAAAGTTCTTGTTAGTGTGTGAGCATTACTTATCAAGACAATTGTTTGTATTCCTCTTAAGCTGGGATTTCCAGGGATTTTTTCAATGTGTTGTTGTGTTCCTTTTTTATCATTCCAAGCGCACCTACTATGACTGTTACTATTCTTGCTTTCAATTTCCACATTTGTTTCTATTTCGATGTCCAGGTCTTTATTGATAGTTTTTCAAATTCCTTGGTTGCTATGTTACAGTCTGATGAGCAAGCCATATCAGTTAGTAAGTGTTATGGTCCAAATTCCTTGTACCACGGTGATGCTCCAAGGTAGAACCAATGAAGAATAACTCGAACACAGGTATGGAATAACACAGATATATTACAAACAGAAATATGTACGAATAAGTAGAAGTATTAGTAATGATATCAGGTTTGGTTAGAGTGAACTATGTTGTCTCGACAAGTATCACTATTCCAATGTCTTACAGTAATCGTCTGACTGACTCTGAACTGATTCTGAACGCTGCTCCCTCTTGAGGCGCAGTATTTGTAATGTCCGGAATAGTCCATTATTATTATGGGTAAGTTCCCGTAACACCCCCCACACTTCCAAAGCTTTTGTGTAGCAGGGGTTTTTAATATCTTTTTCTTTGGATCTATTTCCAAAGGTTCTGTGAACTTTCTTTTTCTGGACGATTTTCTTGGTTCTGGCATTGTTTGCGGCCTTGTTATATCAAATGTATCGAAAATCGTGTCCATCACCTCTTCCTGAGGTGGACCGTTAGCATCCTGTAACGGTCTCTTCCTTATTTGGTTTACGTGTCTTCTATGTGAGAATGTTTGTCCCTGTACTATGTAAACCATATTGCCGATTCTTTTCTCAATTGTTCCTTACTCCCAGTAAGATGTATTAATTTTATATGCTTTAAAAAAAACTTTTTCCCCTGGGAGGAATTTTCTTTTTGGTGCGTAAGGCTGTGTTACTTGTTTCGTTTGACTTGGTAGCAGTTTATCAAATGTTGATCTGATTTTTCTAGCGAACATCACTTCTGCAGGTGATAATGTCGATGGTGTAGCATTATTTGGCGTAATTCGATATACCTGAAGAAATTGTTGTAATGCTTTCGCCGTAGGCACATCGTATGCATTTCGTAACGCTATTTTGAGTGTATCAACAAATCTCTCCGCTTGCCCATTTGATCTTGGGTGATAAGGCGGGGATTTTATATGTTTGACTTGATAAATTTCGTAAAACTCTTGGAAGTCTGCTGATGTGAATTGCGTTCCATTATCTGTGACTAGGCAATCCACTACTCCAAACCGAGCGAATAGTTCGTGGAGGCAATTTATAGTAGTTTCTGTAGTAGGATTTTTGCAACGGAACACCTCCGGCCATTTACTATAACTATCCACTATGATTAAATAGTAAAAACCGTCAATTGGTCCTGCATAATCTGCGTGTATTCTTGACCACGGACGATCAGTCTCTGGCCATGGCTTATGGATGATTGGCGGTGCTTTTTCTGCTAAGTTACAACCCTTACACATTTTCACCATCTGAGTAATATCCTGGTCCATATTTTTCCAATATACATAGCTTCGCATTAGCGACTTCATTCTATTTTTTCCAGGATGGCTCCTGTGGAAATCCTTTAGGATACGCTTTTGTAATGTTTTGGGAATTCCAACCCTTTCGTTGTAAATTAGCACATTATCGCATAGAGAAAAGCTGTCCGATATTTGCGCATTCTTTTCTGCTATTTTTGCTTTTATTTCTTTTATGAATTCGTCGTTTTTGGCTTCATTTTTTATGTCTTGTAGTGTGACTGGGAGGTTTCTAACTGTACAACATAGTACTGTCCTGATATCTTCATTTCTTAGGGCTGCGATTACCGTATCTTCCAATGGTTCTGTTTTTGTTGGTATAAGTCTCGACAGACCATCCGCATGCCCAATTTTTTTCGTTGGTAAATATTCCAATCTGAAATTGTAGTTCAGAAGAATTATTCCCCATCTAAGTAACCTATTTGCGGTGTAAACCGGTAGACCTTTTTTCGAACCAAAAATTGTTAGTAACGGTTTGTGATCCGTCTGTAGAGTAAAATATCTTCCATAGATGTACCTATGAAATCTTGTGACCGCGAAGATAATACCCAGAGTTTCTTTCTCTATTTGTGAGTAATTTTTCTCCGCTGGTAGAAGAGTTCGAGAAGCATGTGCGATGGGTTTTATTGTCCCATCTGACATTTTATGTAATATACACGCGCCGACTCCGTAGGTGCTCGCATCACTTGCTACAATTATTTCTAGTTTAGGATCGTAGTGTGTCAAAAATAAATCTGAAGTTAACATTTTAATTATTTTTTCAAATGTTTCCTGGCATTGATCTGTCCACTGCCAAACTTTTTCTTTCTTTAGCAGCTCGTTCAGTGGTGCGCGAAGTTTATGCATTTGAAGTATGAATTCCTGGTAGGAACTCACTAAGCCTAGAAAACTTTGTAATTCTGTTATGTTCTTTGGAACTGGCATTTTTTTATATTGCTGTTGACCTTTCAGGGTCTGGTCGTCTACCTTCTTGATCTATGATATGGCCAATGTATTTAATTTCCTTCATGAAAAAATCTCACTTATTTTCTTTTACTTTGAATCCATAGGTTTGTATTCTCTTAAACACTTCTTGTACATGTTCCCAATGTTGTTCAACGCTTTCGCTATTAATCAATACGTCATCCAGGTATGTAATCGTGTACTCTAGTCCGGCAAGCATCGTATCCATTTTTCTGTTGGAATATAGCCGGCGCGACCTTAATCCCAAAAGGTAAACTTTGGTATCTGTACAATCCTTTGTGTGTGTTTATGCACAGTAGTTTTTAACTTTCCTCATCGACTGGAATTTGCAAGTACGCTTCACTTAAATCAATTTTTTTTTTAAATTTCCCCCATTTAATTTAGTGAATACTTCTTCTGGACTGGGTAGAGGATAGTGGTAGTCCTTTATAATTGCGTTCAAACCTGTAGAAAAATCAGCGCAAACTCGAATTTCTCCTGATTTCTTTTTGACGTAGACCATCGGTGCGGCCTATTTACTGTATTCTACTTTTGTCAATATGCCAGTGTTTTCGAGTCTAGTTAATTCTTGATCAAATTTTTTTATTGACGCAAACGGTACGCTCTTTTTTTCTTGAAGATAGGTTGAACATTTTCTCTTATTTCAATATTTGCTGCCATTTTGTTACATCTTCCCAGACCTGCTGAAAATACTTCGGGGAAACTCGTTTTTAGTTTCTCTTTTAATTTGTCTGCCTCGGTTGATAAACCTTTTACATTTTGGCAGTACGTACTTATTGGTACGTAAGTCCCACAATTCGAATTTTTGCATCCAGTCCGTTCCGAATAGGTTTTCTGTATTTCTTAAGACGTACATTTTTAGTTTTTTCGTCATTCCATTAAATGTTACATTTGTAATTACTTCACCCTCAAATTTTATCTTTCTCCCCGTAACTCATCTAGCAATTTTATCCGTTTTTAACATGGCAGGTTTGTTCAGTTTTCTCCATGTTTGTAGGTTTATAATAGTTAAGTCTGAGCCAGAATCCAGCTGTAGCCTGTCTTTTCTGTTTTGCATTCCAACTTGTACGTATTTTCTTATGTTAGTCTCATCAGCTTGGTCAGTCCTTGTGATTCTTATTCTGCTTTTGCTTTCTCTTCTAGACCAACAATGAGAACTTTTGTGTCCTATTTTTTTGCATGTTAGACAAGTTTTAAAACGATATGGACAGTCTTTAAACCAGTGCTAAGTCTCACAACGATAGCATGGACTGGGTGGTAGTTTTTTCTGATATTGACTTTTAGAGTTAGAACATTTTGTTTTACCTGTTCTTGAGGGGGGGATTGGTTTGGTTTGTTTGTGAGGAGGGAAAGTTGGTTTGTCTTCGTACTTTACGTATGTGTGCTATGTCAGATTATTCTATGTATTTTGAGTCTTTCTTCACACTGATGCATCTCTGGCAGTCTTCGGCTAGTTTTTAAAGTGTCAAATCTTGTTCACTCTCTAATTCAGTAAGGATTCTGCGTCTCATTTCCGCGTCTTTGGTTGAAACCAGGCCTTGGACGTAAATTAAGCATTTGAAATTGTCCGCGCTGAGTTCTGATAATTGGACGTCATCACAATATTTGTTGACAATAGACGCGAAAGTTATGTAATCTTCGCTGTCCTTTTTTGTAAGGTTCTGACATTTCCATTTTTTGTGGAATAGTGAGGTATTATGGCTGAAATGTTCTGTTAATAGTTTTATGGCTTCTTTGAAAGTTAGCTCATTTGTTTTTCTTGGAAGGATATAATCTACGAATTTGGTATATTCGCATGTGCCTAATTTTTTTTAGTAATAGACGTACTTTTCGTGCGTCTGACCAATCTTTGCAGTCAAATTCATATAGATCTTCGTACCTTCAGAAGTAATTTGCAAAAGTTTTATCTTCGTCGGGTGCGTACGTGAAATCTTCGATAGTACTCCAGATAGCGTCTTGTGAGAAAACTATTTCGTTCTCGGAATGTTGCTCTTTATTTAACATTATACGTAGCAATAATTCTTGTAATTTAAGATGTTTCTGTTCATACTTTTTTTGCTGTTCAAATTGGATTTTGATAAGTTCCACAATAGTTGAGTTAAAATCTTCCATGTTGACGTAATTTTGTGTACGTATTTTACTTTAGTGTAACCTGATATTCTGAAACCTGTGTACGCCAAAATAAAATTTCTTTTGTTGCCAGTAAAGTTGATATCCAAAAAGAAAATTCTTTTTTTTTTGTAGAACGTGTTTTTTTTTTTTTTTTAGAAATCTCGCATAGAACTTGTTTTTTTTAGAGTTTTCTCGTCAACCACTGTTATGTTCGACAGATAGAAAAAAAGGTTTGTCCTCCGCGTAGAGAGTTCGATTTTTCTTGGGGTTACTTCGTCGCCACTTGTTATGTGCGACGTATAGCAAAAAAGTATGTCCTCCTCGTAGAGAGTTCGTATTTCCTTTGGGTTACCTCGTCGCCACTTGTTATGGTCCAAATTTCTTGTACCACGGTGATGGTCCAAGGTAGAACCAATGAAGAATAACTCAAACACAGGTATGGAATAACAGATATATTACAAACAGAAATATGTACAAAGAAGTAGAAGTATTAGTAATGACTATCAGGTTTGGTTAGAGTGAACTATGTTGTCTCGACAAGTATCACTATTCCAATATCTTACAGTAATCGTCTGACTGTCTCTGACTGACTCTGAACTGACTCTGAACGCTGCTCCCTCTTGAGGCGCAGTATGTACGATGTCTGGAAGAGTCCATTATTATTATGGGTAAGTTCCCATAACAGAAAGCAAGATTTTTCTATGGGGTTTTGACAGTTATGTCCAGTCTATTTGCTTCAATTTTCCTGTCTGTAACGTTGGTGTAGTCTCATAGAATTGTGATGTCTTCTATTTCTGTAAACGGTGCTGGGTGATGTTCATACCAGTGTTTGTTAACATCGTTTCCAAAGTGTTTGCAAATTGCCCCACTCTATCGTGACGATTTTTATATTCCTTTGGCACAAGTACAAAATATTCTGAGATTAAATGGTCTATAGTTTCCTAATATTTGTCGCAAAAACTGTATTTTGGATCCACACTCTTATGTATGATATTTGCCTGAAAGTTTCTAGTGAAAAGACTCTGGTCTTGCACTACAAGAGTGAAGTCTTCCGTTTCAGCCTTTAATCCAGATGCTCGTAACCATCGATGAGTGTTCTTTTTTTATTAACATTGGCTTTATTAGCCTCGTTCTGTGTTGAAACTTGACTAATGCATGGAATAATAATGCAAACACAAAATGTACTTAGAATAAAATGTATTGAAACAAGAAAGTGTACACAATATTTACATATAGTCTTTTGTATATTCCTGGGAAGACCGTTCCTGGAGAATGTGTTGACTAGTCGCAGTCGGGCAGAGTCTCTAGTTGAATCTCTTGATTCGCTACTCATGTCTTCCCGGTACCAACCATATTTATATCGTCGGTACTCCACTATGCAAATTAGGTGGATCCTACCACAACATTCTGGATATTGGCCATGCAAGGGTTTGTCTTGCCAGAATTGCTTCATCAGTTCAAGAACTTTATTCTTGGCTTTCTTCTTCGTATTCTTTGCTGCAATAGTTGATTCTTGGGTTCTGTTTTGGTTTTCTACAGAATCTACTAAATGTAAATCTCGTTTGTATTTACAAACTTCTTTTTCTTTCTGTTTTCTTGAACTGGCAAGAGGAACAAATGTAAGAACGAGTGAATGCAGAAAAGTCAAAGGAAAATACAAAATTCGGAATGAAAATGACGTCCTATCAGCTAAAGAAAAAAATAAGGCAAACAGTACAAGCGAAGGCTCAAAGAATCAAGCGCTATGAAAAAAGATCAAGATTCTACAGACAGAACAAGATCTTTCAAATTCGATGCGGTGAAATTTTACAGAGAAATAGGCAAACAAAAAAATTGAAGTGACATCTCCACTTCCCAACAATGGAAGAGGTTATAAAAAAGATGGAAAAAGTATGGGTTTGCCCTAACGAACATAAGAAAGAAGCAGATTGGATTACGCCAGAGGTAGAACGGATGAAAAATAAACCAGAAAAAACATGGGCGAACATCACAGTAATTGGTTGTGTATCTAAGTTTCTTCATTATGATCTGTGGTTTTTGTGATGTTAGTACTTTTTATGTCCATTTATGTTTACCTTTCATGTTCTGTAGATTCACCAATTCTGGTTGGAGTTTTTTTTTTATTTCTTTAATTTCAGCACCAATCGATTATTTCTCATGCTGTACCTTCTTACATTGATTAGTTTATTTTTGTCAATGTACTTTCTAATTGCTTGCCCAATCTTTTCTCGTCAAATGTCATAAGTCTGGCGAGTGATATTTTCTGAGGTTTGTGCAATGCTTCATAGAATACAATCATAACGAGATTGTATTCCTCACGAGACCATTTCACCATTTCTTTCTTTAAATGAATGGTTGTGGATCTAGTTGTAGAATTCGCAGAGCCATCATTGAGATTATCCCGGTTGTGGGGATCTGGAGATTCATTATTTGTGTAGTAGTTTATTCCTATGACAGATTTTTCGACGTCAGGTAGGTTCTCTCTTGAGGGAAGTGTTCCCTGTTTATCCACTGAAAGAGCCATACTGGAATTTTTGGTTTAACTTTTACTTCTCATATTGTTCCCACAAGTGCCGCACGGATCCAAAAGTCCACCTAAAGCCGCCCGGCACATTAGATAACGGTTTTTACAGACAGGGGTCGCGACCTCATAACGCAGTAGCCGTTTACCCCTCGGCACAAATAATACCTGGAGTTGCAGGTTGTTGTTCGAAGCTTTCCTTCTCCTAGATGGGTGGCAATAGACAAGGACGCGATTGGAATTAAAAAAGAAAGACGTTGGAAAAACACATTAGAAAAAGAAGCTATCATTCAACGAAACAATACATTATTATACTAGAGTATTATGTTTAAATAATACATTATATATTTATAATTATAAAAAAAGGATGGTTATTTTTTTTACTCTTGTTGCTACTGTTCTTGTTAATCAAATTAGTTGTTAATTAATTAAAAAATATTGTTTTTGATACCATCACTGGTACTTTTAACGAAATTAATTGTCAAAATTATTTAATGGAAAAAAAGTTAATATTCGGTTAATAAAGTTTAGAATTTACGAAGCATAACGTATCATTGCTGTGAAATTAAATAATAATAATAATAATAATAATGTGTACTATTTTTAAAATAATAAGATTAAGTGAAATATCCTTGTAAATTGAAAATATAAATAATATTTTACTTAGCGTTATCTGCAATTAATGTCGTAATCTTTCGAAGGAATACATGAATAATAAAGATAAACTATTTGAATAATCAGTCAGGATTATTAAAAGAGAAACACAAATTAAATAAATAAATAAATAATAATAATAAGAAGAAGAAGAAGAAAAAGAATAATTCATATTTACGTTAAAATAGTAGTAAAAATAACAATTTCATATTTACGATTTTAAAAAAATCGTTAAATTTTCAGAACCTTCGACAAACACAATATTCTCGTGGTAATTCCAACTGTGTCTATAACTATACAATAAGAAGAAGAAGAAGAAGTCTTCTTCTTCTTCTTCTTCTTCTTATTGTTATTACTACTACTACTACTACTACAACTACTTTGGATTTCTGTTGTATATTCATTTCCTTCCAGGTCGAACCAGAGAGCTAAGTTCAGAAATGGCTTCATGACATTTTCCGCCGATCATAGTAAAACAATTGTAACAGAAAAAACAAACAAAACAAAGAAAAATCTGTAAGTATTGTAAAGTCTTATAAAATTGTTACAGGTCCTATCTCTGTAACCAGATCTGGTTGATTTCGAAATAGTGAGCGACGTAAAGGGTTCAGTTTGACATTATAACCATCTGAAGAAGGCCGGAGCGTACAACTACCGAAATATTGTAATAAATATGGCAACAAAGATGAGGACAATGGTTCAAATAATGTAAATAAGAGTCGCGGTCCATCATTTGTTCCATGTTTAGGATTGGGTTTCGGATTCCTTCTAAAATCTAATTCAACACTATACTTCTAATGAACACTGAAAATTTATTTACTAATTATTATTTTCCTCGTCTCAACTGGATCAGAAAGGTTCGACTGTCGTCTGGTTTACACTCTTCCCCAGTCTTTTGAACAGGAGTAAAAGGTTCATCCTTTGATCCCTGTTTAGGATTAGGTTTCCGGTTCCTTCTAAAATCTACTTCAACAGTATAATTCTAATGAACACTGAAAATTTATTTACTAATTATTATTTTTCCTCGCCTCAACAGGATTAGAAAGGTTGAACTGTCTTCTGGTTCACACTCTTCCTCGGTCTTTGAACAGGAGTAGAAGGTTCATCCTTTCTTCCCTGTTTAGCATTAGGTTTCCGGTTCCTTCTAAAATCTAAGTAAGCACGATACTTCTAATGAGCACAGAAAATTTATTTACTAATTATTATTTTTCCTCGACTCAACTGGATGAGAAAAGCTCGACTGTCGTCTGGTTTACACTCTTCCCCAGTCTTTTGAACAGGAGTAGAAGGTTCATCCATTGTTCACTGTTTAGGATTAGGTTTCCGGTTCCTTCTAAAATCTAATTCAACACTATAGTTCTAATGAACACGGAATATTTATTTGCTAATTATTATTTTTCATCACCTCAACTGGATTAGAAATGTTCGACTGTCGTCTTGTTTA
This sequence comes from Acanthosepion esculentum, assembly GCA_964036315.1. Classification (NCBI taxonomy): domain Eukaryota; kingdom Metazoa; phylum Mollusca; class Cephalopoda; order Sepiida; family Sepiidae; genus Acanthosepion; species Acanthosepion esculentum. Next base: position 1,884,857 of record OZ038482.1, read on the forward strand.
CACTCTTCCCCGGTTTTGAACAGGAGTAGAATGTTCATCCTTTGTTCCCTGTTTAGGATTAGGCTTCCGGTCCCTTCTAAAATCTACTTCAACGCTAAACTTCTAATGAACACTGAAAATGTATTTACCAATTATTATTTTTCCTCGCCTCAACTGGATTAGAAAAGTTCGACTGTCGTCTGGTTTACACACTTCCCCGGTCTTTTGAATAGGAGTAGAAAGTTCATCCTTTCTTCCCTGTTTAGGATTAGGGTTCCGGTCCCTTCTAAAATCTACTTCAACACTATACTTCTAATGAACACTAAAAATGTACTTACTAATTATTATTTTTCCTCGCCTCAACTTGATTAGAAAGGTTCAACTGTCGTTTGGATTACATTTTCACCGGTCTTTGAACAGGAGTAGAAGGTTCATCCTTTCTTCCGTTTAGGATTAGGTTTCCGGTTCCTTCTAAAATCTACTTCAACAGTATAATTCTAATGAACACTGAAAATTTATTTACTACTTATTATTTTTCCTCGCCTCAACAGGATTAGAAAGGTTGAACTGTCTTCTGGTTCACAATCTTCCTCGGTCTTTGAACAGGAGTAGAAGGTTCATCCTTTCTTCCCTGTTTAGGATTAGGTTTCCGGTTCCTTCTAAAATCTAAGTAAGCACCATACCTCTAATGAACACAGAAAATTTATTTACTAATTATTATTTTTCCTCGACTCAACTGGATTAGAAAAGTTCGACTGTCGTCTGGTTTACACTTTTCCCCAGTCTTTTGAACAGGAGTAGAAGGTTCATCGATTGTTCCCTGTTTAGGACTAGGTTTCAGGTTCCTTCTAAAATCTACTTCAACACTATACTTCTAATGAACACGGAATATTTATTTGCTAATTATTATTTTTCATCACCTCAACTGGATTAGAAAGGTTCGACTGCCTTCTGGTTTACACTCTTCACCGGTCTTTTGAACAGGAGTTGATGGTTCATCCTTTGTTCCCTGTTTAGGATTAGATTTCCAGTTCCTTCTAAAATCTACTTCGAAACTAAACTTCTAATTAGCACGGAAAATTTATTTACTAATTATTATTTTTCCTCGACTCAACTGGATTAGAAAGGTTCGACTGTCGTCTGGTTTACACACTTTCACGGTCTTTTGAACAGGAGTTGAAGGTTCATCCTTTGTTCCCTGTTTAGGATTAGGTTTCCAGTTCCTTCTAAAATCAACTTCAACATTATAATTCTAACGCACACTGAAAATTTATTTACTAATTATTATTTTTCCTCGCCTCAAAGGGATTAGAACGGTTCAACTGCCGTCTGGATTACACATTTCCCCGGTCTTTTGAACAGCAGTAGAAGGTTCATCCTTTGTTCCCTGTTTAGGACTAGGTTTCAGGTTCCTTCTAAAATCTACTTCAATAGTATACTTCTAATGAACACTGAAAATTTATTTACTAATTATTATTTTTCCTCGCCTCAAAGGGATTAGAACGGTTCAACTGTCGTCTGGATTACACATTTCCCCGGTCTTTTGAACTGCAGTAGAAGGTTCATCCTTTGTTCCCTGTTTAGGACTTGTTTTCAGGTTCCTTCTAAAATCTACTTCAATAGTATACTTCTAATGAACACTGAAAATTTATTTACTAATTATTATTTTTCCTCGCCTGAACTGGATTAGAAACGTTCAACTGTCGTCTGGTTTACACTCTTCCTCGGTCTTTTGAACAGCAGTAGAAGGTTCATCCTATGTTCCCTGCTTAGGATTAGGTTTCCAGTTCCTTCTAAAACCAACTTCAACACTATAATTCTAACGATCACTGAAAATTTATTTACTAATTATTATTTTTCCTCGCTTGAACTGGATTAGAAAGGTTCAACTGTCGTCTGGTTTACACTCTTCACCGGTCTTTTGACAGGAGTAGAAGGTTCATCCTTTTTTCCCTGCTTAGGATTAGGTTTCCAGTTCCTTCTAAAATCTACTTCAACACTATACTTCTAATGAACACGGAAAATTTATTTACTAATTATTATATTTCCTCGCCTCAACTGGATTAGAAAAGTTCGACTGTCGTCTGGTTTACACTCTTCACCGGTCTTTTGAACAGGAGTAGAATGTTCATCCTTTGTTCCCTGTTTAGGATTAGGTTTCCAGTTCCTTCTAAAATCAACTTCAACACTATAATTCTAATGAACACTGAAAATTTATTTACTAATTATTATTTTTCCTCGCCTCAACTGGATTAGAAAGGTTCGACTGTGGTCTGGTTTACACACTTTCACGGTTTTTTGAACAGGAGTAGATGGTTCATCCTTTGTTCGCTGTTTAGGATTAGCTTTCCGGTTCCTTCTAAAATCTACTTCAACACTATACTTCTAATGAACACTGAAAATTTATTTTCTAATTATTATTTTTCCTCGCTTCAACTGGATTGGAAAGGTTCCACTGTCGTCTGGTTTACACTCTTCCCCGGTCTTTGAACTGGAGTAGAAGGTTCATCCTTTGTTCCCTGTTTACGATTAGGCTTCCGGTTCCTTCTAAAATCTACTTCTACGCTATACTTCTAATGAACACGGAAAATTTATTTACTAATTATTATTCTTCCTCGCCTCAACTGGATTAGAAAGGTTCGACTGTCGCCTGGTTTACACACTTTCACGGTCTTTTGAACAGGAGTAGATGGTTCATCCTTTGTTCGATGTTTAGGATTAGCTTTCCGGTTCCTTCTAAAATCTACTTCAACACTATACTTCTAATGTACACGGAAAAGTTATTTACTAATTATTATTTTTCCTCGCTTGAACTGGATTAGAAAGGTTCAACTGTCGTCTGGTTTACACTCTTCACCGGTCATTTGAACAGGAGTAGAAGATTCATCCTATGTTCCCTGCTTAGGATTAGGTTTCCAGTTCCTTCTAAAATCAACTTCAACACTATAATTCTAACGATCACTGAAAATTTATTTACTAATTATTATTTTTCCTCGCTTGAACTGGATTAGAATGGTTCAACTGTCGTCTGGTTTACACTCTTCACGGGTCTTTTGAACAGGAGTAGAAGGTTCATCCTTTGTTCCCTGTTTAGGATTAGCTTTTCGGTTCCTTCTAAAATCTACTTCAACACTATACTCCTAACGTACACGGAAAATTTATTTACCAATTATTATTTTTCCTCGCTTGAACTGGATTAGAAAGGTTCAACTGTCGTCTGGTTTACACTCTTCACCGGTCTTTTGAACACGAGTAGAAGGTTTATCCTTTGTTCCCTGTTTAGGATTATGTTTCCGGTTCCTTCTAAAATCTACTTCAACACTATAATTCTAACGATCACTGAAAATTTATTTACTAATTATTATTTTTCCTCGCCTCAACTGGATTAGAACGGTTCAACTGTCGTCTTGTTTACACATTTCCCCGGTTTTTGAACTGCAGTAGAAGGTTCATCCTTTGTTCCCTGTTTAGGACTAGGTTTCAGGTTCCTTCTAAAATCTACTTCAATAGTATACTTCTAATGAACACTGAAAATTTATTTACTAATTATTATTTTTCCTCGCCTCAACTGGATTAGAAAGGTTCGACTGTGGTCTGGTTTACACACTTTCACGGTTTTTTGAACAGGAGTAGATGGTTCATCCTTTGTTCCCTGTTTACGATTAGCTTTCCGGTTCCTTCTAAAATCTACTTCAACACTATACTTCTAATGAACACTGAAAATTTATTTTCTAATTATTATTTTTCCTCGCTTCAACTGGATTGGAAAGGTTCCACTGTCGTCTGGTTTACACTCTTCCCCGGTCTTTGAACTGGAGTAGAAGGTTCATCCTTTGTTCCCTGTTTACGATTAGGCTTCCGGTTCCTTCTAAAATCTATTTCTACGCTATACTTCTAATGTACACGGAAAATTTATTTACTAATTATTATTTTTCCTCGCTTGAACTGGATTAGAATGGTTCAACTGTCGTCTGGTTTACACCCTTCACCAGTCTTTTGAACAGGAGTAGAAGGTTCATCGTTTGTTCCCTGTTTAGGATTATGTTTCCGGTTCCTTCTAAAATCTACTTCAATAGTATACTTCTAATGAACACTGAAAATTTATTTACTAATTATTATTTTTCCTCGCTTCAACTGGATTGGAAAGGTTCCACTGTCGTCTGGTTTACACTCTTCCTCGGTCTTTGAACTGGAGTAGAAGGTTCATCCTTTGTTCCCTGTTTACGATTAGGCTTCCGGTTCCTTCTAAAATCTACTTCTACGCTATACTTCTAATGAACACGGAAAATTTATTTACTAATTATTATTTTTCCTCGCTTCAACTGGATTGGAAAGGTTCCACTGTCGTCTGGTTTACACTCTTCACCGGTCTTTTGAACAGGAGTAGAAGGTTCATCCTTTGTTCCCTGTTCAGGATTAGCTTTCCGGTTCCTTCTAAAATCTACTTCAACACTATACTTCTAATGTACACGGAAAAGTTATTTACTAATTATTATTTTTCCTCGCTTGAACTGGATTAGAAAGGTTCAACTGTCGTCTGGTTTACACTCTTCACGGGTCTTTTGAACAGGAGTAGAAGGTTCATCCTATGTTCCCTGCTTAGGATTAGGTTTCCAGTTCCTTCTAAAATCAACTTCAACACTATAATTCTAACGATCACTGAAAATTTATTTACTAATTATTATTTTTCCTCGCTTGAACTGGATTAGAATGGTTCAACTGTCGTCTGGTTTACACTCTTCTCGGGTCTTTTGAACAGGAGTAGAAGGTTCATCCTTTGTTCCCTGTTTAGGATTAGCTTTTCGGTTCCTTCTAAAATCTACTTCAACACTATACTCCTAACGTACACGGAAAATTTATTTACCAATTATTACTTTTCCTCGCTTGAACTGGATTAGAAATGTTCAACTGTCGTCCGGTTTAAACTCTTCACTGTTCTTTTGAACACCAGTAGAAGGTTTATCCTTTGTTCCCTGTTTAGGATTAGGTTTCCAGTTCCTTCTAAAATCAACTTCAACACTATAATTCTAACGATCACTGAAAATTTATTTACTAATTATTATTTTTCTTCGCCTCAACTGGATTAGAACGGTTCAACTGTCGTCTGGATTACACATTTCCCCGGTCTTTTGAACAGCAGTAGAAGGTTCATCCTTTGTTCCCTGTTTAGGACTTGGTTTCAGGTTCCTTCTAAAATCTACTTCAATAGTATACTTCTAATGAACACTGAAAATTTATTTACTAATTATTATTTTTCCTCGCCTGAACTGGATTAGAAACGTTCAACTGTCGTCTGGTTTACACTCTTCCTCGGTCTTTTGAACAGCAGTAGAAGGTTCATCCTATGTTCCCTGCTTAGGATTAGGTTTCCAGTTCCTTCTAAAACCAACTTCAACACTATAATTCTAACGATCACTGAAAATTTATTTACTAATTATTATTTTTCCTCGCTTGAACTGGATTAGAAAGGTTCAACTGTCGTCTGGTTTACACTCTTCACCGGTCTTTTGACAGGAGTAGAAGGTTCATCCTTTTTTCCCTGCTTAGGATTAGGTTTCCAGTTCCTTCTAAAATCTACTTCAACACTATACGTCTAATGTCCACGGAAAATTTATTTACTAATTATTATTTTTCCTAGCTTGAACTGGATTAGAAAAATTCGACTGCCGTCTGGTTTACACTCTTCAGGGGTCTTTTGAACAAGAGTAGAAGGTTCATCCTTTGTTCCCTGCTTAGGATTAGGTTTCCAGTTCCTTCTAAAATCTACTTCAACACTATACTTTTAACGTACACGGAAAATTTATTTACTAATTATTATTTTTCCTTGCTTGAACTGGATTAGAAAGGTTCGACTGTCGTCTGGTTTACACTCTTCCTCGGTCTTTTGAACAGCAGTAGAAGGTTCATCCTATGTTCCCTGCTTAGGATTAGGTTTCCAGTTCCTTCTAAAATCAACTTCAACACTATAATTCTAACGATCACTGAAAATTTATTTACTAATTATTATTTTTCCTCGCTTGAACTGGATTAGAAAGGTTCAACTGTCGTCTGGTTTACACTCTTCACCGGTCTTTTGAACAGGAGTAGAAGGTTCATCCTTTATTCCCTGCTTAGGATTAGGTTTCCAGTCCCTTCTAAAATCAACTTCAACACTATAATTCTAACGATCAATGAAAGTTTATTTACTAATTATTATTTTTCCTCGCTTGAACTGGATTATAAAAGTTCGACTGCCGTCTGGTTTACACTCTTCACCGGTCTTTTGAACAGGAGTAGAAGGTTCATCCTTTGTTCCCTGCTTAGGATTAGCTTTCCAGTTCCTTCTAAAATCAACTTCAACACTATAATTCTAACGATCACTGAAAATTTATTTACTAATTATTATTTTTCCTCGCTTGAACTGGATTAGAAATGTTCAACTGTCGTCTGGTTTACACTCTTCACCGGTCTTTTGAACAGGAGTAGAAGGTTCATCCTTTGTTCCCTGCTTAGGATTAGGTTTCCGGTTACTTCTAAAATCTACTTCAACACTATACTTCTAATGAACACTGAAAATTTATTTTCTAATTAATATTTTTCCTCGCTTGAACTGGATTAGAAATGTTCAACATTCGTCTGGTTTACACTCTTCCCCGGTCTTTTGAACAGGAGTAGAAGGTTCATCCTTTGCTCCCTGTTTAGGATTAGCTTTCCGGTTCCTTCTAAAATCTACTTCAACACTATACTTCTAATGTACACGGAAAATTTATTTACTAATTATTATTTTTCTTCGCTTGAACTGGATTAGAATAGTTCGACTGCCGTCTGGTTTACACTCTTCACCGGTCTTTTGAACAGGAGTAGAAGGTTCATCCTTTGTTCCCTGCTTAGGATTAGGTTTCCACTTCCTTCTGAAATCAACTTCAACACTATAATTCTAACGATCACTGAAAATTTATTTACTAATTATTATTTTTCCTAGCTTGAACTGGATTAGAAAGGTTCAACTGTCGTCTGGTATACACTCTTCACCGGTCTTTTGAACAGGAGTAGAAGGTTCATCCTTTGTTCCCTGCTTAGGATTAGGTTTCCAGTCCCTTCTAAAATCAACTTCAACACTATAATTCTAACGATCACTGAAAATTTATTTACTAATTATTATTTTTCCTCGCTTGAACTGGATTAGAAAGGTTCAACTGTCGTCTGGTTTACACACTTCACGGGTCTTTTGAACAGGAGTAGAAGGTTCATCCTTTGTTCCCTGTTTAGGAGTAGCTTTTCGGTTCCTTCTAAAATCTACTTCAACACTATACTCCTAACGTACACGGAAAATATATTTACCAATTATTATTTTTCCTCGCTTGAACTGGATTAGAAAGGTTCAACTGTCGTCTGGTTTACACTCTTCACCGGTCTTTTGAACAGGAGTAGAATGTTTATCCTTTGTTCCCTGTTTAGGATTATGTTTCCGGTTCCTTCTAAAATCTACTTCAACACTATACTTCTAATGAACACGGAAAATTTATTTACAAATTATTATATTTCCTCGCCTCAACTGGATTAGAAAAGTTCGACTGTCGTCTGGTTTACACTCTTCACCGGTTTTTTGAACAGGAGTAGAATGTTCATCCTTTGTTCCCTGTTTAGGATTAGGTTTCCAGTTCCTTCTAAAATCAACATCAACACTATAATTCTAACGATCACTGAAAATTTATTTACTAATTATTATTTTTCCTCGCCTCAACTGGATTAGAACGGTTCAACTGTCGTCTTGTTTACACATTTCCCCGGTCTTTTGAACTGCAGTAGAAGGTTCATCCTTTGTTCCCTGTTTAGGACTTGGTTTCAGGTTCCTTCTAAAATCTACTTCAATAGTATACTTCTAATGAACACTGAAAATTTATTTACTAATTATTATTTTTCCTCGCCTCGACTGGATTAGAAAGGTTCGACTGTCGTCTGGTTTACACACTTTCACGGTCTTTTGAACAGGAGTTGAAGGTTCATCCTTTGTTCCCTGTTTAGGATTAGGTTTCCAGTTCCTTCTAAAATCAACTTCAACATTATAATTCTAACGAACACTGAAAATTTATGTACTAATTATTATTTTTCCTCGCCTCAAAGGGATTAGAACGGTTCAACTGTCGTCTGGATTACACATTTCCCCGGTCTTTTGAACAGCAGTAGAAGGTTCATCCTTTGTTCCCTGTTTAGGACTTGTTTTCAGGTTCCTTCTAAAATCTACTTCAATAGTATACTTCTAATGAACACTGAAAATTTATTTACTAATTATTATTTTTCCTCGCCTGAACTGGATTAGAAACGTTCAACTGTCGTCTGGTTTACACTCTTCCTCGGTCTTTTGAACAGCAGTAGAAGGTTCATCCTATGTTCCCTGCTTAGGATTAGGTTTCCAGTTCCTTCTAAAATCAACTTCAACACTATAATTCTAACGATCACTGAAAATTTATTTACTAATTATTATTTTTCCTCGCTTGAACTGGATTAGAAAGGTTCAACTGTCGTCTGGTTTACACTCTTCACCGGTCTTTTGACAGGAGTAGAAGGTTCATCCTTTTTTCCCTGCTTAGGATTAGGTTTCCAGTTCCTTCTAAAATCTACTTCAACACTATACGTCTAATGTCCACGGAAAATTTATTTACTAATTATTATTTTTCCTAGCTTGAACTGGATTAGAAAAATTCGACTGCCGTCTGGTTTACACTCTTCACGGGTCTTTTGAACAAGAGTAGAAGGTTCATCCTTTGTTCCCTGCTTAGGATTAGGTTTCCAGTTCCTTCTAAAATCTACTTCAACACTATACTCCTAACGTACACGGAAAATTTATTTACTAATTATTATTTTTCCTCGCTTGAACTGGATTAGAAAGGTTCGACTGTCGTCTGGTTTACACTCTTCCTCGGTCTTTTGAACAGCAGTAGAAGGTTCATCCTATGTTCCCTGCTTAGGATTAGGTTTCCAGTTCCTTCTAAAATCAACTTCAACACTATAATTCTAACGATCACTGAAAATTTATTACTAATTATTATTTTTCCTCGCTTGAACTGGATTAGAAAGGTTCGACTGTCGTCTGGTTTACACACTTCACGGGTCTTTTGAACATGAGTAGTAGGTTCATCCTTTGTTCCCTGTTTAGGATTAGCTTTTCGGTTCCTTCTAAAATCTACTTCAACACTATACTTCTAATGTACACGGAAAAGTTATTTCCTAATTATTATTTTTCCTCGCCTCAACTGGATTAGAAACGTTCAACTGTCGTCTGGTTTACACTCTTCACCGGTCTTTTGAACAGGAGTAGAAGGTTCATCCTATGTTCCCTGCTTAGGATTAGGTTTCCGGTTACTTCTAAAATCTACTTCAACACTATACTTCTAATGAACACTGAAAATTTATTTTCTAATTAATATTTTTCCTCGCTTGAACTGGGTTAGAAATGGTTCAACATTCGTCTGGTTTACACTCTTCACCGGTCTTTTGAACAGGAGTAGAAGGTTCATCCTTTGCTCCCTGTTTAGGATTAGCTTTCCGGTTCCTTCTAAAATCTACTTCAACACTATACTTCTAATGTACACGGAAAATTTATTTACTAATTATTATTTTTCTTCGCTTGAACTGGATTAGAATAGTTCGACTGCCGTCTGGTTTACACTCTTCACCGGTCTTTTGAACAGGAGTAGAAGGTTCATCCTTTGTTCCCTGCTTAGGATTAGGTTTCCACTTCCTTCTGAAATCAACTTCAACACTATAATTCTAACGATCACTGAAAATTTATTTACTAATTATTATTTTTCCTAGCTTGAACTGGATTAGAAAGGTTCAACTGTCGTCTGGTATACACTCTTCACCGGTCTTTTGAACAGGAGTAGAAGGTTCATCCTTTGTTCCCTGCTTAGGATTAGGTTTCCAGTCCCTTCTAAAATCAACTTCAACACTATAATTCTAACGATCACTGAAAATTTATTTACTAATTATTATTTTTCCTCGCTTGAACTGGATTAGAAAGGTTCAACTGTCGTCTGTTTTACACACTTCACGGGTCTTTTGAACAGGAGTAGAAGGTTCATCCTTTGTTCCCTGTTTAGGAGTAGCTTTTCGGTTCCTTCTAAAATCTACTTCAACACTATACTCCTAACGTACACGGAAAATATATTTACCAATTATTATTTTTCCTCGCTTGAACTGGATTAGAAAGGTTCAACTGTCGTCTGGTTTACACTCTTCACCGGTCTTTTGAACACGAGTAGAAGGTTTATCCTTTGTTCCCTGTTTAGGATTATGTTTCCGGTTCCTTCTAAAATCTACTTCAACACTATACTTCTAATGAACACGGAAAATTTATTTACAAATTATTATATTTCCTCGCCTCAACTGGATTAGAAAAGTTCGACTGTCGTCTGGTTTACACTCTTCACCGGTTTTTTGAACAGGAGTAGAATGTTCATCCTTTGTTCCCTGTTTAGGATTAGGTTTCCAGTTCCTTCTAAAATCAACATCAACACTATAATTCTAACGATCACTGAAAATTTATTTACTAATTATTATTTTTCCTCGCCTCAATGTATTAGAAAGTTCGACTGACGTCTGGTTTACACTCTTCCCCGGTCTTTTGAACAGGAGTAGAATGTTCATCCTTTGTTCCCTTTTTAGGATTAGCTTTCCGGTTCCTTCTAAAATCTACTTCAACACTATACTTCTAATGTACAAGGAAAATTTATTTACTAATTATTATTTTTCCTCGCTTGAACTGGATTAGAATGGTTGAACTGTCGTCTGGTTTACACTCTTCCCCGGTCTTTTGAACAGGAGTAGAAGGTTCATCCTTTGTTCCCTGCTTAGGATTATGTTTCCAGTTCCTTCTAAAATCAACTTCAACACTATAATTCTAACGATCACTGAAAATTTATTTACAAATTATTATTTTTCCTCGCTCGAACTGGATTAGAACGGTTCAACTGTCGTCTGGTTTACACTCTTCACCGGTCTTTTGAACAGGTGTAGAAGGTTCATCCTTTGTTCCCTGCTTAGGATTAGGTTTCCAGTTCCTTCTAAAATCAACTTCAACACTATAATTCTAACGATCACTGAAAATTTATTTACTAATTATTATTTTTCCTCGCTTGAACTGGATTAGAAATATTCAACTGTCGTCTGGTTTACACTCTTCACCGGTCTTTTGAACAGGAGTAGAAGGTTCATCCTTTGCTCCCTGTTTAGGATTAGCTTTCCGGTTCCTTCTAAAATCTACTTCAACACTATACTTCTAATGTACACGGAAAATTTATTTACTAATTATTATTTTTCTTCGCTTGAACTGGATTAGAATAGTTCGACTGCCGTCTGGTTTACACTCTTCACCGGTCTTTTGAACAGGAGTAGAAGGTTCATCCTTTGTTCCCTGCTTAGGATTAGGTTTCCGGTTACTTCTAAAATCTACTTCAACACTATACTTCTAATGAACACTGAAAATTTATTTTCTAATTAATATTTTTCCTCGCTTGAACTGAATTAGAAATGTTCAACTGCCGTCTGGTTTACACTCTTCACCGGTCTTTTGAACAGGAGTAGAAGGTTCATCCTTTGTTCCCTGCTTAGGATTAGGTTTCCACTTCCTTCTGAAATCAACTTCAACACTATAATTCTAACGATCACTGAAAATTTATTTACTAATTATTATTTTTCTTCGCTTGAACTGGATTAGAATAGTTCGACTGCCGTCTGGTTTACACTCTTCACCGGTCTTTTGAACAGGAGTAGAAGGTTCATCCTTTGTTCCCTGCTTAGGATTAGGTTTCCACTTCCTTCTGAAATCAACTTCAACACTATAATTCTAACGATCACTGAAAATTTATTTACTAATTATTATTTTTCTTCGCTTGAACTGGATTAGAATAGTTCGACTGCCGTCTGGTTTACACTCTTCACCGGTCTTTTGAACAGGAGTAGAAGGTTCATCCTTTGTTCCCTGCTTAGGATTAGGTTTCCAGTCCCTTCTAAAATCAACTTCAACACTATAATTCTAACGATCACTGAAAATTTATTTACTAATTATTATTTTTCTTCGCTTGAACTGGATTAGAATAGTTCGACTGCCGTCTGGTTTACACTCTTCACCGGTCTTTTGAACAGGAGTAGAAGGTTCATCCTTTGTTCCCTGCTTAGGATTACGTTTCCAGTCCCTTCTAAAATCAACTTCAACACTATAATTCTAACGATCACTGAAAATTTATTTACTAATTATTATTTTTCTTCGCTTGAACTGGATTAGAATAGTTCGACTGCCGTCTGGTTTACACTCTTCACCGGTCTTTTGAACAGGAGTAGAAGGTTCATCCTTTGTTCCCTGCTTAGGATTACGTTTCCAGTCCCTTCTAAAATCAACTTCAACACTATAATTCTAACGATCACTGAAAATTTATTTACTAATTATTATTTTTCTTCGCTTGAACTGGATTAGAATAGTTCGACTGCCGTCTGGTTTACACTCTTCACCGGTCTTTTGAACAGGAGTAGAAGGTTCATCCTTTGTTCCCTGCTTAGGATTAGGTTTCCACTTCCTTCTGAAATCAACTTCAACACTATAATTCTAACGATCACTGAAAATTTATTTACTAATTATTATTTTTCTTCGCTTGAACTGGATTAGAATAGTTCGACTGCCGTCTGGTTTACACTCTTCACCGGTCTTTTGAACAGGAGTAGAAGGTTCATCCTTTGTTCCCTGCTTAGGATTAGGTTTCCACTTCCTTCTGAAATCAACTTCAACACTATAATTCTAACGATCACTGAAAATTTATTTACTAATTATTATTTTTCTTCGCTTGAACTGGATTAGAATAGTTCGACTGCCGTCTGGTTTACACTCTTCACCGGTCTTTTGAACAGGAGTAGAAGGTTCATCCTTTGTTCCCTGCTTAGGATTAGGTTTCCAGTCCCTTCTAAAATCAACTTCAACACTATAATTCTAACGATCACTGAAAATTTATTTACTAATTATTATTTTTCTTCGCTTGAACTGGATTAGAATAGTTCGACTGCCGTCTGGTTTACACTCTTCACCGGTCTTTTGAACAGGAGTAGAAGGTTCATCCTTTGTTCCCTGCTTAGGATTAGGTTTCCACTTCCTTCTGAAATCAACTTCAACACTATAATTCTAACGATCACTGAAAATTTATTTACTAATTATTATTTTTCTTCGCTTGAACTGGATTAGAATAGTTCGACTGCCGTCTGGTTTACACTCTTCACCGGTCTTTTGAACAGGAGTAGAAGGTTCATCCTTTGTTCCCTGCTTAGGATTAGGTTTCCAGTCCCTTCTAAAATCAACTTCAACACTATAATTCTAACGATCACTGAAAATTTATTTACTAATTATTATTTTTCTTCGCTTGAACTGGATTAGAATAGTTCGACTGCCGTCTGGTTTACACTCTTCACCGGTCTTTTGAACAGGAGTAGAAGGTTCATCCTTTGTTCCCTGCTTAGGATTACGTTTCCAGTCCCTTCTAAAATCAACTTCAACACTATAATTCTAACGATCACTGAAAATTTATTTACTAATTATTATTTTTCTTCGCTTGAACTGGATTAGAATAGTTCGACTGCCGTCTGGTTTACACTCTTCACCGGTCTTTTGAACAGGAGTAGAAGGTTCATCCTTTGTTCCCTGCTTAGGATTACGTTTCCAGTCCCTTCTAAAATCAACTTCAACACTATAATTCTAACGATCACTGAAAATTTATTTACTAATTATTATTTTTCTTCGCTTGAACTGGATTAGAATAGTTCGACTGCCGTCTGGTTTACACTCTTCACCGGTCTTTTGAACAGGAGTAGAAGGTTCATCCTTTGTTCCCTGCTTAGGATTAGGTTTCCACTTCCTTCTGAAATCAACTTCAACACTATAATTCTAACGATCACTGAAAATTTATTTACTAATTATTATTTTTCTTCGCTTGAACTGGATTAGAATAGTTCGACTGCCGTCTGGTTTACACTCTTCACCGGTCTTTTGAACAGGAGTAGAAGGTTCATCCTTTGTTCCCTGCTTAGGATTAGGTTTCCAGTCCCTTCTAAAATCAACTTCAACACTATAATTCTAACGATCACTGAAAATTTATTTACTAATTATTATTTTTCCTCGCTTGAACTGGATTAGAAAGGTTCAACTGTCGTCTGGTATACACTCTTCACCGGTCTTTTGAACAGGAGTAGAAGGTTCATCTTTTGTTCCCTGCTTAGGATTAGGTTTCCGGTTACTTCTAAAATCTACTTCAACACTATACTTCTAATGAACACTGAAAATTTATTTTTTTCTAATTATTATTTTTCCTCGCATCAACTGGATTAGAAATGGTCCACTGTTAGAATTATTAATGCCTTAATGTTAGGGTTAGAGTAAAATAGAAATCATCCTAATTAAGTAATATTAAATTTTACTATGAAATCGAATTCATGATTACTACTGTTGAAAGATTTCATATGTCCACGCCAACGTTCTTTGAATGTATTCATAGTATTTCTAATGTCATTTTTTTTAATATTGGGGTTTTTCTAGTGTAGAAATTGTAGTAAGATAAACTAGAGATCTAGTTAAACATTCTGTATTCAATTATTCTGTATTCCTGCCTTGATAGATTCGAAATGGTCAATATAATAAGAAAGTAACGGCAATTTTATATTAAATATAAATGATCCCGAGATCAAAATGATCCCGAGATCACTTCTTAATTTTACTAGCAAAGTTGTACTTGGTCTTCCATTTGATTTATATCCGAAAAGAAAGTTATTTCTTCTGAAGAACTATTTGACAGCTAATGACCCTTCTAAAAACTATAGAAAATACCAAAACAATCCTTATTTCCGGTGATATTTATATCTCAACTGCATTTAATTCCATTTTAGACTCATGTTTTGTTTTTTTAATAAATACAGCTTGTTTGCATATCACCATTGAATATTGTTTTCGGGTAGCATACGTTGAAATCCATTTTTTTAATGCATAAAAAATCCTATATCACCTAATATAATTTCCAATGGTCCACCATTTTCTGTTCAGTTGCCTATTACCCACCCAACAGTTGAAATCGCCCACAGGTGGACAATATCACCCAGGATGGGAAAACCTGGTCTAATACAACGGTCATAGTGTAAGTCTCGCGTGTTCATTAAGTTCAAATATTTTTACACACTTTATATCCAGAAAAGAAAACTTAAAATTAAATAAAAAGCTTAGTCACAGTATCTTGTCAGTTAACTTTGATGAAATATGTATAAATGAGGGATTGCTACACAAACACATAATTATATATATATATATATATATATATATATATATATATATATGGTGAAGTTTTTTAAATTATTCGTGAAAGATATGGGTAATTTTTGGTGAGGTGGATATCTAGTTAACAGATTCTCTAAATATTTGAGAATGAAATGCAGAAAAACAATTTTTTAAATGACATCAACGCAACTTATAGTTTCAGAAGTTATTTTAAAACCTGAAAAACCTAACTGATATATTTACATATAGGAAGAAACGGTTTTTCTATACATAACGTCAAATTGGAAGAACGCGTGGAATTAATTTAAAAGTGGCCATCAAAACATAATTTACTCCTCACTGTATACTTTTGAGTATTTACTATACAGGTGGCGGTAGAAAATGTTTCCATGTGAAAACAAAAAAAATGTTGGAAAACATTGCACTAGACCGATGACAAACGTCGTGTGTTCGATCCTTATTGATTCTTTTATTTTATTTATCTATTTCAAATGTCTTGTACCTTTGGGACAGAGACGATCACCACTCTTCACAAATTTCTTTTTATTTTATTTTCTTATGTTTGCTTGCTTCACTGATTTTTTTAGTGGGTTATTTTAAACCCGAAACATATTTTAGATTGTACGAATAATTTTGCGTGTTAATATTGCAATAACAATTTCTTGAGAATAACAATGATTTTTTCATATACAATTCATACTATTTAATCTATAGCTGGGGAAAGATAGATTTAACCCATTACTTGTGGTGAGAGAATATATGGATTCATATGGGCATTGTGTGAAAGTAAAAGCAACAGAATAAACTGGAATATGAACTTGGATCACTCTAATGCTTTCATTTTCGTACTGTTCTTAAATGACGCATAATGTTTGTGTACTTGCTTTCAACATGACGTAAGTGTCCATTATCTGTAAATCGTATAATGAATTCACTTTCATATCAGACGCCATGTTGTCATTTTGGGCGCTCTTCTGTCAATAAGGTTTGTATTAATTCCCAAACACTTTCAAACTCCACATAGATGTAATTTTATACTCAGGCTACGCGAAATGATCTAAAATTGTGTCGAATCAAATTAACTCCGCATTTCTCATTGTAATATGTGCGTGTTATTCGCTAAGTAATGCAATTCAAAACAAACGTTTGATAAAATGATATTTCGTACAGAATATATTTGCGTTTATAGATTAATTAAACAGTTTGGCAATGCCAACATATTAGGTGTGTGCAAAAGTTCCCAGAAGACTTCCTCGAAATGTAGGGACTTAGTATACAGTAGAAAACCATTTTTTAAATAATAATAATAATAATAATAATAATAATACCTCTTATATCCGGGTTACATTGTAATAATAATACATTTATGGAAGATAGGCCTATACAAAAAATTGTTCTCACGAGTACACCCCACACCTTACGAAGGGCTTTATCAATGTAAAATATGTTTTTATTTTAATTGCTCTGTAGAAAATGTCATGATGTCATTCCTGACCTTAGGTCTCTGGGTGGGACCCGGAAAGAAATGAGTACACACCAGACATCAAAGGGAATAAAACAATAATAATAATACACTATACAAGATCGCGATTTAAGAAAAGTTTAAGTATCTGGGAAGTGTTCTGACGGAGGACGGTAGGTGCGACGCTGAGCTCCGAAGAGGGATTGGCCAAGGATGCATTCCAGAAGCTGGGCAGAGTACTGTGAAACAGGGGGTTTTCTATGGTGACAAAGAAAAGAGTACTGAGCTGCTACGTGACATCTGTCTTCCTATAACGGCAGTGAATGTTGGACGGTATCCTCAAGGATGAAGAAGAGACTCGAGGCGGTGGAGATGTGGTTCTACAGAAGGATGCTGAGGATATCATGGACCGAACATGTGAGCAACGATGTGGTCTTGGAGAGGATGCAAACAAGAGGAAAACTTATGCTTAACATAAGGAAGAGGCAGATGAATTCTCTGGGACACGTGATGAGAAAGGAGGGCCTGGAGAATCTGACACTCACGGGTTGAATAGAGGGATAAAGAGACCGGGGAAATCAGCGCATGACATACGTGGTGGGCGTGGGCAGGTAGATGGCGGAGCGTGATCTTGGGTAGTTGTCAAAAGCACAAAACCTGTTGAGAGGCACAAGGGATAGGGGGATGTGGAGGGCCATGATCGCCCACGTCCTGAAATGACACGGCACATAAAAAGAAAGACATCATTTTTGATCTGCTGTTTAAGTTAAGTGTATTTTTTCACTGAATTCATTTTGGAAACAATTTTTGTTGTCTTTTTTTTTTTTTAACCAGCGACTTGGTTATGCACATATCACTCAGTAGCGCATCAGTTCTACGGGGTGGGGATTGGGTATGGGTATTCCAGACAAGTCGTGTGTTGAGTTGGATGAGAATTTCTGAGCAAAGCATTCAGCCTTATCTGCTGTGGATGTCAGAACTTCGAATTGGTTGCGTAGACGAGGGATTGAGGGTTTGTTGTTGTTCAGCAGAGCCGCCAATAATCTCTTGAACCGAACTTGCTAGATGCTATACGCTGATTAATTCTGTCAGAAAGAGTACTTTGGCTTCATTGAGGACACGCTTGCATTCATTATGAGCAGAGACAAACAGACGTCTATTGCAATCGGACTTGTCGTCCTGGTACAATCGGAAGAAGTGATTCCTGTGGAATTTAGTGGCCGAGCAAGCAAGAGTGAACCAAGGGGATGATTGCTGTTTAACTTGGTATTTCCTAGCTGGAATGAAGGCATCAATGCCGGCTTTCACCCAGGAGGAGACCCCAGCGCGTATTTCTGAATGGGGTGATTAAAAACCACATTTCAAGAGAATGTCTTGAAGGAAATCACGGAATGAGTCCCAGTTTGCTCATTGATAGCAGAAAAGATATTATATTGGTAGGGGGTCATGGCTGGGGCAGGAGCAGGACGAGATGTTTACCGATACGACAGCATGATCAGAATTGCCAAGAGGGCAGCGCTGCGTAGTAGTATGGCATCAGTCAGGGATGTAAAACAGAAATCGAAAAGAGAGGCGCGTTTCAATCACGGTCAATGGTGAAACTTGATTAAGTCGCAAGTGGTTGATTTCCCCACGCGTTAAAAGTTAAGGTTTTGGATGCCATCGAGGTCAGTGGCAGAACGTTTAAGCCACCTGGTATGGTGGGCGTTAAAGTCTCCGAACACGAATATGTTTGCAAACGGGTGTAGGAAGAAGGCATTGTCTATGTTATCTAGCACGCAACAGCCTTGAGAAGAAGGGAACAGTAGAGAAAGAAGAGATAACTGACTGAGTTAAGTAGAGAGAGATGGAGACACAAGTATTGAGATTCAAGAGAGGGTTGCCTAGGCGGCGAGAGATGTTTGTGGACATAAACTTCCAGGCCATGCATGTGGACTTTATAGTCCTTTCTCAGTAGAGGAAGGTAGCCAGGAATCGAGAAATCAGAGGAAGGGATTGACGAGTTTAGGTTAGTCTTACAGAGAGCTAGAATGTCTAGAAACTTTTAAAAAAGGAACGATTCTACAGCGTAGAAGTTGGTACGAATACCGCGAAATGTTGGAAAAAGAAAGCTTATGGGGTTTAGGTGATTTTTTTTGACTGGCTTTAGGTTTATATATTTGGTTGTTTATAGTCATGATGTGTTATATTGGTAAGGAGAAAGCCTAAGGTATTAATAGCAGTTGGTCATTTGATGTGACATATGCAGAAGGGAAATGGTGCAGACTGCAATATAGTGTGGCCGCTGCAAGAACCCCGATATTATGCAACTGTTGATTAGAGTAGCCTCTCAGGATGCTATGCAAGAGGTTGGGCTTCTAACTACCAGTCGGGAAAAGCAAACTGTCAACCCGGTATCCTCAGTATGAAGAGACGTTGTCACAACCACACACATCATAAAAGATAATGACAGAACCAGTATTAATGTCTGAAAAGAGGAATGAAACCATAAACCCCTTCCTATATAGGAAAAAATAGGTGATCCTCTAATCCTGTCCAAGAGAAGGTGCAGGAGTATGAACCGGGCGATAAGAGAGCCTATCTACTCCTATTAAAATAAAATCCGGGGTTGACTTCTACAGAGAACGAGGAATGAAGGCATACCTGTGAACAGGGGTAGGGAGGAGATAATAATAATAATAAAGTTGTAATTTGGAATAATTAAGTTTTACCTTAGTTAAAGTTCGAGTACTAACTTTTTCGGGTCATGTTAATGTTACCCGGTCAGTGGACCAAAAACGGAAAAAATCAAAATAGATGGTATGACATCGGAGGAAAAAAAAAATTAACAATGTCTTAGTATAAAATTAATAAAAACAAGTTAAATTTCATAATAGACGAAAAAAGACGTCGCAAAAGTTTTTTTTTTTGGGGGGGGGGACATATATATATATATATATAAATAATCCTCCGCAGACAGATTGTTTCTCATCAGTGTGGCTAGACATCCGGTTGCCTCTAACTAGGATCGAAACCCGGCTGAATTATATATATATAATGTAAATAATTACAATACCTTATCTCATATATATATATATATATATTGTAATTATTTACATTGTTCGGACTGTTGTCCTAATCTTTACTGCCATATTCATGATGTTTCGTACACTCAGGCCTTCTTCAGGTGATTGGAATTTCGAACTGAACCCTTTATTTCGTCCACCGAGTTAGATTGTTCCAGTTTCACGTTCCATGTCTCTTCATGATGCCTCAGTTATCTCCCTTTAACTCAACTCTCTAATTTTTTGTTCACCTCTGCAGTAGCCAGGCATTGAACTCACAACTGGATGCAACGCTTTTATCCACTGGGCCATGTGTTCCTGAGCACTAGTCCAATGAAGTCCTCAAGGATGTAACGCATCACACGAAAACTTTTTTCTTCTTTGTCATACATTTTTCCTTCAAAACTGTTCTTGATATATAAAAGTTTCGATAAAGATAAAATTTCATTATTTCGCTAATTATTGAAGGGGTCAGTTATTGAGCGGAAGACTGTTTTTTGTATAAGGAATATATATTTTTTTATAAATGAATATGACGTATTAAAAATTAATTCTTGGAATAGCTGTGAAAGCAAAGTTGAAAAAGGAGGGCTTGGAAAATTCTATACTAACAAATCATATTGATGGCGGAACAGGAAGTAATTGCAGATTATGATGATATGTAGGATAGAAAACGGTTGACCCGAGAGGTTAAGATTGTAGTAATAAGAGAAAGCATCCCTTGGGAAGTCTGTTTCACAGATTAGCGGTTCTGAGTGAAACTTCCTGCTTACTAAATAAGAAGGAAATGAGGATGATTTGTCTCTGTGGACGTCGTTTGGTAGATTCTAGCTGTAAAGATCTGAACTAGTGGAACGAAGAAATGGCGGTAAACTTGTGATATTTAATCTATGGTAAAGGTTAAATAGGACTAAAAATAGTGAATCGCCTACGAAGCCATGTGTACGCTTTTCAATTTTGCTAAGTGTAGAAAGTGTGGATTGGGTAGCTCCAACCCAGATGTGGCAAAAATACTCCATTTTCGTTCTGGTCTGATCTGACTCTTGTAAAGAGAAGGCGTGGTAGAAGGAGTCATGTATTTTCTGAAACGATCATTTTTTTCCAGGACCTTTAGTGATGGATTGCGATATGAGTTCCACTTAAGTTCTGGATTGTCCCAAGAGAAGTTCAGTATAAGGAACCTCATTGAGCGTACAACCGCTCATCATGACTGAAGAAAATTCAAGAAAATTCATTTAAATATAATGATTCCATCAATATTCACACCTTCTCCCAGATATTAATCATTTATTTATAAAATATAAAAGTTCTTTAATATACAAACCTGTAAGTACTTGTTTTCTAAGCTTTGTCTGGCACAAGGTCGTAGCTATCGAGCCACCATAAGGTTCAGAATTACAATTGATTATCTACATGTCCGTTTTACTGGTGCAAAGTTATTTTCTAAGCCTTGATTTTTGTAAGTACATATATAATGCATCCAGTGCGGATCGGACCACACCACTAACGATCTGCAAGTCCATCTATAGAGCCAGATTTAGATGAAGAGCGTCCCTATGCCATTTCATTTGCGAGGCCCCTTCACAATCCAGCATTCTCACGAGTAAAGCAAAATAAAGTGTTAAAATAAGCAATTTGGGTAAAGCCAATGATGATGACGGGCGTTTAAAATTCCTAAGGGTTGTTTAGTCTACAATGACAGCATGTGTAAGAATGGCCTATGATAGCGTCAAAAATATTATACACCTTGGCTGGAGGCCCCCTAGATTTTGAAACCCTAGGCTATAAGCCTACAGGTAAATGCGGCACTGGGCAGCCTTTTGACTATAACATCACAATGCAGTACCAAATCTGAGGGTTTTTGTTTTTAACACATAACTAGACAAATTTCATATGAAATAATACACTGGATGCTATCGTAACCTGTCCAACAGTAGATTAGATATTACAAATTACAATGAGAGCATTAAAGAAAAAAGAATACTAGCGATAAAAAAATAAATAAAATTGTTGTGTGAAGTGTTCCATATTTACTTTTTTAGTGAAACAAAGTCTTGTTCTTGTATCTGGAAAAGATCTTGCACAAAGTTGATAAAGATGTTCCTGGTCATTGGGACGAGCTTTAAGCTCCAGAGTACCTCCACCCCATTGCATTAAAAGGCTTCGGGATTTGGTAATTTTTGCCATTTCGTGCATTTTGGCGGTCGCACATTAAACTCGACTTCGTGTCATATTTTCCACTGTGCGATGTACAAGTATATGTAGATAACTGTAAAAATACTTACTAAATTTAACTTGGCATAAGACTAAAAGCCTGCAGTCAATCGTTATCTATCCTTTATTTTCTACCATGTCCTGGGTTTACGAACACATGACGTTGAAACACCGGTTCCCGTATGATCACCGAAGTTAAGCAACTTGTCTAGTACCAAGAGGGGTAACCGCTTGAGTAATACCAGGTGTTGGAAGCTTGGATGTGCGGGTGGTGTAATGGATAATGATTCAGAATTGTTAATCGGAATGCAGAGTTCTAGTTCCAGTTGGGTTCTTTATAATCATTTTTTGTGCGCAAATACCCTTTGGAAAGGTGTGAATCTATCTCTTCACGGCCAGCTATGGGTTGATTAATAAAACTGGCATTACTAAAACTATTATTATCGCAAGTAACAAAAAATGCATATAAAATATATAATTTCAGCATTAAATAAATCAATGAAGTTGATATGACGCTAAACAAAAACAACTAACCAACTACACGTCGTCTTTCATTTGTATATCACATTTCAGTCATCATAACAATTTGGATTAGTATTTGATGAAATTTAGTATTAAAAAAATTAGTTGATTACCAATTACCTCATTGGCTTCTCTATAATCTCTTGTCCCTTTCATTCATCTATCATATCACATTTATCATAACCCTTCTGATATTACCCACTATCTTGAGTAACTCTCGAGCCTTTTTGGATGACATTTAGTATAAAACATCTTCTGGATCACCATCAGCCGCTTCGTTGCCTTCTCTTTAATCTCTTGTCCTTTTCATTTATATATCACATCTCATTCATCATAACCCTTCGAACATTAGTCCTCTACCTTGAGTAGATCTCGGGGCTTATATTGAATGAAATTTAATATCAGACATATTTTGGATCCCCATCAGCCGCCTTCTCTTTAATGTCTCGTTGTCATTTTGTCCCTTTCTATGGTGACTGCTAGAAGGGACGGGGCGCAAAGTCTGGACTGTAAAGGGGGCGGGTTGTTGGATGATGCGAGGTTTTACCAAAAGCACTGCAGGACAATTTCACTTCATACGGTCATTATGAGCGCGACGGTCACACAGTACAAAATTTTATTCACTTGCGTCTCACTGACTCACCCCAGGGGTGTGTCTGTTCATGCATGCGCAGAAAGATCCCATCAGATACATTACTTCTCTTTCGCGTCAAAAAGTTTGGAGATTTTCCAGACATGCCTCTTATTTGCTCGCTGAGGGTAAAATAATCACCCCGCCATTTCTTTTAATAGGAAATAAAAAGATAATACAATTTTACTATTCCATATATTATTCGGGTTTTCAACTTTGTCGTTATTAACCCTTAGTTTTTTTTTGTAATTTCTTCGAGGTGTTATTGCTACCTCGAGTGTCTCAAAGTGTACGTAATCTATATTATAAATGAAGAGCTGTTTTTCTGTCACACTGCGTATGATATTAAATTCGGGTATATAAACATATTTCTGTGTTCTGCGAGCGTGACTTACATGTAGTTGTAATATTTAATATACACACACTAAGACGCTGAAATAAAACATTCCCCTCCCGATCAGTCTGAACAATCCCTACCCTTGGATGAACAATACATTCATAAAATCGGAGACATGAAAAAGTAATGACTTTTTCATCTTAAAACATCGGATATTTTTTAATCATTTCATCCCAAGCAAGGCAGGACGCTCTATTAAGGAAAAAGAACAATAAAAGAACAAGAATCAAGAGAACAGAAGATTACGATTGACATTGCATTTAAATTATAAGGTTTTATTGAACTTTTTGGAAAGATTTAAAAAATATATTGAAATATTTTTACATTTGCTATTGAAAGAAAATATACATGTGCATACGCAAACGTAGATATACACAGCATTTGAATGAAATTGCAATGGTCAGCAGTTTATTGACAGCTAATTTCCTGTTCTCTGTGATAACAAGCTCTTTGAAGTCATTTTTATGCCTCCTGTATTTCGTAATCTTCAGGACGTGGACAAACATGGCTCCCCACAATTTCCTGTACTTTTAGTAAATTTTGTCTTTCGGGTATCTCTCCTAATCCCTGTTGTGCCGACCATTTACACAAGCCGTCAGGTAGGTTATTCGCTGATTTCCTCTGTCCCTCTTGCCTTTAGTATGCCCTGCGAGTGTCCAATTTTGTAAACCTTCTTACGTACCCTAGAAATTTCAAATGTCTATTTCTGTTATTATTTATAAGTGTCATTTTTGTTTATATTTTCTCTAAAAGATCGTAATTTTCCCATTTCGTCATCCTCCCGCCTTATTCCCTTTCTCCTCTCTCCTCGGGGATATCTGTGAAGACCCAGTCTACTCTTGAAGAGTTGTGAGCAAGAGTCACAGAAGAGTGTGGGTGTTAGACGCGACTGGGCAAGTCGGTAACTCCTGGCAGCACGTCGCAGATCCTCTTCATGCTGACGGTTGGACTCAAAAGGAAGGCAGATTTGCAGCAACGGTTTCCCAGGTCTTCGGGTCGACGTTGGTCTGTGTCAGGGATGTTTTTAACTGGTCCTTGAAGAGTCGTTTTGGGGACTCCGCACAGCCCCTCTTGCCACTGGCCAGTTCTCCAAACAGGATGCTACGTGGGAGTTAAATGGGATGCATTCTGTACACGTGACCCGCCCAGCGGAGGCGATGTTGAAGGATAGCAGCTGCGACGCTGGGGATAGGTGTCAGAGAGAAGACATCGTTGTTGGTGATAAGGTTCTCCCAATTGTTTCAAAGGATTCTTCCGAGGTTTGTTTGCTCTCATTCTTCGTTTAATTTGTTTGTTCATTTAAAAATATACACCTAATAAAATTTTATCTGATTTAAATGCTCTTGTATTAAAACTGAATATATTTTCTAATAAATGCAGTAGTGTTATAGTGGAAGACACCTAGTCTATAGGTAATAGACTCTCCCACCTATTATAAGTAGGAATCAGTAGGTAGTCGAGAGAGGAAGTTATCTGCGACCACAACTCGATTACGCTGCGTAACACTTTATTACAAGTTCCTAACGTTTCTGTACGTTTACCCCATTTAGGACGCATTTAGTCCAACTACAAGTTCTATTGTGGAAATAACTCTACAACAAGCAGTTTAAACAGACAATTTAGATTTGGAAATTAATTATTTTGACGTCAGCGAAGCAACGAGTACGGAAATGGGGATTTCGATTTTTGTTCAATGCCCCACAATTGTAGTCTTGTACTAAAACTAATCCTACCTTCGCTAATGGAGTGACTTTATTTCTTAGGAGCCTTATTCCTTTAAACAGATAAAGACTGACATTATTTACAGCCGGATTAATGTCCTCGTTGCTATCACAGCATTTCAGCCATTCACCGTTCTTCTTGAAATGTCTTGTTCTAACTTTCAAGGACTTTTGAACTGAACCCTTTATTTAATCTACGGGGGTGGATTATTCTCGCTCCACTATTCATGTCTCGGAGTATCATGTCCTTTTCTTTTTTGGTACTGTTCAGTTATTGCTCGTCCTCTTTCCACTTAGTTTTCAGTCTGTATTACTATTATCAATATGCAACCGTTTTCTCATATTACAAGGAGAATACTAAATAGCAAAAACCACGTTATTTGAAGACTTCCAACAGCATAAAACAAAACAGGTAGGCATGTAACTAGAAGAGCAAAAAATAATATAATCAAAGTGTTAATTGTCTATACGACTTTAAAGAAAAGATTGGAATGGAAACTCCCTTCATTACTAGAAACGGTGATAACAGCGAATTGAGAAGAGTTTGTTTTCTTGAAAAGAGTTTATAAATTTCAACTGACAATAACGTTGATTGTCCGGCCAATGGATGCCGAATATTACTTGTATGAAAACTGCACATCTCTCAACATTACAATTACCTAACCCAGGGATTGAACTCACAGTTCCTATGCCACAAAATTTGGGAACCATCGCTTTAATCCTCTAGGCCATAGTCCTGACTTAAGTAAGGGATGAATTGACTGATGGCTTAAGGGTCCATCAAGAGTCATGTGACAGCCCGTTGGTGGGAATGTTCAGTTGCTACTTAGCACCCGAGGGAGGCGGATATAGTAACAAGTTGTGGTTTGAATGATCGCAGAAAACAGTAGCAATTTCCATGCACCCTAAACAGTAATCTAAGAAATATCACGTTTTGTACCGTGTCCCTATTAGGGACGTTATAAATAATAATTTTTTATTCGTCTTCACATTCTGTTTGCCGTTTATTTTTTGTTTTAATATCTCCTAGGGACAATTTTTGAAGTACATATCTATATGTCAAAAATGTGTGACACTTCAGTCCCGCTAGTGACCTGCATACAAGTTCACATATTGACCAACAGCGAGGATCTCAATATATAGCAACAGGAATAATTGCCTTTCGTCTCATAGCCGGTCAATACGACTGATTTAGAAATTTCTGATACGACTTTGGCGCAAATATCGCCTGTTATTTCTTTCTCAAAGTTAGTATGAAGCACATTGATAGTTAAGTGGTTACTTTTTATCCTGGGTATGAGGATAAAATACACATAGCAACAAGGCCTCTGATCGGGATATTGGAGATTTTGAGGAGCGTAGAACCATCACTTAATTGATGTTCACAGGTCTACCCTGACCCTGGGTGTTACCTTATATATATATATATATATATATATATATATATATATATATATATATATATATATATATATATATATATATATAATGGACTCTCCCGTCGATTTCGACGTATGAGGATCTGACAGCTTAGTTGATTCAGTTATGAAATTTTGTGCGATAATCTTAAGTTGCATTTAAGACCCGCTAGTGATTTACAAAGGAGGCCACATATGGAGCAAGAATGAGGATTGTGAGATGAGATCACTGTTAGATTGACTGACCTTTTAGTTCTTGCTCTCGCTTCTTGAAGATGATTCAGACAAGCAGATTGAAAACTGCTGAGTCCACTAAAACACGTTGATCTCCATTCTGCCCGCTCCAAGGCTAAGCGCTCAAGGTTGTTATGTGGTATATTGACAGCTGACAAGTTGCTTTTCAGTTTGTCTTTTTATCTTTATATATATATATATATATATATATATATATATATATATATATATATATATATATATATATTTCATCTTAGTACTTGATAAATAATACATATAAGCATATATCTAATGCGTAAGCTGAAACAGCTTCTTTGTCAGATAAAATGTCTAAGTCTTTGAAGGCAATGCCGTACGTAGATGGGATTGGATAGACATTGTGTGTCTGTATTTTGTCATATTGGCGTTCATGGCCCTTGGTATATTGAAGAAAATGATAGAAAGGCTTCCAAAGCAATTTCTGTGAACTCAAGATATTCTGATTTTACGTTCATCCCCTAAATATACAGAAACATTATCATTTCGAAAATAATCTTACATCCTTCATCGTTATTGTTCTAGAATATTGTGTAGTGAGTACGATCCTTATTAGGTGTTTCCTTTATTGACCTTGTACCCGACTATACTCAACTTAATAAATAAAGATACTTTGTTGCGAGACCATGGTTACTTTTTTAATCATTTCATCCCAAACAAAGCAATTAAGCCCCTAAGACGCAAAGGATTACTGATTATTAAAGAATTTAAGAAAAGGAAAAACAATATTAAGGAGAGAGGACAACAAAAGAAAAGGAATTAAGAAGGCTTAACGGTTAACATTACATTCAAATTTTGGAGGATCAACGTTGACTGGGTAGAAAGAAGCTGGAATAGAGTTCAATAAGCGAGAAGTGCGAGAGAAGAAATAATTAGCCTAGAAGTCATGGTTACATCTAGCCATTGAAATTGTAAAATGATGATACCTTGCCGCCACTCTAGTACTGCACTTCAATTCCTAAAATCGATCCTCACTGCAGGCGCTGCACATTTGCGTTTGTTCAGAGCTCACAGGCTGTGATTTATACTGCAACAATTGCTGAGTAAATCTGTGGTAGATAGCGCATAATCTGGCATAGTCAGTATGCTCAAACCCTCGGTCACGATGACTTGTGACTTCGTGCTTGCATAACCATGCAGTGAATTCTATATCTTATCTACTATCGATCGAACTATATTTCTATCTAATTTCACTCATAAAGCTTGGATCAACCCGCACGCTGAGATTATATCTCCCTAGGCCAATATGACAAATCGACCATGGTGAGATTCGAAACCGGGTCCCATGATCGGAAAGCTAACGTTCTAACGTTTCTGAAGTAAAACATATGAAAGATTTTTTTTCATTTAATAAGAAATTATTGGGACACTCATCCCAAACAAACAAAAAACAAAACAAAATAGAGTTGTCAACCTTCCCACATTTTGATGCTGAAAGACGTGACCCGCCTGAGCTATTGCCGGGCACGTTTTCATCCCGAATTTTGATGTTGAAGGATGTCTCCCGCATCATTTATTCGGAACACGTTTTCGTCCTCCATTTTAAGTGCCGTTTATTCTTAAAAATGACGCGTAATCTTTTTTGTTTTTAGACATTTTTTTTCTGAATTGCTGTGTCAGTTTCATTTGATTACTTTGATGTTTTATTCCAAAGAATAAAACATAAAGAATTGCTGATCTTGAAGACACGTTAAAGAAGCGGTGAAAATAATTGTGTCTTTTAAAAGAAAGTGCTAATGTTTAAGCTTTGTGCCCGTAAAAAACAGCCTGCCAAAAGGACGATTTGCCCTTTGACACCGCTATTAGATTTGACAACAAATATAATAAACACTATTTGTTAGATTGAATAAAAGGCTTGTTTTCATAGTTATTTCTAAAATAGTAAATAATAAATATTGCATTGTAGTTACTTTAAATATTTTGATAATTTTTTAATAAATTCTTTTCAAATTTATTACTTTATAAAATAGTAAATAATAAATCGTCACAAAAGTTGAATAATAAATATCGCATTGGACTTGGTTCACATATTGTTATAATCTTGTAAATAAACATTGCTGAGGGAGTTAAAAGTGTATACAGTAATAGCGGTGTCAAAGGAATAATCTTCCTTTTGACACGCCCCTTTTTTTACGGGGACGAAGCCCATGCCCAAAATGTTACTTCATGTGATTTATATTTTCTTAAAATACAATCCCGTTTCACTCTAAAATTTTAACTGAACTGTTATTTTACACCGACCTTATAAAATTGAATTGTTATTCTGTACAGACCTTATAAAACTGAATTGTTATCTGACATTGGCCACATAAAAAAATTCTTAAAGGCTAATCTCTTATTTGTGAAATTCTATACCTCAAAAATATAAAACCGATTTATTTCAGTTTTGTGAGTCCGCATATCCCTGGTTGGGACCCCCTTTCTACAGGGTCCGTGGTCCTCCTGGTTGGGAAATATAAGCTCCAACCCCCGTCCAGCTTTTTTCATTTTAGAGAGTTGGCGACTCTAAAACAAAATCAACAAATAAAATATCTTAAGATGACATCAAATCGACGAGATAAACATGTCTATAAGGAAAAACACCTTGAACGCGCACGAGCGCGCGCACGCACACACACACACACACACACACACACACACACACACACACACACACACAACCTTCAAATCTAAAACAAGCGAATTTGATCTCCACCTTTGGTCTACCATACTTGATAACATGGAGTTTATCCTTACCCACACAGTTCTCCTACAATCAGGCTCCTCTCCTACCTCCCCATCCAAGTTGGTTAGCAACTCACCCACCAACCTCTTTACCTACCGACCCACCCTCACCACTGTGTCCCACTCTACTGACATGTCACAAAAGGGAATGGATGAAGCAGGGCACTTCCATCGACCTATATTTCTACCCCTCTTTATGTGTGCTGTCTGGTACTTATAAATTCTGCGCGAATTTCTTGTTCTACCAAGTTTTGTGTTAGCTGCAGAAGACTACGGCTGTCGCTCGTGTAACTTAGCCTGAACAACAAACTCCTCAGTTACAATGCCGATTTCTGTTACTACTACTATCACTACTGTTGTTCCATCCACTGCTGCTTCTGCTGCTGTTACGACTACTACTCCTTTTCGCGATTATAGACTTTAACGCGTTTTTCATTTGTTTCATTATTTTGTTACAGAGGCCGCTGCGACATCTCCCTTGAACAGTCACTATCATCGTGATTAGTACTGTTATAAGTACGAAGCCTACCATTAGTTCGATCTGACCTTATTTTCATCTTACCAACTCTAATTTAAAAAAAGAAAGAAAACAACAAGAAAGTTATCAGACCGGCAAATTCAAGTCACTCGTTTTTATTACCAAAGCCAGACGCAGTATTCACTCATCAATTTCTACGTTACCCTTTTCATCCCCATATGCAAGTATTTACATATCTTCAGCTAAAGAACATACATATCAGGTTTTAATAATAAACTTTCTTTTTTCTCCAAAGACAAATAATAGGGAAATAAAGATTTTGGTTTTTAGCTGATGATTACAATCAAAACATGAAGTTCGATGATTTTTTAACCAATATTGGTGAGTTTGGCACTTACCAGAAAAAGATTTATTTCTTGATCTGCATACCCGTTTTAAGCGTTGGCATCCAGGTAGTTGCGGCAGTATTCATTTTGGCCATTCCAGAACATAGGTAAGTTTAATTTATTTATTTATTTTTTTGCTTAACCACCAAACCAACAAAGTATCCTATGCAAGCCTCGGGCATTTAAACAAGATAAAAACTTCTAAAAAAAAAAAATAAAAAAAAGAAGTTATTTTTACCTTTCTATGAGCGTAAGACTGCTAGAGCAGCCGGTTTCTTTATGCTACAAGCAGTTACAATTCTTTCGTCACCTCGTGGTCTCCGACCCAAAGCCTCAATCTGAGAGCTAAATTCTACTAACTACTTGTTTATTTTACAATATAAAAAAGCTTAAAGCAACAACAAAAAAAATAATGTTTTTCTTAAATCAGGAAAATCAGGATATGTCATATCATATATAAATAAATATACGCTTTTAAAATGTTACAGTCGCTAAAGAATTAAAATTAGGCCAGGTCATTACACTCCCTTACAGGTTACACTCCTTTCGTTTCTTACTGGATTAAAGAATTGCTTATCCCCCCACCCCCAGGCACTAGTGGTCGTTATTCGAGCACAGATTACAGCTATGATTTCAAATGCGTATTTTCACGTTATGTTCACTTGAACAATTAGAGTGTAACACTGTCATTTTCCTTCAAGTTCCTTCTGTTTTTTTTCCATCTTATCATACAATTTTTTTTTCAGTAAATATATCATCCCTCTCCTATGGTTGACAGTTGTTTATTTCACACAAGTGCTTAATGTTCAAGAAAAATCCCATTATTGGTGCAACATAATCTTCCTATTTCTATTTGGTATTATTTTAGATTAAGCAAGTTCTGTAAATATTTCCTTATTAATTTCAAGCCTTAGTTTTACTTTAAAACGCTGTACTAAACCTTTGCTAAGTCTGGTCAAAATTGCCGTGCACCTAGTGAGAACTAAACTCACTTTAATAGCTACGAGGTCTGGGAGACTAACTTGTTTAGAGAAAAATATTAAATGCAACGTCTTCTTCTGTTTCCTTGAATCCTGGTCTTTCAATGTCCTAACGTTTTCTTAGTTTCTCTGGAATCCTCTAGTATCTTAGTGGCTTTATTGCCTTGTTTGGGGTTATATGATTTAGAAAAAACTCTTGCTCCAGTTAGGTACCCTGCTACAGGTTGTACTGAGAATTCCAGTCGGATTCGTTGTATTCACTTTTGTGTAAATAAGCTTGGGAAAGGATTTGGATCCATTTCTTTTCCCCTTAGCTAAAGGTTAAATAGTAGGTCTTGTACCTGAAAAATCATTGTTATTCTCAAAAAATTCTTAAAACAATATTAACTCTAAAAAAAAAAGAATTTTCCCTCCAATCCCAAATATGTTTCTTCTTCAAATAACTCATAAAGGGTTGATAAACCGTAAAAATAAAACAAACCAATCAAATTTACTGAGATCTAAAATTTTCTTTATAAGTGTAACTAGAAAACACATATGTGTTCAGTGGAAAATTAAAATTTCGTTATCTCAAGTTTCATTTTGCTATCAAGTTTCGTTCTCTTTCTACCGATTATTTTGTGTCCCGTTTACATGAGATGAAAACAAAATCTGGCTCATTTTCAGCTCATTAAAAACACCAGAACATAAGCATTGATTACAGTTTTACTTTCATCTTTTTAAGCCACATATCTTATGACCAACATTCGTTCGTCAAGGCCTTTTTAAACGAACGAATTCTGTTCATTTGATATTTTAAAAGATCTTCGTTATTTTTGTTATTGTTTCACTTGGGTCAAATTATTTTTAATACCAGGCGAAGCTATTTGACTTTATTAACGGTTTATTTTATAGAATAAAATTCTTATTAGAAAAAACATTTTCACTTGTACATAGGGCCACTACTCCCTGACCAAGGGAGGAGCTAAACCTGATTGGGGGCCCCGGGACGTGATTTGTGACCCTCGCTATCTTATCAACATTTGCTTTTTTACTACCTACATTTATATACGTTACATATTAAACTAAGCACGACTTCATCAATGATGAAAAATTTTTGCGGATTTTAACGGCATTTTGGAATCTTTTTTTTTTTTTTTCGTCCAAATCTGTGCTAATGCTAAGTCTCGAAAAAACATTATGTAAAATTTGCTATTTTTTTTATCCATAATACTGAATGTGTTAAAATTATTCAACTTTTAACAAAAAAAATCTCAAATTGATATTAAAAATTTCAGCAAAATGTTTATTTAAGATGGAATGATCTATGTCTCTAATTTGTATTTAGATACATTGGATTTATTTTAAATTTTTCTAGTTGAATTGTTCACCTATATTGCATATGATCCATTATTGTACAAAGTTATAATCAAATTTGTATTTTATATGAATACTACCTTATGAAAATTGAGATGTAGTAGAGTGTGTATGTGTGTGTTTGTGTGTGGGGGGGGGCGTATCATAGATTCGGAGATGGGAGCAGGCGAATCTTTCATCGGCCCGATAACCGAGCCAATTCGGCAGATAGTTTAAAAAGAAGCGAATATTGTGAGTTCGATCAAGAAATCGCCCATTAAAATATAGATACCCTAACTTTTTGGCAGCAAGATTTCCTGTATCATTTTCCTGATATTCGTGACAAGTAATACTAAATTTACATCCGTATCAGGGTATATTAAAAATATTTATTTTTATATTTCAATTGATTCGAGCCTTGATAGAGTTCAAAAGCGTCTACACGGTCTTGTGGGCGATGAATTATTCTCCACTCTACAACCACTTTCCCACAGACGCAACATCGAAAGATTCTCGCTACTCTACCGCTATTTACATGACAATTGTTCTGGTGAACGACATTCCTTAATTCCACCAGTTCAGACCTTCGCAGCTAAGACCCGCCATTCCACATAGACAGGCTCGAACGTTTCTCCTTCACTTCGTATTGCATTAGTAAAAAGGAAGTTCGATTCGCACAACTTCTATCAAAGAATCGCTACTCTGTGGAGCAGACTCCCGCGAGAATGCTTTCCCGATCACTACAATCTTAAACTTTTCAACTCTAGGAACAACCGTTATCTTTCTTACATATATTTCTATTCTAACCTTCTTATCCCTCCTGTTCTGTTCACAACTTCATTCAGTAACCCTCTATCTTGAGTGGTTCTTGGGCCTTGTATTCCGTGAACAAATATTAAAAAATAAAACTCTCCTGAAAGTTTTCGAGCTTGGGTCCTCGTCTTGAGTTTTGAAACGTTATAATCAACAATTTCTTTCTGTCTCGATCTGGGCTTTATTACAAGTGAAAAGTCAACGCGCTTAAATTAGATTCTCTTCTCGAATTGTACGGCTTTGAGGTACAGTTTAATATAATGCCTCAAACAGGTTAGAATTTCAATATTTGTCTTCGACATAACATGTGAAACAAACTCTACTACTGAATAGTATCAATAATACGATAATAATATTAATTATATTTCCATTGAGAAAAATAAAAGAGAAGTAGCGGTAGTAATCATCTAAGATCGTTGTTGGCGCATTTGAAACAAAGCAAAAAGGCTGGAAGTAGTGGGTAACATACGAATCAACCCCTACAAAAGACAATAAGTAAGAACATTGAGGAAACTTGTTGTCACTTAATCTCTAATAAAAGTGGGCAATTATTGAATAAAAGTAGCGTTTGGCTAATAAAACTTTCAAAAAATGACACCAGCGAAACGGTTTCAATCGCAACTAAAGATTGTAATATTTTTTTCAAAATCCGACAACAGAGAATTTAGTTTAAAACAAAAAAAGACAAAAAAACAAACAAACAAAAAAAAACGTACATATTTGTTGATTTATTGTATAATCATAAGAAAATATGATAAACTGACATGTAGAACAACTTCTATAACAGATGAACATGTTTTATGGAATTATTTCATTGAAATTTACTGATAAAATCGACTATTCGTGTCCGCGGGTTTCAGATTCACAGATTTAACTAAACGCGGATTGAAAATATTCGAACGTTTCCGGTTTTTTTTCTCTATTTTTTTAAACCCTGAAAAGTTCTACTAAAGCAAAATTTGAATTTGCTGAGCACGAGGCTGTATCCACAGTAATAAAACAATGTGAAGGTAAGTATATCCTGTTATAGACACCTGCCATATTCAGACACCTGAAATTTGTCTTCACCGATTCTTCTTTGTGCCTAATTTGTTTTTTTTGCATCATACGCACCTTTTTTACTTATTTTTGTTTTCATATTTTAAAATACCATTTGTGAAATAGGCATCGAAAATAATTCGTTCGTTTTACTTTTAGTTGATTTTTTACAAATTTTTTTCCCATAAAATCTAATGTATATTATTAGAATTTTTTTCTTTCGATCGCAACTTTTCATGCTATCACTTTTCACATATTTTCGGCTCTCTAGAATATAAAAAATGACTATATAATTCTTTATTATTATTATTATTATTATTTACCAATAGCACAACATCTTTTAAAGATAAAATTTACTTTGATGTACTCTGGGATTTTTCTCGTTCTTTGTTAATATTTCTAACATTTTTATATTCTGGTAGGGATTATATGCAATCTTGAGATGTTTTTAAAATATACGGGAGGATTTGCGTGAGTTTAGTTGGGTTGGAAATACTCTGTCACTTATGCCTAAGAGAGTTTGGTATCCGTGGATTTAAGTGGCCGCAGGAGGTTACGGGAACCTATCCTTTTCGGATACCGAGAGAAGAAAACAATGAGAAAGTTTAATTGTTGTTGTTCTTATGCTAACAATAATTTGTTAGTTACGACAAGATTTCCTTCTGATCTTTTAAATAAGGAAAAAAGTGAAGTAGAAAAGAGAATGATCCCGACAGAAATAACAAATCAAATAAGAGGCTAGAAGACTGGATTTAGTTATCGTAAACAATTAAATCAAAGCTTGCCACGTTGTGGACTTCGCTGTTACAATAGACGTCGTAGAAAGATTTGAGAAAAGATAGAGAAGAGCTGAACAAATTGTATAATATGAAAGTAACAGTTTCACCATCATTATTGAAATACTTGTAACAAACCTGACAGGCTGGAAGAATTAGAAAGCAAAAGAATCCTTCATCCGTAGAATGGACTTAAAGTATTGAAGAAACTTATCGACCCTTCATCTATCTAAATCTTGAAAGCTACCAGTTTTTACTGGTATAAAAACTTAGCTAATCTAATAATACGGAAGAAAAAAAAAACTATTCTATAGTGATTTCAATACTAGATGGGCACGGTTGTAACAAGACACTTGAAAAAGGAAAACAACATTGTTATTAATAGCAACTGAAAATAAGTGTACTAAAAAGTCAAAAGAGATAAGAACCACTTCAGCAATTTAGATCGGGAGTGTAAAACATGACCGAGAAAGAACGGCGATTCACTATGAACTGTGCAAACGATGTGGATTTATTTATGTCGACAAACAGATATTTTAAAAGTGCATTTTAAAAGTAATATTTACACTATTTACATTGTTCGGACTGTTGTCGTCATCTTTGTCGCCATATTCACGACGTTTGTATGCTCGGGCATTCTTCAAATAATATACATTCGAATTTCTAAATCCCAACATAAATCATAAATATAGACAAATGTTGCATATAATATATGCACAAATATTTCAAATATATTATTCCCTCTTCGTTTTAATATATTTGTCCATATATTTATATATATGTTTAAAATATCCATTTTTAAAGCCTTAACAAATAAAAACCTGAAGCTGTTGTAGGAAACTAAAAGAAATCTTTCTTCTTTGAGCTTCGAGCATATTACTTAATCCCGGCCAGGCAACTAGTTTTCGTCAGGGTGTCGCTGTTTCTCTCAATCGTAGTTTTTCTAATTAAGGACGACAAGACAGAAACTCTTTTTTTTCCCAGAGAGGTGAAAAATATTGTGGAACATGAATTTAATGAGTGTAGTAATAAATGCTGAAGCTTATTGGATAGATTTCTTTTCGAAAAAATCCTTACGCAGAGTCTTGGAAATATTGGAATCCGAGAAAGAATTGAAACCCTTCAGACGGCTACATTACGAAAATACTGAGGCAATTGAACGAGACGTGGGGGAAACTTGTCACTCGATCACCAGTGGTTGCCACCAGTGAAGACTCTGTGAACGCGCGCACGCGCAAACACACACACACACACACACACACACACAGACACACACACATACACACACACACACACACACATACACACACGCACACACACACACACACGCACACACACACACACACACACACACACACACACACACACACACACACACACACACACTGCTGTAAACATGCAAATAAACGAAATAATAATAATAATGATAATAATAACAGGTGTTGCCTAACGGCTATCGGCAACGAATCTGGAACTGGCAAGCCAAGTTCAAATTCTGACCTAATCTTTTGCGTTCACTTTCGCACAAATTATTTCTGAAAAACCATAAATCAATTTCTTCTCTACTCAGCTATGAGTTAAATATCAGGGAATATAGTGCTTGCTAGTAACAGCCAGTCTATAAGACGGTAACGGCAAAATAGCGCCCCTATCTTTCCAAAGAAGTCCTGGCATTTCATGGATAACAAAAAAAAAAGTAATTTGGAGACTCGTGTTCATCTACGTCGATGATGATAATAATAATAATAAAAACTAAGTACAGCCCACACCTTAAGAAAAGCTTTATCTATGCAAAATGTGTGAGATTTTAGTGTTTTTTTTTTTGTTTTTTTTTACAAAAATGCTCAGTGGAAAATGACATGAAGCCATTTCTCACCTTAGGTCTCTGGTTGGGACCCGAAAGGAAATGTCTATATGACAGAAATCAAAGGAAATAATAATAATAATAATAATTGGGATCTTGAAAGAGTGTCTAGGGATAAGAGAGATTGAAACGAAGATTGTAGAGCTCCAGAAAACTGCCATCTCTTACTCTGCAAGTATTCTCTGAGAAGTTATTGAGTTGTGAGGAGTCTTGTTGACATCATACCTGAAACACAGAATTCCCATTGTCTACATTGATTGATTGATTCGTTTTTACGGCTTATCAACACTTTGCAGGTTTATTTAAAGCCAGAAAATAATTTTAGATTGTGAAATTTTTTTTTGGATAATGGTTTAGTGATAAAGGTCTTACTTATTAACCCATAGCTGGAGGAGATTTGGATTTATACCTTTTCCAAGGGCATTTGCGCGTAAGTGAATATAACGAACTCAACGTAAATTTGAACTCTGCTTTCAGATTTACAATTCTAACCCGTTATCCATTACACCACTCGCACATCCAAGCTTACAGCACTTAACATTCTCAAGCGGTCACCCTTCTAGGTGCTGATCAGGTTTGATGTTGCTTAAATTCGGTGATCGTACGGGAATATGTCTTTCAACGTGATGTAGTCGTAAGCCTGACTACGTCAACGTCCAACATCCAAATAATAATAATATGTCTAATTCGTCAAATGTATTTTCATATTTTTGTTTGTAACTTTTACTAACTGTTTATATACCTTGCATAAACGACGCACACTGCCTTGCGGAAAAAACTCCCAAGAGGATACTTCCCCGATCACTAAAATCTTAACTTGTTCAAGTCTAGTGCTAAAGGTTATCTTCCCTACATATCCCCATAAACTCTCCCTTTTACTCAGCAAGCCTCTATCTCGAGTGACTCTTTGATCTTCTCCAATGATCGCAAGGCTACAACTTCCTCCCCAAGATATGAGTAAATAGTAAGGCCGTTCCTTAACCTTGTTCGCTTGTTCAATTTGGATTTCGTGTTTGCATATTGAACATGTCATAATTTATATGCTGCTGAAACTGCAGTTGTATCGCTTGGTGTGGGTTTCTGGTCAGAGGAAAAAACGGGTTAAAATAAAACTGATTTGAATATCAATGAAATAAGTAATAATTTTAATAATTCATATTTTATTTACCATTAGGAAATAAAAGTTGACATGTTAAAATTGTACATAAAAAGAACAACAGACAGAGGAAAAAATAAAGGTGGCATATCTTTGTTATTAGAATAGCAAACGGTTAGCAGACGTTTATGAAACCGGGTTGAAAACATGAACAAGATGATTTAAGGTCGTTAATAATAATCACTTGCTTGTTTGACTTAATGGTTCGAGAAGAGGACAAGATGATTTAAGGTCGTTAATAATAATCACTTGCTTGTTTGACTTAATGGTTCGAGAAGAGGACAAGATGATTTAAGGTCGTTAATAATAATCACTTGCTTGTTTGACTTAATGGTTCGAGAAGAGGACAAGATTATTTAAGGTCGTTAATCTTTCAAATAATAACTGTGACTGTTCAAGCGTGTAGAGCCGAAAGAAAGAGGCGGCAAAATATTATGGCTTTGCCCAATAACTCTTTTGGTTGGTTGATTTTGTTTAGCGGCATATCAACATCTATGGGTTAATTAATGCCGAAATCTAAATATCTTCAACACAATTCTATGCCTTTAACTACAGATAAAATGTATTGTTGGTCATTCTACTATAAATAGGTATTGGTATTTTTATATTCATAGTGTTTTGTTTATTTGCTTGGGCTTCACTATTTGCCAATAGCTGGGACCCTAACTGGTGCTACCACCTCAGGTCGGGGAGGACCTGGGAACAACAGCAATTAAGCGGTGGTTCCATGCTCCTCCAAACCTCCAATCTACTTGCTGTCGGATGTAGTTTATCGTCATACCCAGGACTGCCAATAATAGTGAATAATCACGCTAAGAATTGTATTGATAAACAATAGGAACAGTGCCAATAATATGCATCTTCCTCTATATACTGTGTCCCTTCAGGACGTTGGCGATTACGGCTCTCTACAATTTCCTGTCCTCTGTAGCGTTTAATAAATGTTGTCTTTTTGCCATCTCCCCCTACCCTACTCCGCAATCCGTTCACTGAAGCTCACCAGGTAGGTTATCCGTTGCTTTCATCTGTCGCTCTTGCCTTCAATCTGTCCTGTAAGTACCAAATTTTCTAAGCCCTCTTTTCTCATTATGTGCTCTGGAAATTTCAACTGTCTCTAGAACTTCGTCGTTGGTCACATTTTCGGTCCATGGTATTCTCTGTATCTTTGTGCAGAACCACATTTCTGTTACTTCAAGTCTCTTCTTCATCTGTGAGCATCTTTTGTCCAGTATTCACTGCCATATAAGAGGACTGATATTACATAACAGTTCAATACTCCTTTCTTTGTTTCCAACTAAATTTTCTTGTTTTTTAATACTTTGCTTAGCTTTTGGAATGCATCTTTCGCTATCCCAATTCACCTTCGGATTTCCATTTTGTACTTTCCGTCCTTTGTTAATATGCTTTCCAGATACTTAAATGGTTGCACATATTTGATTTCGGCATCTCTAACTTGTAATTTACATGTTGGACTGTTTCTTTTGCTAACAACCATACATTCAGTCTTTTTGCAATTGATGCATAGTCCTTTAATCTTGCTATCACTCACTACACTCTGTAGGGGGTCTTGTAGTTTCCTTTCTGCATCTGCTATCAACACTGTGTCATCTGTATAGTGAAGTTCAAGAGAAGAAAAACAGCAGTTCAGATCAGTGTTAACTTTGCTGTATTACTAACAGAACTTATGATTTGAACCCCTTTGATACCAATGGATATTTCAGAGATTGTTACCAGATCGAGAAAATGTAATGATAAATAATAAATAACAATGGTAAAAAACAAAATTAGGAATGTGAAGTTGACAGTTCTGTTATTAAATATATCAAAATGCCTTTTGTAAAAAGACCAGAAGAACTTCTGGCAGTTACCTTGACATGGGCAAAAATAAATAAGAGTTCTAGAAGGTTTAAATTTACAGTCATTTGTTTTGTATTGTATAAGTAATCACCAAAACCTATAATATATAGATATAAGTGGTTATAATGAGTTGCTTCTCTGACCATATCTTAAAGCGGTCATGGGCAAACTGTGGCCCCCGGGCCACTTGCGGCCAGTTTGGTCTTTCTGAATGACATGCTTAATTAAATGAAAATAACATTTCTTTAAATGTTGCTTGGTTCTTTCTCACTTGTTCACTTACACACTCTCTCATACATAACTAAATACATAAACAATGATTAAGTACACTTGAATTTTGTATACTTTTGGTGAACGTCTTGGGTAAGACAATAAATTACATCCAATAGCAAGGCCTCTGATCAGGAGGTTTTGATGAGCGTGGAACCATCTCTTAATTGTTGGTGTTCCCAGGACCATCCTGACCTGTTAGAGTCCCAGCTATGGGCAAATATTTAACTCTCAAACTGGGGTCAAAATACTATGAAAGTGCAAAAGTAGGTTTTAATACCAGCTATAAATGTTTTGAAGAAGAATTATTACCAGCAATACATTTTTCAAGGAAAAAAATATCAGAAATAAATTTTTTGAAAAAATATTGCCAGTAATTAAAATCTTGTCAGCATTAAATAACCCATTGAGGTTGATATGCCGTAAAACAAACCAAACCAAACCAAACCAAAGTTTCGGTGAAAATAACTTTTTCATCATTCTAAACAAATGGTGATTTTCTTTAAGGAAAACCATACGCGTAAACATCTTTTGCTTTTGAAACAGGAAACATTCTGTTATGGTCCAAGTTCCTTGTACCACGGTGATGGTCCAAGGTAGAACCAATGAAGAATAACTCGAACACAGGTATGGAATAACACAGATATATTACAAACAAAAATATGTACAAAGAAGTAGATGTATTGGTTAGAGTGAACTATGTTGTCTCGACAAGTATCACTATTCCAATGTCTTACAGTAATCGTCTGACTCTGTCTCTCACTCTGACTGACTCTGAACAGTATTTACTGCCCCCCACGTGGGATAGATGTGGCAGAAGGCCGAGTTTACCGTGGGTATTCTCGAGCCCGTAGGCTAGGCCAAAAAAATGCCCGTAGAACCCGTATAAACGGGATCGGGTTGGTCAACCTCCGCGAACCAGACTCTGCCCTTCTACGGAGCCTCGTCCGGGTTCCTCTCTGCCCAGAGGCAGAGAGTTCGACCGTCTAGCCGAGTCGTCCAAAAACGACTGACTTTGAAGTATTTAGTGTCCTCCCCACGAGGGACAGATGTGGCACAAGGCCGGGTTTAAAGTGGGGTACCCGAGCCCGTAGGCTCGGCCAAAAATAGCCCGTAGATCCCGTATAAACGGGATCGGGTTGGTCAACCTCCCCGAACGAGGCTCTGCCCTTCGGCGGAGCCTCGTCCGGGTTCCTCTCTACCCAAAGGCAGAGAGTTCCCCTCTGCCTCAGAGGCAGAGAGTTCGACCGTCTAGCCGAGTCGTCCAAAAAGGACTGACTCTGAAGTATTTAGTGTCCTCCCCACGAGGGACAGATGTGGCACAAGGCCGGGTTTAAAGTGGGGTACCCGAGCCCGTAGGCTCGGACAAAAAATAGCCCGTAGATCCCGTATAAACGGGATCGGGCCGGTCAACCTCCCCGAACGAGGCTCTGCCCTTAGGCGGAACCTCGTCCGGGTTCCTCTCCGCCCAAAGGCAGAGAGTTCCCCTCTGCCTCAGAGGCAGAGAGTTCGACCGTCTAGCCGAGCCGTCCGAAAAGGACTGACTCTGAAGTATTTAGTGTCCTCCCCACGTGGGACAGATGTGGCACAAGGCCGGGTTTAAAGTGGGGTACCCGAGCCCGTACGCTCGGCCAAAAAATAGCCCGTAGATCCCGTATAAACGGGATCGGGCCGGTCAACCTCCCCGAACGAGGCTCCGCCCTTCGGCGTAACCTCGTCCGAGTTCCTCTCTGCCCAGAGGCAGAGAGTTCCCCTCTGCCTCAGAGGCAGAGAGTTCGACCGTCAAGCCAAGTTGTCCAAAAAGGACTGACTCTGAACTCTGCTCCCTCTTGAGGCGCAGTATTTATGATGTCCGGAATAGTCCATTATTATTAGTTCCCATAACACAATCATAATAAACTCTTCTCTCAGCGACATGTGTTAATCACACTGTCATCAATGATAATATTATACTAAGACTTCAAAGATATATACTTACGCATATAATGAAAATAACTGCGGTACCTACTACGAAAAATTACCTTGATTCTTTTTAAGTTGAGCCATAGATCATGCGACCCACTGTTTCAAAAAGGTTGTTCATGTCTGTTTTAAATGATAATTGTTTGTTTTTGCTTGATTGTTTTCGCACTAGAGTCCTGTAATAAATGAATTAAACTTTGTTTGTCCTAAGGCACGAAATATGATATGTGCAACAACATAGTTGTAATCTCGTTACATCAGCGCATATCTTACGACATACATTCTTTATTGTTATTGTAGTTGGGATTGTCTTTCAACATAATGACTCGATGTGCCTCAATTGCAGCGGCTTGCGCAGGGCAGTTACAACCAGTAGATGGCGTGTTACATATTGAGTAAAGTTCAAAACCCACAGTATGAAGCGTAGAAGTGACATAAAAAAAAACTTCGTTGTATTCTTTTATTAGTGGCAATCGTCAGCTTGTATGCGTTCACATTATTGGTTGGCTTATGTCATACTCGTAAAAGTGTCAAAATATCTGTCGAAAGAAGAGCTGTCAATATCATCACGACGATGAGGTCCGAATAATAAGTAACATCGTTCTAAAAGGAGATAATTTACAGAAGTTGTAGACATTAAACTGACGAACAGATATCTAAGGCAGGCTAATATTAATTTCTTTGCTCAGCAGGGAGCATTGAATACCTTTTATCACAAGGTGCTCTTTGATTAGCCTTGTAAGGAACGAAGTGGACCTGTCGGTAAATTAGTGACCATTTCTTTTCTGCTCATTCCTCAAGTTCAAAGGAAATTAAACTTTCTCTTTCCTTACAGATTGTAGAAGTCTGTAGACTGAATCGCCCGAAAGGCAGTTAAAAACAATTCTTGAAATAATGATGGTTATTCTTCGAAATATAGACGGTGTCCAAAATCAGACTCGGAATACAAGATTCTCAGGAATTACAAAGACATACGCATATTGGAAGTTATAAGCATTTGTCGGTAAAGTCCCAAATGGACCCTTGTTTTGTTTCTATTAATATCTCGGTCACGGTTTTTCTTCTTTAATCAGTCAGTTTTAATCTATCCGTTTTTGTTGATTTCTGGCTTTGTTTATATCCCAATGCCTTTCTGGTTCTAATCGCAATAGCGAGTAAGTTCGTTTCGACGACCAATTAACTAATGTAATAATTACTTTGTGCCATATTCGGCTCAGTTATGTCAATATTTATGCATTGTTACGGTGACTACCGAAGGCGCCTCGCTTTGGAGTAGGAGCTAGCAGATAGGTGTAACGTAAGGCGTCTGGATAGGCATGTATCTGACAATAGCTCGATTAGAACCAATTTAAACACACACACAAACTTACCAGATTCCATCCGAAACATACTAGTAGAAAACACAAACATAATAACCTCATCCACCCAGAAAAGATTAAAAATAATGGAAGTCCTAATAATAAAAAAGAAA
The DNA here is from genome assembly GCA_964036315.1 of Acanthosepion esculentum. Lineage (NCBI taxonomy): Eukaryota > Metazoa > Mollusca > Cephalopoda > Sepiida > Sepiidae > Acanthosepion > Acanthosepion esculentum. Next base: position 1,928,908 of record OZ038482.1, read on the forward strand.
AAGCCAACACTTAACAATATTAATTACGAACAAGACCACAATGTGCTAACCGTGTTCGGAAAATAAAACATCTCTATAACACTAAAATTATACACAAAACTCAAGTAAACGGAAAAATAAAATAATCCTTGATAATGGCTAAAGGCATAGCCGAAAGTGCACGGAATTATAGAACATTTGGACAGTTTCTACACAATCTGTGTCCAAAAAAGAAAACACTGGTTCGAACACAAGAAAAATTAAATAAAAAGCTTAATCGTAGTACATTGTCTGTGATTTTTAATGAAACATGCATCAATGAAGGATTACTGCCTAAATACACAATTATATATATATATAATATATATATATATAAAGTGTGTGTGTGTGTAGACAGTATCTGCATTGCTTGGATTCGTTTTTCTATGATTCTATGAAGTAAATTATTTCCTATAAACAGTTAAAACAAAACAGTTTAATTTGGACAGTGACTACAATGAAACTTCTACATGTTGACTTCTTTCAATCACCGACACACATTTCCTTGTTCTTTGCTGGATTTGTGATTAAACGGAAAATGGAATCGGTTGAATTCGCCATTCCAGTTAGTGTGTTCAATTGTCTTATTACTCTCTGTACCATTGACACATATTTTCATAAAAATGGATGGTTGTTGGAAGAAAGTGCAGATGTTTACACACTTCACCATATTACTTATCTCCTAATTTTCTCACCTTTCCAGGCTTTACTGTTGATGGAGATAATTCAGTTAAATTTGACATTATCTGTCCTTCTAATTAATATTGATTCTAATTCCAACTGAGGCAGTTTGTACTGATCTCGCTCTAATACTAATAATATTTTGCCAACTATATATCTTGATGTATGGATCAGTTACATCAAATTGAGCATAAAATAGACTGCACTAGGGTTAGTTTCGCACAACACCAAGTTGTTACAAAACGAAAACATTAACCAAAGAACTCGAGTCATGTTCTTATAAAGCCTCATAAGATCGAGACTTTCATATGGATATCATGCAGGGCACCAAACTTGTTCAGAAACATCTAAACTGTCAGCTGTATACAACGGCTTTCTCAGAGATTAAAAATGGCTTCAAGTCAACGAAGTCTGTAGGTCTTAGCGAGGATCATACTTATTCGAACCTTGTCGGCTGGCGCTACAAAATCACAAACAAAGACCTGTACCAAATAACCGAATCCATATCACTTGACGACTTTCAACAGCTGAAACAGCTAAAATGGATAACACATTTAATTCGAAGAGAAAATAATGACAGTTAAAATATTGATGTACAAAATATTCGGACATTGAATGCCGAATCTTTCCTTACTGCTGTTATATTTTTTTTCACTTTAGTCATTAAATACTATATTTATTTATTTATTTTCGCCTACCGACCTGAATATTTGAGAAATTAAAGAAAAATATGTTATCGCCGGCTGGATTCGAACCTGCGTCTCCCTGTCAAAGGGAACTGTCGTTAGATCTGACGTGCTCTTCACCGACCGAGCTACAGAGAACTTAGCCGATCAAGTAATGTTTAATAGGCCGGTAGACAAATATATACATATATACGGTTTAATAAATAAAGGAATCGTCTACTTAAATATGAATATTCACTAGAAATAACGTTTAAAAAGATAAAATATATAACAACTTAAGTCTGTCAGTAACGCATGTTTAGATTCCTGAACATTGATAATCAATTTTTACCTGGTTTATCAATTTAAAAACCGAAAGATAATCAAATTTGATCTTGAATATTTTTTTCGTTTTCCCTACTTTTAGAATTCATTTTATTATATATATATATATATATATATATATATATATATATATATATATATATATATATATATATATATATATATATATATAAAGAAACACACAAACTAAGTAACTACCAAAGTGAGCATACTAAAGAGGGACAGAAGAGAAAAAGAGCTGAATGCCAAAATAGCAGAGCATTTATGTTATAATAATCTGGCGTACAACCGAACGATAACTATTAGTTTGTTACGCGCTAAAGCACATAGTCATCAGGTAGTTGGTACCTGTTTGTTCGGCAAAATGGACATTTTGTTACCACTCAGCTGTCGGATTAATAAATAAAGAAATCCATTAGTTTAGAAAAAAAGTTATATGTTAATGATTTACTAAAGTTTTTCGTATAGAAACGAATTGAAAATCAAGAAGAAAACCCCTTTTCCTGTTTGGTGACCGGTTTAAGCATCAGAGAAATAGATCACTGCAGAAAACATACAAGATATCCTTAAAATATATCCCCCCCTCTGTGGCATTAACTACAGCTGCAGAATAATATAAGCTGTTACAAGGAAAGAGTAACGGTGTTTACCTAAGGTTATATGTTTTGGGGTGCAAAAAGAACAGAGAACCAGTGTTGAGGACACAGTAAAATACAAAAGTAATATTCGTAAAGTAAAAACTTTACTTTTTTCCCGAATATTACTTGTTTATTTACTCTGTCCTCATCAGCAATAGACCTGGAATCTCGCCTTAGATCTTCGTTCTCGAAAGCAAAACAGAAAAATATACACGCGTATGTACTAGTTTATATATTAAATTTAGATATACAGTCATTCGCTTAGTTAGAAGATTTCAAGTTACGAACTTTGGACAGTGTGGTATTTGGGAAGTTCAACATTCGGGAGGTGAATAGGTTTCATGACTGAAGGTGTTTATTTGTTTGTTACTCCCGTAAACACAACATAGTTATTGTTCTCTCTTTAGTGGAGTCACGATATTAAACGTTAGTTTTCTGTTTTTGTATCACGCACGCGCGCGCACACACACACACATTGGAGTTTATCTTCTTTAAAAATAGTCACTATTGTTTCTTTAAATAAATAATTTTTTCTTATATGTCACTTCCATATTTAATCATTGTTAAACCATTACAACTGCCTCATAATATACTTTAATTCTATCATTCAAAATTAGCCTTCCTTTTAACTAATTGGCAAATAGAAATGTAAAACGTTCCATTTGAGCGACAAAATTAAAAAATGTGTAACATGTACAAACATAATAGAAGCAAATTGGGCCCTTGATGTGGTGTAATGGTTAGCAAGCTTGTCCCGGTAAATCTGTTACGACTGAATAGTGAGTTCGATCCTCACTGGGTATTCCACATTTTCGGCCATGTGCCACATCGAAGCTGCACTTCGTAAATTGCCATATTAGAAACAAATAAACCGAGAAGCTTTATTGATGAGAGAAGATACGACTAAAAATGCTCATACATTTATAAAATTATTTTTATGTCAATCCAAACAGGAATAACATTTTTTGTAAAGAAATATTAGGTTGAGTCATAAATAATTTCCGCCTTTTTTATCAACTTTGTCCTACAAAAAAGTACAATGAAATTTTATTTAGTTACATATTCACCATTATTTTTAGTTCCTTGTTGCCATTTCGATATCGTTTGAGTAAAATTCCACAGATTTTTATGTGAAAACGTTCTCGGCGAATACTTGAATCTGGTTTTCATTAGATACACTTTTCCACCTCAAAGCGTTTTTCTTCAAGCGAAAAATGCAAGTTGATGCAAGAACAGGTGAACATGACATCGGGTGTAGAACAGAACAATCGTGTTCCAAATTCGTTTCCCGTGTTAATCTTGTATGCAGCCTTTCGTTGTCGTTATGGTCGACATTTTTCTTATTGATGAGTGCAGGGCAATTTTCGACCAAAAATGTACGGACAAGTTGCAGCTGCTGGATGTATAAATGAGCATATAGTCTTTCATTGTGTTTTAAGATCTGTAAAGGAATAATACCTGAGGGATCCTAACACAGGTAAGACATTACATTTATCCCATCGAGCTCAGTTCTTGAGGTGGTTTTGAAGATTTAACCTTGTCAGTCCAGTTTTTGTGTCGAACATTGTCGTATGCAACTCACTTTTCGTCACCTGTTATGATATATTTAAGAAATGGTTAGTTAACATGATACATTTGTCACTCCCCACCCCGAAATTACTTATCAATCAACATAATATGTATTTTGTTTGAATTTTTCTTAAGCAAAATAAATAGCAACAATAAAACGTGTCAGGAATAAATTATACTTCTATATAATAATAATCTTTATTATTACGTATTTACGACAATTTTGAATCTGCAAACAAATTCCAAGAGCCTATCCTGTTTTTAATTATCGGTGTTCCACTATATATACACGGGTGCAAACTAAACTTTCGTTCATTCGTGATGTACTAAATCGAAGAAAAAGACAAAAGCCTGGTAGATTTATACAGGATTAGTTGTAATCTGAAACCTAACCTTATCTTTCTCTTTGTATATAAATAGAAGACCCTGTCTTTTCTATAAAATCCTAAGCGTTTACCTGTGAGAACACGGCTGCTAAGTATGTGAATTTACATACCCACCTTCCTGTAAGTATGTAGATATTTGATTCCAGTGAAGCTGACTGGTGTGTATGTGTGGGAAGTGGGGAGCAAACGACGTTTACGCAATACTCGAAAATCTTGGTTGTTATTTCGAACTGAAAACCATGCTCATCATTCTTCGTGATCAGTGTAAGATTATTCAACGAATCGTCATTTTTATGAAGGGAGGAAGCAACTAAATGCCATACTTGACAAGTTTGAATAAATGCGTGACGGGAAGAAATGGCACAAAGAAAAAGTCAACTGAAACTTCTGGGATGCAAGTGAGAAAAGAGGGCTTGGAGAATTTAACACTTGCATAGCATATTAAAGACATGAGAATGAGAAATACGAAGAACCTTCTAACAATCAGTTGGCATTTCTATGACACCTAACAGGGAAAGAAGGCTTGGAAAATTTACTACTTACAAGGCCTATTTAAAAGTAAGAGAATCAGAAGGAAACAAGTAGGAACACTCATGTGCTAATGATAGTAATAAAAGGTAGGAAGTTGTCTAGAGTGAGGGTTACTCAAATCCTGAAGGAACATGACACACATAGAGAGAATATTCGACCTGTTTGATATTAAACAGGATGCGCTAATCAATTAGTATATTCATATGTTTTTCAGTCTGTTGTAAACCGAATCACTTTCTCTTTGCAGACTACATTGGTATCATTGGAATAACCTTTTGTATTAATGGATGTAATTTTTACTTCTTTCAAATAGCATGTCATTTTAAGACGTGGGTTATGATGGCGTTCTACAATTTCCTTTCTTTCGTTGCTCGAAGTAGCTTTTATCCTTATACCACTAAGGGATTTAAGGTTATGTTTTGGTGTATTGTAGGTGTGTGCGTGTTCACATCTAAACAAGTAAAGAGAGACCAACAAAAACTTTGGTTTCTACTACAGACCGTCTATTATTCTTTTATTATAAAGAATCTGTAGGGAAACAAAGTTCTCGATGTCTCTTAGGTATGTCTGTTTTCTTTTTCTGGTTCAAAAATAAGTTAGAGCAAGTAATGATATTATAATAGTCGAACTCAAGTCAGCCTTGCGCCGTGTTGGAACGACCAAAGTAAAGTTCGTACTGACTTCATTGGTAGAGGTTGTGCAAAATGTGTCCGAACGCCATGCGTTAGAAAGTGGGAAGAAGACGCAGTTCTGTCCTTTTCGAAAGTGGGGTCATAAAATTGCGCATGTTGACCAAAATCGTTCCGGTTCCTTTATTACTAGCATCATGGGAAAATATATTTCTTTTTTTTCTTTTTCTTTATTCTTTATTATTATTTTGTTTTGTTGATTTGATTTAATTTTCACATTTTATTTTCATTTTGGTTTAATTTTCTCAAACTCGTCAAGTAGGCTAGTCGATGTTTCCTCCTGCTTTCAATATACATTGTGAGCATTAATTTCTCCTAGCCTTCTTTCTTCCTTAAGTGTCCTAAAATGTCAGCTGATCGTTAGTAGCAATTTGCTTCTACTTCTTCTTCTCTTGCTTTCAATTTGTCCTTTAAATCTGTTCAATTCTCCAATCTTCCTTTCCTCATTATGCAACTCACACATTTTAGCTGATGTCTGTTTGTGCTTGTTAGTATAAGTTAATTTGTATTTCCTATTTCCCTTCATCATTCCTCATTACTCACATGTTCTGTCCATGGTATTCTCATACTTCATTGGTAGAACTACAATTCTGTCGCTTTCAGTTCTCTTCATAACTGATGGAATTGTCCAACACTCACGGCCATATAGGAGATTAGACACTCTGCGTCGCAATCCGGTACTCATAATATTTTCATCTCCTTTTACTTCGCTTAGTTTCTGAAAGGTATCTTTCACAATTCTTATGCGTCTTTGGATCTCTTTACCACACTTTTCGTCGAGCCTTTACTGCATTACGTAGATAATTCTATTTCTGCACCTGATTCTTTTGACGGCCAAACTACGGAAGCGTAAAATTGACTATCCCCTTTGCTGACAATCATGCATTTTAGTCTTCTTACAGCTAATAATTAGTCCTTTATTCTTGCTTTTCTCGATTACCTTGTCTAATAGATCTTTAATTTATCTTTCTGAATTTGATTTCCTCGATAGTAGTATTCTAACTGGAAAAATGAGGGAAATGAAACGTTATTTCTGTCGCGGATAAGAGTAGAGTATGGCTCTCCAACCACCTGGCTAGAATCTGTGCGTTGTGACCAACAGATTATCTAATTTTAAAGTTCTGCGCAAGTAGCACAACACTGGCGTAGTGAATAAAACAATTGTCTGCTTACTTCCAGATTGGTTGTTCGAATCAGGATAGGATTGAGAAATTTTTTTGTTTTTCTGTTTTAGTTGATCTCATTTGCCTTTTTTCTTTGTTGATTTCTTCCTCTTTTTTCTTTGTTGTTTTCTTCTTCCTCTTTTTTCTTTGTTGATTTCTTCTTCTTTTTTCTTTGTTGGTTTCTTCTTTTTTTCTTTGTTGGTTTCTTTTTCCTCTTTTTTCTTTGTTGGTTTCTTCCTTTTTTTCTTTGTTGGTTTCTTCTTCCTCTTTTTTCTTTGTTGGTTTCTTCTTCCTCTTTTTTCTTTGTTGGTTTCTTTTTCTTTTTTTCTTTTGTTTGTTTCTTGTTCTTTTTTCTTTGTTGTTTTCTTCTTCCTCTTTTTTCTTTGTTGATTTCTTCTTCTTTTTTCTTTGTTGGTTTCTTCTTTTTTTCTTTGTTGGTTTCTTTTTCCTCTTTTTTCTTTGTTGGTTTCTTCCTTTTTTTCTTTGTTGGTTTCTTCTTCCTCTTTTTTCTTTGTTGGTGTCTTCTTCCTTTTTTTCTTTGTTGTTTTCTTCTTCCTCTTTTTTGTTGGTTTCTTCTTCCTCTTTTGTTCTTTGTTTCTTTTTCCTCTTTTTTGTTGGTTTCTTCTTCCTCTTTCTTCTTTGTTGCTTTCTTCTTCCTCCTTTTTCTTTGTTGTTTTCTTCTTAGTCCTCCTAGTTTGGTCTCCTTTTCCTCCATCTTTTATTTTTGTCTCCTCTTCTTCTTTCTTCAATTTTTGGTCACCTTTTTCTCCTTCTTCTATTTTGGTCTCCTCATCTTCTTTCTTTAGTCTTGGTCTCTCTTCCTTTTCGCTTCAATTTTCCACTTTCTTTTTTAGGTCTCCTTTACATAGGTCTTCTCTTTCAGTCTCTTTATCCTCTCTTTTTTGGGGTCTCCTTTATACCCGTCTTCTTTCTTTTCTCTCTTTTTCTCCCTTCTTTTGTTTTGCTCTCCTTCCCCACCCACCTTATTCTTCTCTTTTTCTTTCCTTTTCCTTCGCCTTCTTAGTTGCACTCCTTTCCCCCACTTCTTTTTGTCTCCATTCTCTAAGATTAGCTTTATGTGGTTTTAAGTCGAGTGCAGGACCCTGTCTGATTCGAACTCACTACAACGACGTGAACCTATAAGAATCTTTTTAAAACTTTACTTTAGCCGGACACAACGCCTAAATTGTGGGCCACTGACTGAAGCTGAAATTCAGTTTACTAACAACGGTATGTAAGATAAACTCGGCTAATCGTTGTTCCGGGAAGAGATGCCTTATTATTCGCTGTTTTTATTATTATTATTTTTTAATTTTATCTCTTATAATTTTTTGACATTCTCGACACACATGTCAATTCGAAATCTAGGCAACTAAAAAATGCTATCTTTTCAGAACACGTAGCAAGTGTTATCTACGCTGAGATTAGTTTCTCAGCGGCCATTGTCATTGGTAACTTTGACTAAACACTTTTCCAGAACATAACACTTCTTGGTTAGTATGTTTATAACGAGAATCTGGGTCACCAAATGACCGACGATGCTACTCTTGAGCCCCTGGGCAGCCCGATAAACTTTTTTCTTTCTTCTTTAATGATTAAAACTTAAAAAATAAACAACATTATGTTGAGTAAATCAGAAGTTTGCATGTTTCGTCACCATGAACTCAGCTTAGAGTAACTTTGTTCATGACGCAGTCGTAAAACATTTAAGATTCGAATTGGAATAACATGTTCGCATTTAATACTTAACAAGTAAGATTACATATTTCGATAAAGATTTGCATCATCATCAAAATAAAAAAATCTGCGTGATTGTCTTTTAAATCAAAATATATACATCAGACCTGGTGCTAAAAAATTCTCGGCCAGACCAAAAAGCCCTTCATCCACCAAAAGAGTGGGTCGGGCCAAAACGTTTTCACCGCTAGTAATGTGTGTGAAATATATATATTAAGTAATTCCATTAATTCGCTGAAAAAAAGATTATCATGATGAAAAAAAGTCTCAAAATTAATTAAAAACAAAATGTTTATTATTAAGAGAAAAGACCAAAGTATTTTTATTTTATTAAATTTTTAAATCTTTTCTAGCACACTATTTACATTATTCGGAATATTGTCCTCATCTTGGTCGCCATATTTATTACAACGTTCTGACCATCTTTAGGTGGTTGGAATGTCGAAT
>OZ038482.1:1951079-2041079 GCA_964036315.1 Acanthosepion esculentum
AAAGAAACCTTGTCTCCCGAAAGAAATCGAACCAATATTTCTTTTTCAATTAAAGAAAATAACTTTTAAGCTAAATATTTTTTACCAATTGGTAAAACGGACTTGGCTCAAAAGTTGATTTTTTTCTAACAATTTCATTAACGCCTGACCACTTCGCAGAAATGTGTAAGCAAAAAGTACCGTCATTATATTTACCTTATTCCTAAGGGTCACCAACCACAATTAGAGATCTGTCTGCCACGTTATTTAACCCATTGCAAATTAATTAATGCGCCTTTTCTTCCCCAAGTTATAGATTAAATTGCAGGACAAATTGGACGCTATAGGCGTGGTTGACAATCAGTGTAGGAGAAAGACAATTCTGAATTCCAAACTTATAGTAACCGTGGCATAGTACATACTAATGTCGCCACTAGTTCGATTGTGAAGTTTACAATGACTATAATCATAAACACAGTAGACTTACAACTTCGTTGAGATATATAGATATCTCCAAAGTTTCTCCAAAAATGAACACGCATGAAATGCGCAAAATCTTTGTTGTTATTACGAGGAAAGATCAAAGGATCTTTTGATTATTAAATTATATTTTTTAAACCGTTTTAGAACCTTCGAAATTTGACAACTTTGTGCATAATTTAATGTAAAAAAAGAAGAAAAATACACACACCACTTGTAAATGTACCGCTGGGGGTATATGATTCCATGTTAGAAACATTTGTAGACGGCTATTAAGACATGTTGAATTGTTTGTAAACATAATGGGCAGGAATAGTTACTTGGTTTTTATTTATTTACGCAAATGGCAATAGTCAATATTTATAAACCTGAGTTGTTGAAAAAAAAAAACCCTGCTGTTTTGTGTTTGATCGTGTCATCAGTTGATTTTCCCAGGCACATGACGTTCACACGGCCTTTCTTTCGGTGTTAGTGCACTGCATCAAGATCAGAATGTAAGTATGTCTTATGTCCCCAAATAGGCCAAGGTTGATATCGACAATTTTATCGATTGTCGAGATTTACACTGCAAACACAATTTATCGGCTACAACCACATCACGTTGCAACACCGGTTCTCGTACTATCAGTGAAGTAAAACAACGTCGGGCCCATTCACTACCTTGTGGGGTGAGAGTTTGGGAAGGCAAGGTGATGTAAGGTAGGGTGTGTGAGTGGTGTAATGGATAATGACTCTGAATTGTTAATGGGGGAGGGCATTCCAATGCCACTTGGCTTCGTTATATTCACTTACACACAAATACTCTTGGAAAAGATCTGAATTCACCTCATTTTCCTTCCAACTACGGGTTAATTAGTAAACTATTATTATCTCCCAAAATAAAGAAAAATGCGTAAAAAATATTTCGGCATTAAATAACTCATGCATAAACTAAATAAAAAGAACTAACAATTTATCGCATCTTCTACGAGTTGTTTTATAAGAATTTTAAAAAATGTTAATATTAGCCGATTCTTTGTCAAGGAACTCGGTATTCATTGCTCGAACAGCCAGGTGGTTGGAATGTCGAACTGAACACTTTGTTTCGCTCGCTAGGGTAGACTGTTCTAGTTCCACGTGCCATGTTTAATGGATGTCAGTTATCAGTTATCTTCTGTTTATTCTCCTCTGAAAGTTCTCCACCACCTTAACCAGGTATTGAACTCACACTCTTTGGATCCTGTCACTGGATCTGACTAACGCCTTAATCCACTGTGCCATGTGTCGACATTCCAACCACCTGAAGAAGACTGGAGCGTACAACGGCCGAAACGTTATGATAAATATGGTAACAAAGATGGGGATAATAGTCCGAGCAATGTAAATAGTGTACATAATAGCTCATCTCAGGAATAGAGACAGATACAAAATAAACGGAGGTAGAAAGTTCTTGTGTGCGTGTGGGGAGGTATTTATCTTGAAAATCTACATTTGAAATCCTAACCTTAACTTGAGACCGAACACTTGTTAGTGGAGAGGAATCGCAACTACTTCACTCACCAAATAGGTCTACGTTTTATGTTATTCCGATCCAAACATCCAGATACGTAAGCCCCTAACTCCTCATCACAGTACCTTTATAATAGCATTTTTAGAGTCCATTTTGGGGTTTGGGTGAGAATGGCGTGGTTAATTTACTACTTTCCACCCGAATGTGCGTTTGATAAAATCCTGGAATTCTACACCAACGGATGAACAGCTTCAATTTCTAAACACTTTTATTTCAGCGTCAATCTGAAAGCTATAAACCCCAATCCTACCAAACACCGCCCAGCCACCGGGTTCCACCAGCTTCACCCCACCCGCGGCTACAACCTCCAAATCATTTTCCCTCGACTACAAGTGTCTGCTTGTTTGTTACAGCACAAAAACAAGAAAAAAACAACCCTCGGTAGTGAAGAGCGAGAAAGCATCTCAGATTTCCACTGACCGTGCCATATTGTTAGTCAGAAATGGTGGCACAATGCAACTGACGTTGGCAAAGAATCTAGGACACAAGTGACAGTTTTCAAACTCTGGGAACCTTGGAGAGGTTGAAATGTTTATATAATCGCGATTACTCAAGGGGCGTTCTCTTGTTGTTGACACTGTTACAAACTTACTTTATAAAAATGCTTGCACGGAGGGAAGACTATTCATTTCCTTAGACAAAGTTGGCAATCTGGAATGGGTGAACCGTTATAAAAAAAAAGAAAAAAAAAAACAATTTTATTTTATTTTAACCAAATACATCTGATTTTGAAGCTGATACTAAAGCCCGATTTTTAAACTGATTAGTCTATGGGGGTGGGTAATTATAATATTTAAAAAAAGCAATTAACTATATCGGCGTTCAATATTTACCAAACTTAGTATGTCATAGCTTCCAATGAAGTTCTAACTCACTAAAGAAGTAATTATATATATATATATATTCAAAGTGTACGTGTGTTTGTATATATGTATATGGATATGTGTGTGTAGATATCCATGAATATATTTCTGTTTTTCTTTCCTTTTCTCTCTCCCATATTATTTCACTTACCCACCTTTCTATCTCTTCTAGATAATTTTTTATTCTTTCTCTGGGAGTATTTCTTCACTCTTTCTCTTTGTGCCTTCTCTTCCCCGCCCCCTCTCTCTCTCAGTGCCTGCTCTCTCTCTCTGTGTCTGTGCCTTCTCTCTCTCGGTATACTTTTCTCTTTCCTCTCTCGTTCTGCTTTTTCCTTTCCCTCTATCTTCATTCTTTTTCTCTCCCTCTTTCTCTCACACTCTTTGTGTCTTCTCCCTCTCGTTGTGGCTTTTCCTTTTCCACCCCCTTCATTCCTCTTCTCTCTCTCTACTCTTTGTGCCTTCTCTCTCTCTCTCTCATTATTCCTTTTCTCTTGCCTCTCTCGTTGTGCACTTTTCTTTCCCTTTCTCTTCACTCCTTTTTTTTCTCTCTCTCTCTCTTTGTGTCTTGTGTCTCTAGTTGTGGCTTTTCCTTTCCCTCTCTCTTAATTCCTTCTCTCTCTCTTACGTTCTATCTCTGTTTTTCCATCCCTGTTTATACATATCTCTCTCTGTTTCCTACTCTACTCTCAAAGCTGTCTCAAAACGATCACCAACCCGCGATTTCTTTCCTTTTCAGATGCCGTATTCCCGCTTGGAGCAATGACACTTATGACGTGCAGAATGAAAAACACGAACGTTTCATTAACATGTCCATTCCGTTCATAAAGAATAATCATAAATGGGAACTCAGTAAATGCCTGATATACCAGACTGACCAATTCACAGAATATGATAATTATTCCCGACCCCTGAATGCCTCTATGGCCAAGTGCCACAGCTGGGTCTATGACAATTCCGTTTTTGAAAGTACTGCCGTTACTCAGGTAATTACCTTTCCGTTTTTCTTTACTTACAGTGTACATGATTGTTGAACACTGAATGACATGAACAAAATCTTGTTTATATTTTCAGGAAATGAAAACTGGTGGAAGTTTATTAATATTGTTTTATTTTTCTATTTGCTTTTCTGCAGGTCCTCACTGCCTGAGTTGAATACCGACATTGCATTACGTTACACTCTCTTGTTTTTCTCGCCTTATTATGTATCAGTGGTCATAAGACTGTTATTATCTCCGGTTCTATGGAACGCTGTTGGAAAGAAAGAACACAAGAATTTGAATTCCAGGGCTATAGACGAAGCCCGAACTTGTGTCACTTTCAAAATCATTTTAAATATAAACTTACATCTATGAAAACTGACTGTAGATTTTTCTTCGCTGATTTAAATGTTTATTCAGTCATATAAATTATATATATATATATATATATATATATATATATATATATATATATATATATATATAATGATAAAAATGTAGTTTTAAGATATACTATATTTGTGGGTAAAAGAGTTCAAAATCAGAGATATAGCCTGTGAAAATAAAAGTGGACACTGACATCTACAGCGAGTGGCGGCAGTCTGTTCCATGCTTGGACGCAATATTCAGGTGATCTCATATATATATATATATATATATATATATATATATATATATTGTTACAATAAACCTGGATAAACGTGTTTACACGTATTTTTGTAGACACCCCTGGTTTTTTTTCAACGGTGAAATTGACGTCAAAGTAAATATGTCTCTTGCCAGGGATCGAAACCTTCCGTTTAACTTGGGAAAATCAACCTTTTAAGTTATATATAATATATATATATATATTAGTTCAGAGTGTGTGCGCGTACCTATATCAGTAAGTCCGTAGCTTAATGATTGGGAAAAATACATGTATTTTATTCCAAAATTATTTGTTGGTATAATCTCCTTTCTCCTCTTGGAAGTTAATCGAAATGTTCCCCAGTAACCACAGTGGAAAATTCAGATTGAAATCCATATATATGATCTGAAAATTCGCTATATTTATAAGAATATAATGCTCAGTATCGGGCATAGGGAGTTTTGTCGTGTAAACAACATAGAAATCAACATTGTATGATGATCGCCTAAGGTATTAATCTAACACTCACCATGCTGTGTTGATCTCTATGTCCACACTGTTTATGTACGGGCGCGTGCCATGTAGATTTAGTTGTATCACTAAGTCTATAGTTTGAAGTTCAATTGTTACGTAAATTCTGCTCCGACCTTTCACTGGATTGTGTCTGATCTATGTGATTCCTATTTACTGCTGAATTAACAATCAGAAAAAAATTTGGTATTAAAATTTCTATTTGATCAGCTGTTGGAAAGTGGGTCGGAAAAAGAACTTTTCAGCTGCCTCACACATTTATGATTTTTGTGTTTGTTTATACATGTGAACATATGTATGTATATTAGCCCGTAGATGCCTCTGTTGCAGTATAGGAGGCCAGTCTTCCGAATCCAAGAATTACTACTGTGTTTTCCTGTGTCTAGTAGATTCTTACAAAGTGGAGTTGCTCTCCCCCACACACAACCTGTTTTGAATTCAGTTTTCTTTCTGGTTCCCAACGAAATTAGAGAGAACAGCCTGTCTTACTATTTTACCCATATCTAAGGGGAGTAGAGAAATATTGGAATTATACCTTTTCAAGGTGAGCGTAACGGCAATGGCTAGAATTTGAACTCGGCAAGTTAATCCCAAATTCCGTGTCGATTTTTACTTTTTTCCGGTTTACGTATCTTATATGGACTGAGGGCAACAGGCCTGCTGATACGTTGCAGTTAACACATCTAAATACATAGCTATATAGATAATTGTATATAGAGATAAATAAATGACGATGATCATCATCATTATCCCATTGACTTTTGTAATCGAAGGTCTGATCCGGATGCTCTTTTCCACAACGGTCTATCAAAGGCAGCCATCAGCAATTCTGGTAGAGTCATACATGTCCACTGTTTTGACATTGTCCAACCAGTTTTTGCGTTGGCGTCCGCCTGCATGATGGTCTTGCACAGGCTGTCATGCCTTGTAATGTGGCCAAACGACGCCATTTTTCTCCGTTTGACAGTGGCGAGAAGAGGTTCCTGGTGGCCTAAAAAACTTTCAACCCTAGATGGCTATATAGATAAATATAAAACTGAGCTGAAGTTATAATCAATTTTTTATAATGATAGTTAAAATAAAACTCAAGCGTTCCAATACTTAATGTGAATTTTGCTATTTTTACTAGGACTAGGATAGATAATGAAGACCAGCCACCGCATTTCCCTTCGGCCTTGTGCCACAATTTTGTATTTTTTTACGAAATAAATAATCTTAACGTGAATTTTGCTGAAATAAATTACCTTTTCTGGTGACTTCGATTTGGTGGTGAAACTTGAGAAAATGGAAATATTTCGAAGAGTCTTGTATATTTACGTGTAGCATATAAAATAAGATTTCATTGGCTGAATAGAGAAATTTTTAAATGTGAGTAATATAACCAAAAGCGATAGAAAAGAGGAGAGTGAATGATGATTAGCAGGAGAAATGATATAGATTTACAGCATTAGCAAGTTGAAGAGAAGAAAATGGATTGGAAGCAGGGAGGAAGAATTAACAAGACTAAAGAATCATCTTTTGTTCATTTAAAAAATAAAGCATTCCAATTCGTCCGTTGGATATGCAGGTAGCGTATAGGCTATCGATACGTAATCAGAGAGCCGAGTTCAAATTCCGCCGAAATCTGTTGCACTCATTTTTGCACAAATACCATTGGGAAAGGCCCTAATTTGTCTCTTCTCCCAGTCATAGGATAAATAGCAGAGTAGACTGTACTTTTTAGTCTTGGGGGAGGTACAGACTGCCTAAAGGGACTACATTGAATTTAAAACAATGGAGAAGGCAACTGGAAACCACTCCACTATATTTCCCAAGAAGCCATGGCAGTTCAGTGATAAAGAAACAGAATCTATGGAGAGCCATGATCGCCTACACCCTGAAGGAACATTGTCCCCCAAAATATCGCCTCTCTTCTCAAAATCATTTTCTTCATCAATAAGTAATCGATGCATTGATTTCTCTGCCTAAATAACTTACACATTTGACCAATGAATAGTATACTAACTATTTTCTTTCGTCCTGACATTTTCTTTTTTTTTTTAATAAAAGGTTAAATTGTAATTGCATGTTGCTCATCATCGCAATGAATTTTATTTGAATTTCATGTTCCATATATTTTTGCGACTGTCGACATCTTCTGTTGTTTTTAACGTAACATTTTTGCCGATACACAATAGCGAGAAAAGGAAACGAAACCTCGAGATGAAAATATATTTTTTTAAATTTTAGTAAGATATTTACAATGATATTTGATAATGTACTTTCAAGAGTAGTATCTGTGGATATTAAGAAGTGTAGTATCTGTGTCCATCTTAGGATTGCAGGATCTGCGTCCGTTTTAGGGGCGCGGGATCTGCGTCTGTTTTAGGGGTGCAGGACCTGCGTCTGTTTTAGGGGTGTAAATGCATTTATTCAAAATTGCAGTATCTACGGCCATTTAGAACAAAAACGTACGATAATTCATTCATAATGGTACCTAACAAGAAAAGGCACAGATTGAAATGCATGGGATGCTGGAAAATGGACGTGCAAAGTTATAAACTATTAGAGAGAACAAGTAACATTCAATTTATTTATATAGTTAAATATATTACAGTTTATAATCAGTAGTTAGTATGGTTTTAATTGGCATGAAACAAAGCCTCAGCTAAACGTGGGATGCAGAGCAGAACTTTGGGCGCGCCAATCTTTTAATACTGCAATGTCTTCATTAGAGAGAAACATGTCTATTGCACGCAATGTATAGCAAAGTGTTGCGTCATCTTGGAATATTTCAACTTCCGTTTTATCCGCCTTATCAACTTTCTTGTAGCATGCCAAAAAGACTGGGAAAGAGAAAATATGTTACGGGATAATGAACATCAGGCAATAGTGATATTTAGTAATGAAAGCAACAATGAATCATATTCTAATATAAGAGATTGTGTCTGAAGACAGGTTCGTACAAGAAGCAACTCAAGATATAACAACGAAGAATGTAAATTTCTGAATTAAATTTATTACGGGTTGGAGCTCCATTGGCGTAAGAAATTTGATAAAAATCGATAAAAAAAACATAAAAAATTACTTTGCCAAAATCACAATTCTTACCAGATATAGAAGAAAGTGAAATGGGGAACTTTGCCATGCAATCGGGCAAGTAACCAATATCCTACTAATAAAGACACTGCAAGGTTACAAATGACTCAAAATCGTGACGCCTATCTGCCGGTGAACTGATCCAATAGTAACCTATTAAGTACTGATTATAAATTTTAATGTTCTAATTCAGTATTTTTAATAAATGAATTAAGTTTTTCTTTTATCACTAATTTCTCTTTTGCATGTCCTATTTTCAGCATCACCGTGTATTTAGTTTTGTATTTCTTTTCGTACTATGTGAATGTGACTATTTGCTTTTCAGTTCTGAATGACCACAAATACTACTCCAGAAAGTACATTGATGAACACTTGGTAAAGATTAAACAAACCCCGTTCCCTTTTTTTTTTTAGCTTAGTGTCCAATTTCTTTTGTTTTTGATTGTATTCCTCGTAGCCAAAAGCGTTTAATATTCGTTTAGTACTTTCTTCTTTTCCATTTTCATTCCCATTCTTTCAACTCGACCACGACATTCAACAAAGCTTGAGTATAAAGAAATCTTGTGTTAGTCACATTCTAACCAACAGAAACTGAGGCATTTTTGTGTGACGTCATATCGGTGAACTATCTCAGCTACGCCATAACAATCCTTGCTTTCACTTTCATCTTTTATTGCTTATCAAAACGGAAAGTGAAAGAGTGGCGAGTTCAAATTTCGATCGTTTCTCCCTTGTTCACTTCACGCTAACGCCATTGTAAAACGTATGAATCCATCTTTCTCCAGTTATGGATTAAATAATAAGGCAGACTGGGACTCTCTTGACTTAAGGTGGCAACTAGGCTAGAAAAAGGAATACTCGTAATTCAAAACTAGTATGAAAAGGGATAGGCTCTGTCAGGCTATCTTGCCCTCGTCACACAACTGTAGTATGTATGATGCCCCTATGACCCTAATGGGTTACGGGACTTTCATCATCATCATCACAAATTGTCTATAATTACTATTTAGTTCATTGCCAGAGTAGGACAACTCAGAGCAAATAAATTTCTCGCGCGATGTCAGCGGTTCACATGCGATTGACGTGCAAACAAGCTAGTGGCGTAGCAAGGTTTGCCGATGCCTGGGAACAAATACAATTTCCCCGAAAATATTTTACTATATATTTTTTACTTAATAATAGCTGACCGATCGTATCCAAGTACGCCTGTTTGCTAGGGTGGCTAGCCAATCCCTATTGCAGACGCGTGCTCAGGCACATTTGTGTTTGTTCAACACCCACAGATACGATCTGTGGATTATACTGCAGCAATGTTGAGCGGATGTTAGTTACTTTTTTCTGGGAGAGAGCGCGTTATCTGATGCGATCAACAGAGTCTGAACGAGGTCAGAACGCTGAAACCCTCGGTCACGATGACTTGCGACTTCGTGCTAGCACAATCACCGATGGCTCTCAAATAGTTTCGTCTACCCAATTTCACTCGCAACTTTTCAGTCACTTTCTAAAGGTGCCGCACGCTGGGATCACTCCCCTAGACCGATAATATCTAGAAGTCATCTTCCTGACAAATCTACCGAGATTAGATTCTAATCTTGGTTTAATGATTGGAAAGTGAACGCTCTAAATGGTTGGCATTTTTTTTTTTACTTATTACTCTCTGACTGATAATATCAACGAATCAATTGCCACATTGTCCAGGCCACAAATAAAGTCTCAATGTCATAAGAGTAAAACTGGAACTAATTGACAATATTAAAAAAAATTTCCAAAAATTTTGCAAATCCTTTTGGAATTCTTACCATCTAGTCATGTTATTTTTCAATGTAACAGTTAGAGAAAATCCAAGCTATGTCTCTAGTTCTGAGTTCTTGAATTCACTTGGAAAGCCATTCATTTGCGGTTATGTCAATGGTCGATGGAACACACAACAGATCCTATAGCCAGACGGAAATTTGCGCTCCTTCATATCTTTGCTGAGTTGAGGGGGCGTTTACACTCACCCTGTCCCCACCATTCTAAGCCTCTGGAACAATCATGATTAAAAGGAAAGAAAGCGGCATTAAGCAAATACAAAACTAATATGCACGTGAGAAAGGCTGTGATTTTATCGGCCAAAACTTTAAGCTAAAAACAACAAAGATGAAGAAATAGTTCGAAAATTCTTTAGGATAATGAAAATACTTCCTTTCAGAACCTCAGAAAGCAGGGCTGTTTTCTATGCTGTTCTTTTTTTATTCATCTTGTTTGCATGGACAATGATGGCGATATTGTTTCTCATTAAGATTTTCTCATGATGGGCAACATTTAGGCTCCGTAAAGTGAAATTAATGATCAAAACCACATAATTTTATTATTTTCACCTTTGTGAAGCTGTCATGGATAATATTCTAATTTTTATCTTTTAATTTTCATATTTAATCTCAATAAACTGTATTCAGTCAACAATTGTGCCTGAACTGAACCCCGATATATAAAAATACAAGCATCCATTCATATATACGTGCATGCAAATCCCAAATGTGCCTGCGTCTTTGTAAGCCCAAAATTGAATGATGGAATTTAAATTGCACGGTCCACGTAAATGAATATTAAATTTGTTAAATATATATGTGAATACACATATTTTTGGTGGATTTCTTGTTGCATGGATTCGATGCCCTAATTTGATTGGTTGCTTTTTGTTCAGCTTTTCATAGGTCATTTATTTTTAGGGTTAGTAGAAAAAGACGTGGTGAGTAAAATGACAACAAAGCTGGTAATGTCTGTGGATAAAATTATTTTTATTCCTTTTATATTACATATATTTTAGCTGACTTTTTAAATCTAGTTGATATATTAATGCATAGATATTTTTTGTATTAT
This sequence comes from Acanthosepion esculentum, assembly GCA_964036315.1. Taxonomy (NCBI): domain Eukaryota; kingdom Metazoa; phylum Mollusca; class Cephalopoda; order Sepiida; family Sepiidae; genus Acanthosepion; species Acanthosepion esculentum. The sequence continues at coordinate 1,962,027 of OZ038482.1, forward strand.
AATATATTCATAAAATGTTACATGCGCCCACACATACACATATATGAAATATTTGAGATGTTATCGGAAAGTTCTTGGATTAGGATCTTCTGACAGACTCTATAAATAATTAAAATCATGTGAGAAACCTCGTAGATTATTCAGCGACGATCCTGATGGACGAGTTGATGAAGTTATTTTCCTAGATCTTGGCATTCTGCTGATGGTTGGTCGCACATACCACTTGACACATTGAAACGATATTCGACCGGTGTAGCCGTCCAGATTAAGCCCCTCTCAAAATATAGCCGGGCATAGTTTTGGTATAATTGGGACATGTCTACTTCATACCTCAGGTTATTAAATAGTTTAGTACTTATTTACTCTGTCCCACCACTAGGACGAGATGTGACACAAGGTCTATATTTAGGTGGGGACCCGAACGCGTACGCCCGGGACAGCCACTGCAACCGTCGGTTGCGCTGGCCTCAGTGCGAGCAACGATCCCTCCCTCTGGTGCAATGGGAGGGCGCGGCCTCGGGCAGCTGTTCCCCAGGGTTTATTATGAGAGAGGATAAGTAGACGCAACCTTACTCAAAAAGAGTCTAGTATAAACTAGACGGCTTTAGGCCAGGTTAATAGACACTTTTACTATTAGTATCAACAACTGGATTTCTTAAGTAGAATTTTCTGTAATGCTTCCAGATTACAATCTGGTATTACTGGTTGATATGAACTGATTCAACAGTAAACAGGTATCCGTCTTTCTAAAATTAATTCACCTTTCGCTCAATTAGAACAGCTGTTGGCTAACAGTAAATAGAGAGCATTAGAAAATACAAACATTCATAATAAAAGCTCATATTTCTTGATGTTTGAATTGCGAGTTTTACATATTCTTGACAGGCACGCCTTCACAAAAAATGTGGGTTTAAATTTAATATAACATTATCAGCGTGACAATAGTATCCTCATTTAACCTTCGTGGATACAGTAACATAAACGTTACATGGGAAATTGAGTGGGTATATTCTGGCTTAGATGGGCACCTCGACGTAATCGTAACTGATCTAGCAAGAAAACTTGCTAGATCAGTTACGATTGAGTAGTGAATTCGATCCTCACTGGGTGCTCCATACCTTCGACCTTGTGCCACATCTAAGCCGCGCTTAGAAAATCACTATTCTGGCTTAGATCATTGGATACACGGGAGCATAAACTGAGCATGCCTAACTAGTATAAAACATGAATAACCCCAGGTGTACTCAGGGTTGGGGGTTATACTCTAGGCTGTTACACCGGCTTTGAAACGTGGTGTGGTTACCATTGGATTTGTACTAAATCTTTTCTTGAAGAAGTATTTTGAGGCTATGTTGGAATGATTCTGTCATTTTTAAAATGTCTGAAAAATTCGAGATATATTCTCGCAGAAATGTTTATATGAAGCTTGGCAAATCTTCTACTGGTAGATTTGTCAAGCGTCATATAAATACTTAGGCATGGATATTACTCGAAGTTTTCCACCATGGCCTCAAAATACTTCTTCAGGCGAAGATTTCGTTCAAGCAGATGCATATTGAACTTCGCATAATGACTGAACGTAGGTAGACAGCACGAAGCCGATTGGCAGACTGGCTCATTAGGCTAGATAACAATGAACGTACATAGTCTGGGAACTTTCCGAAACCATTTCTCATACGTCTATCTAAAAAGGGTGTCTCAGAGTTTGTTTGTTAATGGCGTCCATAGTCATTGATTGAAAAGTAATTAAACACTTTCGTGTTCAAGAATAATTATTTGGATAACATTTAAAATACAAGCATTTTCTGTTTATCTTTCAAAATGGATAACAAACATATTATTAAAAGCTGGCTACGTTTTTGTGCATACATTTAACTTGAAGAGATTCATTTCGCAATTAAAAAAATAATTACGGAACAACTTGTGGTGTAATCGTTAGCGAGCTAGTCTGACAGACAATAAGGGTTCAAATCTTATTGGGTGTCATACAGTAATGGCTTCTTGTCAGAATAAATAAAATACCTACAAGAGATTTATTAGTCAAATGCTATTAGACTATAAAATATTTTACAGTAAGCAACTTTTAGTGAACTACTCCCAACATGAATTTGTGACAACTTCCTGTAAATTTTATTATCTCTGATTGGCTTAGAGAGCGCAGAGTTCTCTCTAGCCAATCAGAGCATCGAAAAAAATTCGATCAGTTTTCGATGCATGTAGCTTTTCCTGGATCCACTTTATCGGTATAAAAATGACTACTGAAATTGTTATTTTCGCTGCTATCAAACTACAGTCCCAAGTGTCCGCTCGTCCTTTCCTCACTGGACATTAACCACAATTCATTTCGTTTTGATTTTCATAAGCTCACAACTTCCATAAGCGTTATGTGGAACTATGCGGGAACACAGTTCATGGCAATCTCTATCCTTCACTAGAACAAAGTAAATGATTTTGTTGCATCGCTCTTAATAAAAATAGATTATCCCAGTAACTGTGATAAAATTAAGGCATTATTTGAACTGTTTTCCCTTTTCCTCTCTTAATTCATTTGGTAACTACGCTCGATATAACCATCAGAACCTGCGCAAATTTCTAGCATTTTTGATGCTGTTTTAATATGAACACGTTTAAAATAAAGTACACACACACACACACACACACACACACACACACACACACACACACACTGAAAGTTCTTTAAGTCTTTTTATTCAATTTTTCTACTGTGTTTTTCTGGTTTCCACAGAAAATTTTGACAATTTAAGTTCAATTTGTTCCCGGAAACCAGAAAATGGCCAGAATCACATAAAATATAAATAATCTCGCAAGAAATTTCCGTTTTCAAGTCAATCGTTGATGATCACGTGGTGTAAGGGTCAGCCGTCTGAACGATAAATCTGCGAATTGAGTTCACTTCCGGGCAGATACTCTTGAGAAAGACGTGAATCTATTTCTTCTCCCGCTATCTATGGATTAAATAACAGACTAGGATATCTAACCTTAGTTGGCAACTAGTCTAGGAGAAGGGCAACTCTGAATTCAAAATCGCATCTAGCCCTTTTGAGGCACATACTTCTCAACAATAGTCATGCTCGTTTAACGAGTAGACAGTCATATATATATATATATATATATATATATATATATATATATATATATATATACATATATATATATATATGAAGAAATATAGTCTTAAAGTGCACTATATTTATGGGATAAAGTGCTCAATATCAGAGATAGAGCGTGTGTAAATATAAAAGTGAACATAGAATTCAACACTTAAAGGCGACAGTCTGTTTCATGCTAGTGCAATCGTCAGACAACTAGTGCACTAGTTGCCTGACGATTGCACTAGCATGAAACACTGTCGCCTTTAAGTGTTGACTTCTATGTTCACTTTTATATATATATATATATATATATATATATATATATATATATATGGGGACAATAGAATATCAGCGTAGAAAGGCGAAATGTTGTAAGAAAGTAAACATAAAATTACTTGGATGATCTAGTGAGTAAAACATTTCCTATACACTTTAATAAATCATTCCTCTTTCAAATAAAGTATCCGCTTCTCGTATGTATGTAAAGTTACGTCAGAATGGTTCGATAAAATATAAAATATTTCGATAAAGTGAACATCAGCAGCATAGTTGTGGAGAAATGAAAAATTATTTGCCACTTTTGTGGTTCTTTCAATTTTTTACCAGAACGTCCCACTAATCGTCATCCTCATCATCAGTCCGATGTGCGAGTGTGGTCGTACGGACGCTGCTCAGCTGAGTCACCGACCAGTTCCCTCCACATATCTGGGTTGAAAGCCGAAGAAATATTCATTCATGCGTAGCGTGTCTTGGGTAAGGAGACCTGGTGGAGCCCATCCCTCTCCAAGCCAAACCACAGCCGATGTCCTCTAACTTCAGGGCTCGCTTTGGTCATGGACATGTGGCTGTTGATTCCATCGAGGAAACCACCCACCCTATTCGCCGTTGACTTTGTATAGTAAGCCCTTTACTCAGCGATGCCTGACCACTGCACTGGCAGAATACATAGATATGGACCCCATTTTACTAGATTGTCGTTGACTCCACAAAACGGTTCACCGCCCTTTGACAAGTCTTGTTTTATAATCCCGCTGAGTATCTAAACACCTTCCTCACCAGAAACCGGTTTAATCTAATTTTAATAACTGTTAGCGGTTTTTACAGCATCAACTGAATTTCCCTCAAAGCGAATATTTTTCTACGAAATTTCTCGAACATTCACACCGGTAAATGTAATTAATACTGTTTAATTTAAAAAATCAGAACATCTACTTAAATTATATCTATAAAAATAGCTTATAAATAGAAAATATATTTATTAATTGTTGGACTTAATCAATTTCAATATATATATATATATATATATATATATATATATATATATATATATATATATATATATATATATATAGGATATTACAACAAAAAAACATGAAAGAATCGCTACACAATTGCAATTGTTTTTCAACGTATAACGATGCGGCTCCTCAGGCGATAGTAAATTACTGACGAGTGAACGATTAATTTGGTTTCAAAAACAAAATGTATTCTCAATTTTGAAAAAAATATAAGGCTTGAGGGCATTGCTCTACCGTGTATTGCGCCCTCTTTTAAATGAAATGTTACGAACATTGGAAGTGTACTCTATTCGTTCTCACCATACCTGGATATATATATATATATATATATATATATATATATATATATATATATATATATATATATATATGGTGTGGCAAAAGTAACGCCCTTCTTATTTATTATCTTTTATTAATAAAAAATAAATGATAGTAGTTTAAGAAAATTATAAGTATTGTAACATCAAAACAACATAATTTGTTCTGATTAACAAACTATTTAACAAAATACTAGCCCTCATATTCAGTACAAAGCTGAACCCTATCACCAACACATCTACAAACCATTTGATATATTTTTACATAAATTTCAGAAACTGCTTGCTTTAATTCAAGAACTACTTTCGGTTTGAGCCTGTAAACAAGATCTTTCTGTCCACCCCCACAAGAAAACGTCTGGAGGTTTGGGTTGGGTCTCTTGATCGTGATAGTCACTCAATTGCTCCAAGTTGTCCTATCCACGCCTCATCTTAGAAAAAAGGGAATTACTTTATATACCTGTATATACGGCAGAAAATTAAAACACACTATTAGATAATATAATCCAACTCTTTCCTGTACAACCTATAGGTACACTGAGACCTGCAGGGACATGATACTGTTGTTCCAAACAGAGTCAAATCTATAATTATTCACACAAAGCACCACTACAGTTCAAATATCGAATTTTCTTTTATAAGTCTTGTTAGATTTATGCATTAATTTATGAAAGTGTTTAATTTAACTTTCATTTCATGGCCGAAGCTGCTGTTAACAAACTGTGTATATATTGTAGAGACACTATGTTTATGATTTGATTTATATGAACGGTTAAATATAATATCTTCCTGCATGAACTATCCAGCTTAACTTTTTGTGCATCGACTTGCAATTTCTTTTCCCTCCATTTTTTTCTTTTTTTTGGGGTTTGAAGTGGTGATGGTGAGAATAGCCTTTAAATAAAGATAAAATAACAGAAGTAAATCTGAATTACTTTAGATTGGCTTCGTGATTACTCTAATCTAGAGTCTGACTTGAGAGAGATTTTCTCTCAAGTGATCATATTTATGACTATGAACTCACGGGGCCAGTATTATCATATTGGGAAGATCAGGTGGGCGGGGTCAGGTTCTAAATTATTAAGTGTGCATACCGTAGTGCGATCGTTCGCGGTCTTATCTCGTGATCAAGCTCAACAGTATTGTGAGTCCGTATCCCGTCACACAATGCAATGGCCTGGAAAACCAAAACGACGAAATTTTAATAGGATAACTTCTCCGGAACTGTTGCCTTCTGAGACGGACTCTAGAGAGGTTGCTTCCCTGGTCACTGCAGTCACTATACTGTACCTCGCTGTACGCCCTTACAAAAGCCTAATTTCATATTCTATTGGGTTTATATTTTTTATTTTATTTAAGCCTCTTGATTTCTTGGGGAACATAGGGCCGCAACAACACCTCTCCTACGGACGCAGTTCATAGCGATCCTCTTCAGCTCGGCCCATTTCACGTCTGCGTCAACACTTCTGAGCCAAGTTTGTTTTGGTCGAAACCACTTTTCGCTTCCCTTGTGCATTTCAGTCAAGGGACTGCCTGTTGACACTAGAAGCAGGCTTGCGGAGTGTGTGGCCGATCCATTCCCATTTCCGTTTCTTGGTGTCAATCTCATTTGAGGCTTGTCTGGTCCTGTCCCATAGTTGGTCATTGGAGACAACTTCCGGACACCTGATACTGAGGATGTTCCTGAGACATCGGTTGGTAAATGTCTGAAGTTTGTGGGTGTTGGTCTTGGTTACCCGTCATGTTTCTGAGCCGTAAAGTAAGACCAACTTGACGTTGGTGCTGAAGATCCGGATTTTGTTGAAAAGTGAAGGGGCTGTTGATCTCCAGATTGGCCGCAGAGTGTTGAAAGCGTATCGGGCTTTGATAATTCGGCATATGATGTACTCATCTGTCCACCTCCACCACCTTTATTGACGACGCTTCCCAGGTAGACAAACTTATAGACTTCCTTGATGTCTTCTTCATATAGTCGCACTGGATCTTGTTGTCTGTTGTTTACCCTCATTCTGTTGGGTGACCAATAGTAAAAAAAAAATAATAAATAAATAAAAATAAACACCAAAAAAACTTTGCCAGTAGCAAGAAAATTCAATCTAAACAAAATGGTATATAATGGAAAATATCTACATTGTAAGTCGAGAAACGAGAACCATGAAAAACATCTGAACTAAAAAGGATTATGGACGTCTGAACAAATACTTTCAGTTTTGATTTAAGTAAAGAATCATCATCATCATCATCATCAAGTTGAGAATTCTTCTCAGATACTCTAGACTCGTTCCCTCCAACCATCTCTGTCAGACATGGCTGTCTGCAGGTCCTCCAGGTGGCATCCAGAGTCACCTACAAGTTGGCCAATGTAGGTGTAATGAGGTCTTCCAACCGATCTTTTGCCGCGCATTGGGTTCAATAGGAGAGTGTCACTTACAAGTTCTGACTTACTTCTCCAGGAGTGACCAACTAGCCGAAGCCTTCTCTCTCTTAGTGAAACTGAGATAGGAGGAAAGTGTCCATACAAGCATTTCTTTGTTGGGTGTTTCTTCCAGCTGATGTCCAATGCAACATCCTTGTGTATGTTCCAAGAAAGTAAAGGATACTAGTAAAAACTGTACGTACTATTTGATTAGAAATTACCATCACCACTTTTTTATGTATCTATCTTGCTATAAATTTCTACTTAATTGAGTCATTGGCATTATTATTATTATTTTTCAAAAAAAAAATAGATGAAAGTATTTTCGTTATTATCACTATTTTTTTTTTACTGTTTTTCATATTCTTTATGGCTTTTTATCACAACATCCTGAGTCGATACGCTCTTGAGCCAAATGAAGTAAATCGTGCAAAAAATGCTTCCAATAACGCTTTCTCGCATCCAATATTTTGGGAAGCTGGATTTCATAGACATCGCCTCAGCCACTTTGGCTTCGGAAGTTTGACGTAAATTTACCATCCGATTTCCGATTAGTTGTATCATTTTTTAAAAAAATTTTATTATTTAGTTATAATGCAAATACTTCTCACTTAACGACTCGCCTGTTTAATGAACCCTTGAATTTAAGATTGGCTATATAACCTCAAAAAAATAAAAACAAAAATCCAGAAAGTCGGTATTGTGCGTTGAACGAAAACTTTGATCAAAGTTGTTTTTTCTTTCTTTGAAATAAATCAAAATTTACTTGTATTGTATTTACAACATACCAACGGAAGATTGTTTATCTGTTTTTAACGGCTTTTGCCGGTGTCATATTTGTTGTTGGTTATCGTTTCAAGGCTATTTTAAAGTAGAAATATTTTTTTCGGAGTGTAGGAGGTGGCTTCCAGTACTCGGAATTCGAATTTGCTTTTTACTTTTACTGTCTCGTACACAAATGTTCTGTATAAACATTTAGAAATAAATTAGAAATGGAGGGGAAGGGGTAGTCATCAGCCCCTGTGGAATGAAGTGAAAATACTGAACAAGGAATAACACTGGAGAGTTAGACGTCTGAAAGAATCAGAGCATGTGCTAACCTATGAGGAGCTCCTCAGTAGGCCTAGTATAGAAATGAATACAATATGGGAAACAGTAATAAAGAAAAAAAGAAAGACAAATGACAGTAAGTCTTTAACCGTAGCAGCAAGCAAAAAAAACAAAAAAAACATGACAGACAGCAGCAACAGCAATAATCCGAATATAAATAGTGTAAATAAATTGGAAATGTTACAAATAGTGCAAAAGTGATATTGAAGCTATTTGAAGCTGCTTGACGTAAACCTATTACACGAGTAGAATGTCTGAAATAGCGGTCAAGTAAAACTTCTCACTTCAAGATCAACTCTTTTAGCAACCAGGCCGTTAGAATGAAACCCGGTCGTTAAGTGAGTAGCAGCTGTAGTTTGAAGTTAAATTTAGGAAGTTACTTTATTTCCGATTTTCAAACGATTTAAATTATTAGTCAAAGAGTGTATCTTTTTCTTAATCTTTATCAGTCCAAGCAAGGCAGTAAAGCCACTTAAAGGGCTTACAGGATGTAGATTTATTAGGGACAGGAACATTAGTATTGAGGAGAAAGAGAAAAAAGCAATCAGGAGGACAGTAGATAGCGATTGATATTGCATTTATATTTTTGCAGATTAAAGTTGGCTGGAAAGTATGGCACTAGGGGGGAGTTTTACAAGCAAGAAGTGTGAGATAATAAAAATGTTAGCATAGAAGTTATGGCCACATCTAGATAGCTCAACTGTAAATTGATGAGATCTCACCGCTAGTCTAGTATTACGCTTAAATTCATACTGTCTAAGTATCATGGCGAAGAGCTCATCCGAACGATTACCATGAAAGTATTTACAAAAAAAGGTACAAAGTCGAGCCAATGTTGTGTTAAAAAGTAACAATAAGATGGAATTGAGAAAAATTAATAATAATAATTTCTGATGTGATATTTTTTATTGGTTATCAATCAGGAGTACTCTTCATTGCTTGCTGGAGAGTAATCTAGACGCATGAGATAATCAATGGATCGATTTGAAGACGAGAAAAATATCAACCGATTATCCAATTCAGTCATGCCTTCTTTACTGAGCGTATCAATCACACCATTTCGATTAGCAATCATTGATTTTTCTCGAAGATAAATCCAATGATTGCTAATCGATAAACGGTCATGGATCAGATATAAAGATTAATACATTCGGACGAAGACCGGTAATTTACTGAACGAGAAACAAAAATGTCTCCAGAGAAATTTGTTAGCTTTTCATGGCTTCTGATCTTGTGAACAAAACAGAAAAAAATCTCCTCAGGACGGCTAGAAGAAGAAGAAAAACGTTTGAAAAAAATGTCGACTTTGTAGTAAAAATTAACGACATCAAATCTTGATTTGAACCTTTTTCGTTTTCATACAATCTCTAACAAATCGAGATTGCCATCTTTTCTGTCCAGGCACACGGCGACTTTTTCAGCTCGCTTTCTGGCAGTGTGTCAGCCTGCCTTTTATTATTTCTTTTCTTTTTTTATTTCACTTTCTTTTTATCTCTCTTTTTCTTTCTATTTCTTTTACACCCTTTCTATCTTTTTTCTTTTCTTTTTTTGTTCTCTTTGTTCTTTTTTGCACATTCTTTCCCTTTCCCCTCTATACACTTTTTCTTTATTCTCTTTTTTTATTTCCTTTTTTCTTTCTTGTTTTCTTTATTGTCTTTCCCTTTTCTCTCTTTTATCCTTTTCATTTTTCCTCTGTTCTGTTTTCTTCTTCTTTCTTTTTCTCTTCCCTTATCTGCTTTTTTTTGTATTTTTCCCTTTTTCTTCTATCGTTTTCGCTTTCTTTTTTAGTCTATTCTCTCATCTTCTTTTTCCTCTTTACTTTTTTTCCCCTAAATTCTTTCTCCTTTTATGTCTATTCTCTTTTCGTTTTCTTCCTTCTCATTCTTTTTTCTGTTTCATCTCTTTCTTTTTCTCTTATTTTTCTCTATTCTTTTCCTTTTTCTTCTTATTTACACGTATTCTTTATTATTTTTCCTATTTTTTCTTTCTTACACTTTTCCATATTCTCTTTTCTTACCCTCCTTATTCTTTTCTTCTGTTCCTTTTTTTGAATCTCTCCTCCTTTTCAAAGTTTGTCTACTCATAAATGTGGTCACAGATTCCTGTGTTTTATTGACTCGTATGTTTTACATGAATAATATTTTTCCTTAGATGGACCTCGTGTGTGATAAGCAGTTTGCCTCTACCCACGCGCAGATGAGTGTGATGGGGGGCTTCTTGGCGGGAGCCTTCATCCTAGGGACTTTGTCTGACATGTAAGTCGTTCTACACACCCAAACAAGGGTGGAATGCAGGTACTATTACAGCCAAATTAACCAAGTGCTGTATCTACCCCCTTACATAACCCTTTGCCATACATTAGAAATTGTTGCATAATTTTCATTACAGAAGAAATCATCAACAGTTTTCTTTTCATTTTTATTATTAATCTTGTTCTGTAATATTAAACTTGTTTTATATAATGTCTGTGTTCTTATTGATAAGGAATAGATTTGGTAAAATTTCTGAAGTTTTAAATTCCATTAATTTTAAATTCCAGAAATTTTAAATTTCTCTAAGCTTGTCTTATGTTGGTAGCCAAAAAATAAAAAAAACAAAAGATATTCTTTAGAAAAGGGATTATCTTTTTATGTTTTCCTAAAATCTCTTTTACGTCTTTAATAAAAGACGTTTTTCTTTTATAACAGAAACTATATTCCTTCCTCAAAGAATAAAGGACACAGAAAAATTATTTATCTACTTCTTGAAGAATTCTTATGCGACATAAAAAAGGAGATTGAATATTTTGCCAGTTTTAAATAATTTCCAGTAAAGATTTCTTTATGATCGATACTTTATTTGAAAATATCTTTTGACTGAATTAAATTAATTTCAAAAGTACTATAGTCTTTGCATTTCTTTAACTGAAACTGAAATCATTTAAAATTTACTAAACATCTCTGATGTAAAATACGAAGGATAAATCTAATTTAAAAATATTTCGGAAAAATATTTATCCTCAAAAAGCAAAAGATTTCTACTTTCATATATATATAATGAACTTAATCTGTTCTGATCTCAGCATAAGTTCTTTGATGTATCTTCCACTTAAAATTTCAAATAATTTTATGTAAATACCATTTACACTGGAGATTTTAAGTACAAAACTCATCGCTAAAAGTTTAAAATAATTGCTTTGTTTGTCTAAAGTTCATGCCAAATTAAATATTTGACATAATTAATACATTGATTATTTTTCTACAGTTGTATCAAAGAACATAATAATTTATGAATAAAACTGTGGATATATAAGCGTCTATGAATGGAATTGTGGATATATCGACGTTGATGAATGGAATTGTGGATATATCGGCGTCGATGAATGAAATTGTGGATATATCGGCGTCGATGAATGAAATCGAGATTATATTGACTGGTCTGAGGATTATTTTACATTCTCCTTTAAAAAACGATCAAGAACTATGAACAGAGAATTGTAGGAGTGTAGTAATAATTTCTTTTCTTATGAGTAAAACTTAGAAAATCACTCCTTCTGGGTTTCATCAATTTTATGCCGCACTAAAAGCTATGCACATAAATTGTCTATTGCTGTGACCAGTCGGAAATCATTTTACTTTGTAACTGATTCGTCATCATAACGATATATAAAGGTGAGTTTATGGCTAGTCTGCCTTACTAAGACCAGAATTAGAGAAAGCAGTTCTCCTCATTTTAGATTGGAGAAGGTGCCCGGATACTTTGCACTAAGAGATTGCATTAACATCGACGCCAGCGTTACAGTGGTCACGGGGACTGGACCATTTTTTGTCCTTTGCCCATATGCATATGCATGTTTATGGGCTCCCCACATAAAAATATCGAAAGCCAGGTAAATATACATTAAGATCCATTTCTATGCTTGAGTATCGTTGTCTCGTGTTCGTTGCCAAAAGAACATTGACGACATCTGGTACTAAGCAATAAGTTTAAATCTTGGGTACAGGATATAAAATAGCATTAAGTCAAATTTCATTACTTTACCTTAATAAATGCAAAAAAAACCCCAAAAACGAATTTATTGCAGTCGTCTTAATATTAATCCTAATAGTGATAATAGCGATAGTCATGAATGACATACTGAAAACAAAAGGGGGACAGAGGAAAGCAGCGAATAACCTACTTAACGAAATATTTAAAAAAAAAAGATAACTGAATTAGTTTTCTTCTGTTTGTTCGACTATCTTTAATTCTTTGTTTTTTGATTAGCATCACAAAAAACAGTATTTCTTTCATGATACCTTTATTATTTTTTTGTTAATTTAATGACATTTAAAACGATAAAAACGTATAAAAATAAATTGTGCTTGCGTTGAACACTTTACTCGTGTACTGGCCAATGTTATCGAATTCTTGTGTTAGATCCTGTATTAATTTCTCCCAGGAAAAATAAAGTTATTTTTTAAAAAATTTAAATATTAGTTCAGATATTAAAGTACAGAGTGGTCCGAAAATCTTGTCACCCCTTAAAAAAAAATGAATAAAGTAATGAGGACAATAGAACATGTAATACTAAACACATGTACTGGATTCAGTTTATGCACTTTCACTGACGCTGTCACACATCGAGAAGGTCTGTATGAACGCAATCATTTTCGCGTAGGAGTTCGTGTCAGCCATATGAAATAGAAAATTATATTATGTAGGGGTGACATGACTTTCGGACCATCCTGTCGGTATGAAGAGAAATTGAAAAGGCAAAATAGTACACCCCTTCACTAGAAGTGTAACGTCCGTCAGTATATTATAATATTGTAAAGAAAACGATAACAATATTTAATAAAATACTCAGACGCTATCATCCTTCGTTACATTTCGGCCTTTCTGCGATGGATAACATTTTCAATAATTAAACAAACAACCAAAAAATGCTGTTTCCTCACTGAATCTTTCCCGTCAAAAGTGTTGAGGAAAAACGTGATTACTGAAGGAGGGTCGGAGATCTGGTTAGCTGAAATATATCTAAAAAAATACAGGTAAGGATACTTATCGAAATAGGTTTTATTTCACCTCAAAATTTGAGACAACGCAAGAGAAAATAAGCAAAATAAGAACATCAAGATGTTTATGGCGACCATAACAGCTGGCTCGCAAAAAAAAAAACTTGCGAGAAAACAAAAATTGAGATTGAACAACTTGGAATAAGGGTCTGCAAAGATACTAAGAAAGATTTAAAGATACTTGCTGTCACTTATTCCCTAGCGATAAACACCAGACATCAGGTAGGAATATGAAGATGTATGAAATAAAAGGAAGAACTGAATACGTCTAGCTCGTTGTCAAGATCTACTGATAAAGATAATATGAAATTGAAAATAAGCAAATATATTAAATTAATATGTAGACACCCGTTACTCTCGAGAGACTACGCAATCTACAAGGGTAGATATTTAATCCCTGTCGCAGACACCTGCTCGGGCACATTTTTTTTCAACAGCCACAATGCCAATCCGTGGTTTATATTGCAACAGTACTGAGCATGTTTTAGACACAGTTTCTCTGAGAGAGTGTACAATTTGGAGTTGTCTGTCGTTGAACAAGTTCATTATACTTCAGCCATGATGACTTCTAAACTCGTGCCAGCACAATGATCGACAGTTTCCGAACCCTTTCACCTGTCCAGTTTCATTCACAAGGCAACCCGTGGGGTAGGGTTTTTAGGCACCTTTCTAATAGTACCACACACTGGGATTGTCAGAACGATATTATCATGAAGTCACCATGTTGAGATTCGAACCCCTATCTCATGGTCGGAACGTTAACGCTCTAATTATTCGGACATGCGTATATGAAATTAAGAATTATGGTAATACTAATGTTGCTATTACTAATTTTATAAGATATGTGGAAAGACTACCAACACCTCTTTTTGTCAAACCAGAGTGAAAATGATATCCAACCCCGAAAAAATCCTGCTGGTAACTTTCGCACAGCCCTAATATAATATTTCTCCTGGTTTTCCCGTCCAAAACAAATAAAAACGTGAACATTTTTTTTAACCTGTAGTTTTTAATTTGTCTGACCCGGAAGAAAAAGATAGAAGTGTTTTTTTCTCAAGTCATATCCGTTAGTAAAATCTTGAAACCGAAAATCTCAACCTACGCTTTTTTTTGCATCCTACTCCTCTTGCCCTTATGCAATGTAGAGCTTCATATTTTTCCAAATTACTAACAGTTTTTTACTGAAGTTCGTACATTATCGTCATAATCAATGTGAGATTATTTTTGCGTAATTAATAATTCGCTCAATGATAACAAAAGAAAACATATTCTGTAATTACAGGGCAAATATCCCTCTCAACATTATCGCCTACTTGTAATGCTCACATAAAGATTTTCATTAAAATAATATTTACTTTTCATTTCTATTGAACTTAAAACGAGAATAATAGCCTCTTAAATACATTCGGACCAGCTTGTTCGTCTCTGTTACTTTTTATCTCAGTGTTTCGACCGCTCTACCCTCTGGGCTTCATCAGGTATCTGTCATATTCGGTAAGCTTCCAGAAATGCTGATTATAATCCTTTATTTGATATGAGGGATATATTTGTTTCATTCCTCTACCTGTTGTATTTGGGGTCCTTCCGAAAGATTTCCAGAACTCGTGATCACCATTGCTCTACGGGCTTTGACGAATTGCCGGTGTGTGCTATTTTCAAAGACAGTCGGATAGAAATAATGTTCCGATAGTAGTCATTTTGGCAGAGTGGTGGGATATATACGTAATGGCTATATTTTATGAGAAATTTAATTACCCTTTGTTTAAATAACATTTTACACTATTTCCGTCCCATAATATTTGTTATATTTAGTGTATGAATTGTGTACGCAAATGTAACAAATATTATGGGACAGGTTGTAATAAATATAATTTCACTGTCCCATAATAGTTGGTACATTTTGTGTATGAATTGTGTATGCAAATATAACTAATATTATGGGACAGAGGTGGTGGTAAATATAATTGCACTGTCCCAAAATAGTTGGTACATTTTGTGTATGAATTGTGTATGCAAATGTAACAAATATTATGGGACAGAGGTGGTGATAAATATAATTGCACTATCCCAAAATAGTTGGTACATTTTGTGTATGAATTGTGTATGCGAATGTAACAAATATTATGGGAAACAGGTAGTATAATATTTTTTTTATTCGGTTACTCTAGACTGTATTATTAAAAAAATAATTTTACATAAAAAATTAAAAGTATTGTCAACCTTTTTGGATCCGTAATCCTAAATTTTACCAGCATTTTTACTATACCATATCCTGGTAGGTTACTGAATATGTCTTAAAACTGAGGGAAGTTGGAGAGCACAGTGATCGAAACCTTGTGATAAATACAACAAAATGAAGAAACTCGTCCGAATTAATGTATAAAATAACCGCCTCCTCTTGGAAATTCAAATCAAAATAGTTCACGAGAGTTTATCTGTTCTTGGTACCTGCACAATTGTTGTTTGATGCATTCTTTGTTTGAAACATAAGCGTTTTTTTGCCGCCATTATTTAATGTTGCTATTGTTTGTGAACTGTCTTGTCTTAATAAACGACAATAAAATAGTATTTAAAAATATTGAAGATTTATTAATTAGTTCTGGATGAGTGTATTGCATATCTACTTAATGTGCATAAGAATCGGTTGACTGTCTTTTGGACATTTTCTTTTTTGTCTACTTCAGGTATGGCCGTCGAAAGATTCTCTGCTTTTCCTATGTTCTTAATATATTCAGCGGTTTTGGAACGATATGGGCGCCTGAGTTTATATCTCTTGCCATCATTCGATTCCTGCAAGGTGTTGCATGTGCTGGTATCATTACCACTGCCTTTGTGATGGGTAAGTCAATTTGTATCTCTTTTATAAGATCTTTTTTTTTTCGGCTCATTTCGACTCGGGATTGAAAGTGATGAAATAAATTTTGTTCAAACGTCAAAGACTAATTCCATTTTTAATGGCGCTAATTGGAATATCCCTTCAAAAAAGTTCGAAACCTTTAACAACTTATGACTCATTCGACGAATCAGGTTAAGTACCTTTTCACTTTTTTGTTATTCAATTATTACATTTTGAATTATCGAATGTGACGTACGCCTGAGTAAAGCCGTAGAACCAACCGGCCGAAATAGCTAAATGAGACTCTGTGAATAATTCGTCGAATAATAACGCTTCAACTTATGGATTCAGAAAACTGTTATCAAGATGAGGAATATTCCTAGAATTATAAAAAATATCGAATTTTCTTTTATTATAATCCTCAGCAAATCCATCCTCGACTTATTTTAAGTTGAACGAAACGCAGTAAATAAATCTATAATATTATCCTGTTTGTGTGATCTTTAAACTTTTCTACCATGGATCACTACGATTGTAATATTTTTGTCTGTCGCTATCCCATCTGATATATAGTATTATTCTGCGTATTTGTATGTACGGCCTTTACGCTTTGCTACCTAGGATCAGAGTGTAGTATTTGTGTCTGACTCCACCCGTCCCTTCTGTTATATAGTATTCTTCTGCGGGTCTGTATGTAGGATCTTTACCTTTTGTGTATAAGATGATGGAACAGAAGCTGCTCAATTCTTAATTAGAATCAGTTATGCTTTTTGACCGAGAAACATATATAATAATATTAAGTGAAAAGGAATTAGAAAACCCGATGGGTGGAGGAATGGATAAGGAGGGTGAGGCTGAAAAAGCAAAGGTTGATGGATAAAAAAATTTAAAGAGGTAGATAAGAACAAGAAGAAAATCAGGTGAAAGGAAATATATATGTAGGCAAGTGAATGAGAGAAGGGAAAACGTTTCTTCGGATTCAAGTAGCAAAACCCTTTTTACAGTTGTATTAATTGAATCTATCTTAAAAGTCTAAAAACAGTTTTATTAATTGAATCAATACAACACTTAGGGGTCATATTTTTACATCGAAACGTTAAAAATACGGAGACATTCAGCTTTAAATGTCCGGTGTGTTTAATTTTTAACTTAACCGACACTTCATTCATGTTCTTGTCGCTCTTTTATTTTTATTGTCATTATTTTCAATTATCCCACATTGTCGTGACAAGAATTTTGTGAAGAAATGAAATATGGTGGACGTCAATTTGCCGTAGTGGATTCAAACATTAGTACAGTTTCAAGACATTTTCAACTTAATGCAATTTTGAATAAAAGATTTGTTAAGTCGAAATGATATTTAGACCGATTACGACGAATGATTAATTTACCGAGTGCATTGTTTTGTTAAATATGAAAATAAATCAATTCTTAGAGTATTGAATTATATGAAAAGCATTTTTGGTGCTCCATATATACTTTCCTTGTTTTATATAACGTTCTACATTGTCGAGAAAATCTCAACCTCCAAATAAGACTAGAGATTGGTCATGTCGAGGAAAAGAAGCGATAGCGCTTACCTTAAGTTGCGAAATAAAATTCCTTTCCGCTCGCGACGTAAGGTGACTGTCTGATAACTTGCATAAAGTGAATGTAAAGCGGGTAAAAACTACATTTCCTCTCCCTTATAACTACTTCAGGGATCACATGATGACATAGTTACGTGACCCCTGTAACTCTAAAACGTTTGAAAAAAATAACTTTTAGTTAGTAAGAATCAAACAACCCAAGGTGAGTACATTGCTCTTCTCCCGCCTGAACAGTCAAATTCTCCACAACATCTTGTATTTTTCGATGATCGTCTTTCTTCTGAATGTTTTCGGTGCTGGTGGTCGGGGTTCACTTTTTACGCACGTGTTAAGGGGCATCGGAATCGATAACTGATGCTTGTTCTCTTCTGGAATTAAGAACACGTCAGCATTTAAAAAAAACAAATAAACAAACTTAAATCAATTTTTGACCATACATTCCCTTCAAATAGCAAAATCTTCAGTAACGTTCACTCAATACAAATTGCTACTCAAGGTTCCGGGTTACTGAAAGAAGTTGTTATAAAAACTAAGAAATGTAGAGTATGAGGATATGTAGGATAGATAATGGTTGGCATTAGACTTGAAGAAATTAAAATTGTATTGATTAGGGAAGCACCCTTTCCGGAGTCTAATTCACAAAATATCAGCTCTTGTGGAATAAGCTGTCTGATTGGAATTTCCTCCTTACCAATGGAATACGAAAGAAATGAGAAGGATACCAGCATGTGTAAGTGGCATTGCGGATCTTAACTGTAAAGGACTGGTGGAACTAAGAAAAATAGATCGTCTGAACATTTAGAGCTTAAAATTATGTTATGGCAAATACATAAAAAGAACGAAAGAAGCAAATGTAGACCAAGAGAAAATACATGAGTGGCTGAGGAGCACCGGGTTGAAAACTGATACAGAAAGCCTAAATATTGCAGCTCAGGACCAAAGCCTCACAACCAGATCCTATCACTGTCACATAATCAAGTATGGAACTAACCCGAAATACAGGATTTGCAGAAAATAAGATGAAACTGTCGACCATATTATCCTAGGATGTCCGGAATTGGCAAAAAAAAAATGAATATACCCACAGACATAAGGTAGCGACATATGTGCACCGGAAGATATGCAAGAAACACAAAATCGAAACCACTGAGAGATAGTATGAGCACCAACCAGACATTGTTACCCGAAATAACGATGTAACTATCCTCTGGGACATGCCAATTCAAACTGACAGGGAAAAAAGGCAACAGACCTGATATTATCATAAAAGACAATAAATTCAGGAAGTCAGAGAAACACCTGTATAAAAATTATCAAGAAATTGTTCAAATACAAGAACATGCAGATCGAGATTAAAAGGATGTAGGGAATGAAAACTGAGACTGTCATACCAATAATAATCGGAGCTCTGGGCCTCGTGAGAAAAGGAAAGGACAATTTTACTAACAGTGTCCCAGGTAACACCAACAGACAAGTTGCCCAGAAGATCGCTCATACTAGGGATATCCCATATACTAAGAAAAGTGCTATCAATTAAATGACAATTCTCTTATATTTTAAGGACCATAGTTTGGAACCAACTCTACAGGATACAAAGCAGGAAACAACAACAACAACAACAATAATAATAATAATGTCCTACTAAGTGCTGATGCATCGTGCATCTTTTGTTCATAATCGAGACTAATGGAGGAATGTCATGGCAGAATGACAAAAGAGATGATTTTTTGTAAGTTTAAAGGATGATTCACAGCCGATATAACTTGGGAGTCATATCTAGATAAATGGTGGGGGACACACACTCTCATTCCGTGACCGCCTAAGCGGACTGGGTTACTCCAACTAAAGATATTTCTAACTGTCCCGCACCTGCAAGGTTATGCGCTGCTTTTACGAAAACTTGTCACTTTATCACGCAAACTTGGCGGTGATAAAGTATACGAGGCCGAGTACTTAGAACTTTCGCTTTCCGACTATGTGACCCGTGGTCGAGTTGTCAGGAAGGTGACTTTCTGTTATTATCGACCTGTTTGGAAAGTACCTGAAAAACACTACCCAATGCTTTACCCAAACCTTTTGAGTGAAACGGGATAGACAGAACTATGTTTGTCGATGGTTGTGCTAGCACGAAGTCACAAGTCGTCGTGACCGAGGGTTTGTGTGTACTGGCTTTGTTCAAACTGTTTATCCCGCCAGATAAGCCGTTCTCTCTGAGAAACTGTAGCTCGGCATAGTTGCAGCATAAAGCAACAATTGAACAAACACAAATGTGCCTGAGCAGGCGGCTGCAACAGATTGGCTAGCCGCCCTAATAGACAGGCATTCTCGGATACGAATGGCCAGCTATTATACGATGATGGCTATATTAGGCTTCGCATCACTTTAATGGCGTGTTGCACTCTCACTCAACAACAACAAGAATAATAATAAAAAGCAATAATGATAATAATAATAACTAGAAATACGCGTGAAAATGTCATGGTTTTCTTATTTGAATTTTATTAAGTATCACGATTCTTAAGTTTCTTACGAGTTTCACGACTATAAAATAACCGTGGAAATTCCCCAATTGAAATGTTAAATATTTGAGCTTAAAAACTTTACCAAAATATTGCAATAACAATCATAAATATGAATGCAGGTCATTATTTAAAGAAGTAAGAGGGTACAAATGAAACGATTTGAAATTGACAGTTTTTTCCATTTCATTGAAGCAGATGTTAAACTCATGAGTATGTTATCGCTTACTCTATCTTCCTTTTCTTTCTTTTTCTCACTGAAACCAAATAGCGTCTCTGATATGTCTTTTCTGTCTTTCCACGCCATCCAAACGGAATAGTCCATTATTTATGACGTATTGGCAAGGCGTAACGAACCAAAAAACAAACAATTATAAAATGATAATAGTGGAGTCACAAATAATCTTTAGACTTTTTAGTGTAAAAGACACTAAGAAACGAAAATCCTTTTGATACACTTTAATATATGATGATGAGTCAAAGTGAAATTTTTTTTATCAAAGACGCGTTTCGCCAGAGAAAGAGTATAAGATATTTGTCTTCTTCCGTTTGACGAAAAGAAAGATAAAGTTTATTGAG
Organism: Acanthosepion esculentum; assembly: GCA_964036315.1. NCBI lineage: Eukaryota > Metazoa > Mollusca > Cephalopoda > Sepiida > Sepiidae > Acanthosepion > Acanthosepion esculentum. The sequence goes on from OZ038482.1 coordinate 1,982,840, forward strand.
TAAGTTGTTTTTCTGACATATATATATATATATATATATATATATATATATATATATATATATATATATATATATATATATATATATATCGTCATCCACAGAGAGACAGTATCACAGTTTATATCACAGTATATCAGTGGGGCTATACATCCGATCGCTTTAAGCCATGACCGATTTGGCATCAGTCGGAGATTCTAACCCTTAGGGTATTGACGCCCGACAGGGAGAGAGGCGAATTTTTGCATATTCATTTTTTCATAAACACGCCAGTGACCTAGAGAACTCAATCCAGCTTGGAGAGCCTTGCACTATATATAAGTTGACAAGGCCTATAAGTACATCTTTGTGGGCCAAAATAGCTATTCGAATAGGGTAATTTTGGATTTCTTTTATATGTAATATATATATATATATATATATATATATATATATATATATATATATATATATATATATATATATATATATATATATATATATATATATATAATAAATCAGGCATCTAAGTGCACCTAACCAAAATGGCTATTATATATATATTGTATGGTTGTGTGTGTGCGTGCGTACGCAGGAGTATATGTGAGTGCACATAGACATATAGTGATTTTCCAAGCGTAGCTTAGATGTCGTACAAGGCCAAAAAAATGGGACACCCAGTCGTAATTCTTCTAATGAGACAAGCTTGCTAACCTTTACACCGCCGCGAGGTGCCCAGGGCCACATATACTTATATGTGTGTACAAGTGTATATAAATAGTGGCATGTATGAATATCCGTGTACAGATATACATATGAATTTATAAATATATATAATAAAATTCTCTATTATATGTATATGCAAGCATGTGTGTATGTGCATTGCTTCAATTTTTCTGCTATGTCGTATTGCAATTGCAGTAATTATAATCTCATGTATTTCTTTTATTTAAAGGCATTGAAATTGTTGGACCTTCTAAAAGAAAATACACCGGAATTAACTTTGAATTCTTCTTCGCGAGTGGATTCGTCATTTTAGCATTATTGGCTTATTTGATTCGGAACTGGCAATATTTGGAATTGGCTCTGTCAATGCCAACCATTTTCTATATGCTCGTATGGTAGTAAGTAATCGACTTTTGTTCTTCTTTATAGGCAATTCACAAGCTATCTTTCATTTTATTTCTTAATAGCAGATTGATAGGAAGTAATAATAATAATATTAATAATACGAATAAGAAGACAAACGGAGAGTCATTTTTTTGTATAAATTATTACAACGACTAAGGGAAGTAACCACACATTAATTTGGTACCAAAAGGTGATTTACCTCCCTTACTGCTCTATTTTTACATGAGAATAACATCCATGAGGAATAGATTCTTTGATCTAATTTTTGATTTTTCAGAATTTGGGGTCAATTTTACGTAAGCTGTGACCCAGGTGATGTGATAGGCTAACTGAATGTCAAGTATATTTGAAACAATGCAGTAGTCTCCGAGTCTAAGTGGGCAAACAGCCAGACACACAGATTTTATTTCATTTTATTTGTATAGATTTCTTATTACTAGATTTGTTATTTCCTTGAAATTAAAATCAAAATTCAAACTTCAAGGAATATATTTAGATTGTTACAATGAGCTATCCTTTTCTTTTCATTAAAAAAGATCGTGAACCGTTTTGAATAACAATATAAAAACCTTCGGCCCAATGGATCGCTTTTAGGATACCCAAGTCAAATGGTTTGTAAAGGATTTTATCTGAGCCTGAAGTACCTGATGACATATGGGTACAAGAAAAATAAAGATATGGGAACTTCAAAGCAATCCTCCACATGTAGGGTAAAACAAACTGAAATAAATAAATAACTAAAACTTTCGAGGTCAAGTGTCACTCAGTCGGAAGTTAGGGAATACTTTTGATCATTAACAATGATAATACAGCGGCATTATAGTCATTAGGTGTGAACATGAAAGAACCTTTGTTATAAATGTATATATAAAAACATATTAATGATATAACATTGTCATACATTTATCTTTATTTGTCTACAACATAAAATATTTGTTATAAATAACAATAAAAAGTTTTGATTCACTCTAATATTAAATTTCAATTAATGATGAATTGGATCTGCTCGGACTTCCACTTTCCTGTTTCGATGCAGTCCAAAAGCTTCTCCGTGTCCTTGTGGCTGTTGAAGTATTCGTTACCTACAATCCGTTTCCCATAGACGAAACGTTGCAAGGCTCTCACTAATCTATTACTATTTCCATAGGAAGTGTTCAAACGAAATACATTGCTTATCTGTTTTAACCTTCACGGCTCAAACCAGCGATGTCCGCACATTGTAGCGAAACGTTATATTTCCCTTTGTATTCCATAGGTTCTTCTCGCTTCTCCTGAAAAGGTACTTTGTGGAACCGACTCACTGTAATCTTAACCTGTCCAAGGTCTAGGGTTAACCGTTATCTTCGCCACATATCTCCATAAACTGTGCCTCTTACTATGTAACCCTCTACCTCGAGTGGCTCTTGAACCTTGTACAAATTAACATTATTGTCAAAAGAAGTTTGCATTTTAAAAGTCCTGTCTGTATGCTTTTATTGATTCTTTCTTTTTTAATAGAACTTAAAAAAAAGCAAGTATTTCATTATCTATATGTGAGACAAATAAATCTATACTTTTTCTATATTAGAATATTGCCCAATTATTTCTAATTAGTAGAAAGGGAATTATATTAACTTCTCTGGATTGATTCTTCTGCCTTTTAAACGTAGGAAATTGACAAAATATGTTAATTCTACTTTAATTTGAACCAACAGTTATGTCCCGGAATCCCCACGATGGTTGCTGAGTCAAGGATTACATGAAGAGGCCGAAGTGATTATGAAGAAAATTGCCGAAGGAAGTGATAAAGAACTCTCAACAAAGATGCTGGATTCTTTAGACTGCAACGACAATGCAGATTCCGTCCCTCTTTGGAGAATATTCATGTCCCGAAAACTAGCAGTCCAATCATTAATTATCTTTTTTAATTGGTATGTTGCTTTTTTATTCTTTGAGTTTTATTAGATATCGAAAAGGTGAAAACATTGTTTCTGCAAAATGCTTGGAATTGGCATAACTTAATATTTTTTTCTAATTAAAATTTAAAAAAATGAAAAAAAAATTCTTATAAAAATTCATTTTCAACAAAAGTTTTTTTAAATATATTTTACTGATAAAATCAATTAAAAGCTTTTCTTATTAAATAATTTCATAGTTTGATTGCATTTTTATTTTACGATTTAGAGTAGATTTTCGGTAAATTGTGTTTGTTTTGTGACAAAAACAAATTGATGATTTAAATTTCCAAAGAATCCTGCTTTTAACTAATGTAAATATGAAGAGGCTGAAATTTTAATGCCTTGAAATTTCATAAAATTAAGAAAGTGGAGGAAGTAAAAATATAAAAAAAATTACCAAGATTTCCTAGAAATAAGAAACATTACAAATAATTTCATTCATTTGTGAATACGTCCTGAAAATCAAACTAAAATCCGAAAATTATTTGATTTTTGCAAGAAATTCCGAAAAAAAAAATTTTAACCAAAATTTCCAACGTACTAGAAAGGGTTAAAAGATTTAATAAAATGATAAAAAAATATTTGGTTTTCGCTCTTCTTAATAACATAATGATTTTGACGATAAAAGTTTTAAAAGTTTTAGGGACATTTTCATCATGGCATGCTTCTTTTTAGAAAATCTTTGGCGGTAACTAATATATATATATATATATATATATATATATATATATATATATATGTATGTATGTGTAATTTCACACTATTGTATTCATAGTTATAGATTTTTCTAAAAATGCAGTACAATATTATTCATCCTCTCCCTATGGAAACTAAGAAATAACATTGCATTATGGCAATTGTAATGTTTTTTCTTAATTTAACATTTACTACAAACGCCCTTTGAAAATGAAATAGTATTGACCAAATTCCATAACATTCTAAAAGGTAATGTAGAAAACAATATGTGTGCCATGTACCGTGATAATTCACTCGTTCTGTAAACATGGCGAAGGTTGCTGAATAAGAAGCCCTGAATGAAGATAGTTGATACATACAAAGTGATGGATTTCCAAGTGTTTAAATCTTCCTAGATCAACAATTTGTAGCATTATCATGAAGTAGAATGTGACTCATTGTGTTGAGAATAAATTAAGGACTGGCAGAAAACAGTTAATTTCTGAGATAATGGAAAAGAAAATTTCTCAAAGAATCCTCACTTAACAACAAAGGATATTGTCAACGATGTAAAGACATCAGAGTTGAATTTATTGATGAAGAGAATCACTAGAAACTTTCATCAAGCAAGACTTCAAGCTTATCAGCCAAGGAAAACTCCCTTGTTTAAGGCTAAACACTTAAAATGCAGATTAGCTCATGCTAGAAGACATCTAGAACATGGCAGTAAATATTGGAATTCTGTTTTATGGTCAGATGAAACCAAACTAGTATTATTTGGTCAAATGCACTCCCGTTATATTTGAAGGAAAGTGAGTGAAACTCACAAATCAAAAAATACCCTCCCTACAATTAAGCACATTCATGGAAGCATTCTGCTCTGGAAATGTTTTGCTGCTTCTGGACCAAGAGAATTAGTGAAAGTATAGGGAATCATGAATAAAGAGCAGTATTTGGTTATTCTTAAAAATAATATAAAACAAAGTAAATGAAAGCTTTCAGACATCACTGGATGTTTCAACATGACAATGATCCAAAACATGGCACAAATTGTTACAAAATACATAGATGACAGAAAAATTAAGGTATTGACATACCCTAGCACAAAGTCCTGACATACCCTGGCACAAAGTCCTGACTTAACCCCATTGAAAATTTATGGGCATATTTGAAGGAAAAAGTAAAAGAAATAAGTCCTTTGAATTTGGAGGAAATATTTTCAAGAAAGAATGGAGCAAATTACCTATCAGTGTGTATATTGATCTTGTAAGGAAATATCAAAAATGATTAAAGGCAATAATCAATAATAAACATTACACAATTGATTATTGAGGCAAAACGGACAATAATTTTGTCCTATATTTTGATGTTTTTTGTATTATTGTTTTACATTACAATAACATTTTTAGTTGTGGGCCTCACTTTCAAATTCGTTATTTCTTCATTTGTGAAAAAATGCCCATAAAGTCTCCATGAAAATTTATTTGTAATTGTGGAAGGGGGGTGCTGAATACTTTTGTCGAGATCTATCTATCTATCTATCTATCTATCTATCTATCTATCTATCTAGAAGGATCGATAGATATTATTAATGATATTTATAAATATCATAAATACATTTAATACTTTTAACATATTAAATATATATTGTAGATAAAAAACTTTTTGAATTTTATACATATATAATGTTTATAGAATAGTTTAACATTAATCTTTTTTACTATCACTTCTAACATGTTTTATATAATAGTTAAACTTTCAGAAATATAACCACAGTCTACACCAGGAATAAACAAATAAATTTATTTAATATCCACAAAAAGTGTCATTCTTCCCATTGATCATTTTTTTCATGAAAATTCTTTGATATTCTGTGGAATTTCTCCTGGCAAATGAAGTTAGGCGGAGGTTATGTATTTCCCCGTGTTTTTCGGTATTTTTGTCCACACAATATCTCCAAAAAGTCTCAATGCATTTCAATTATATTTTATGGCAGATTGGACCATAAGCCGTAGAAGCATTGAATAAATTCTTATACAGATTCATAATTTTTCCGATTCAGACGTATTACATGAATTAAGACCGAAATATATATATATATATATATATATATATATATATATATATATATATATATATATATATATATATATATATATATATATATAAATATATATATTTAGTATTTATATATCTAAATATGTCTGCGTGTTTGTGTATTATAATCTGATTGTGTGTGTATTATCTTTTGCAAGATTTCACCGTCCCTAACCCATATCTTCCATTCAAATGTATCTAAGTTGTAACGGAGTCCAGAGCAGGATTAGATCTTAACGTTTATTCCAACTTAATTTCAATAAAAAAAAACACATTTGTATTGTTTTCCCTCAGTTTCTTCTTTAAATAATTTTAAACTCAATATACATTAATTTTAAAATTGGTAATTTTGAATTTTATAGTATAATTTAATATTTATTAGTTTGAATTAGTTCTATTTTAGTCTAACCCTAACATTAAAGCATTAAATAATTATTATAACTTAAGTTCGTTGACAAGTTTTTTGTATTCTTGTATACTTGTATTTTGATTGGTCATTCCAGCTTATGTAACAGTGTTTCCCCTAGCGAGGGGTGTTTGATTGATTTGAACCTTTTAAATCCCTTTATTCTTCATTCAACACCATCACTTGAGAAGACACCCGAAGTGTTGAAACAAAATGGCTATTTGAGTAGTGATTTTATAGCATTTTTATGTTATAATTTTAGAATAAATGATATATATATATATATATATATATATATATATATATATATATATATATATATATGAAGAATTATAGTCTTAAAGTGTGCTATATTTATGGGATAAAGTGCTCAATATCAGAGATAGAGCGTGTGTAAATATAAAAGTTAACATAGAAGTCAACACTTAGAGGCGACAGTCTGTTTCATGGTAGATCCAATCATCGGGCCACGAGTGCTGTTATTTTTCTCGTCTATTTATATATACGGGTCAGTGGTGCATCGTGGGTAGTCATTTTTGGCAGGTGTTTTACTTGAAGACGTTTATTTGTTTATTTATTTATATATAAATAGCCGAGAAAAATAACGGCACTCGATTGCATCTAGCATGAAACAGACTGTCGCCTCTAAGTATTGACTTCTATGTTCACTTTTATATTTGCACACGCTCTATCTCTGATTTTGAGAACTTTATCCCATAAATATAGCACATCTTAAGACTATATATATATATATATATATATATATATATATATATATATATATATATATATATATAAGGAAACCTACATATTTACCTCCATTATATATATATATATATATATATATATATATCTATGAACTAGTTTTTAGTGAAAACAGAGTTGGCAGAGGTGTTATTTTCAGTAGCCAGTGTTCCTTATTAATGAATTGTTGGCAATGCCTATATTTGGTGATTAAATGAGAACCAAAGAATTTGAGTGTGATTTGAACGGAAGCTGCGTACTGTGCTTTAAATTCGTCAGTAAATGCTCATAAACTGTTCTTTCTTTCTTTTATTCTTTCTAGGTTTGTGGTCAGCATGGTGTATTATGGCCTATCATTGAACAGTGTAAATCTCGGTGGGAATATCTTTGTGAATTTCCTGCTGGTTGGCTTAGCCGAATTTCCTGCTTACATCATTTGTATCTTAGTACTAGACAAAATGGGCCGGAAACCTGTCTATTGTACGAGTATGATCCTTGGTGGAATCGCTTGTATCCTCACATTATTTAGTATGATATATTTGGATAAATGTAAGTACATTGCTTTGTTGTCTTACAACTTAGTGCAGTTAGATTGTATTAAGTGGAAACCAATAAATGACTATGGTTTAGACTCTTCTATTTTCAATCTATCAGACAATGTAAAATGACTTTATTTCTAGTCTTGCTTCCTTTTCCATACTACTCTTCGTTATGCTTTACATTTATTAATTTTTCTGTTCTGTACACTTGTTTTCCTTTCTCCTCTCCTTGCTCTCCTTTTCTCCATTTCGTTTCTTTTTCTATCCTTCTTCTACTTCTACTTTCCCCACTTCTATTATTTTTTCTTTGCATTTTCTGTTCTTTCGTCTTGGTCCTTCTTTATCTTTAAGCCTTGGATTTTCTTTTATCCTTTCATCTTGGGCGTTCTACAATCCATTCATCTTGGGCCTTCTACTATCCTTTCATCTTGGGCATTCTATTCTTTCATCTTGAGACTTCTTCTATACTTTCATCTTAGGCCTCCTTCTATTCTTTCATATTGAGCCTTCTACTATCCTTTCATTTTAGGCCTTCTATTCTTTCATATTGAGCCTTCTTCTATACTTTCATATTGAGCCTTCTTCTATACTTTCATATTGAGCCTTCTTCTATACTTTCTTATTGAGCCTTCTACTATCCTTTCATTTTAGGCCTTCTTCTATTCTTTCATATTGAGCCTTCTTCTATACTTTCATATTGAGCGTCCTCCTACACTTTCATCTTGGGCCTTCTTATATCCTTTCATCTTCGGCCTTCTATTCTTTCATATTGAGCCTTCTTCTATACTTTCATATTGAGCATTCTTCTATACTTTCATATTGAGCCTTCTTCTATAATTTAATCTTGGGCCTTCTACTCTCCTTTCATCTTGGGCCTTCTAATATTCTTTCATCTTGGGCCTTCTAATATTCTTTCCTCTTGAGCATTCTTCGATACTTTCATCTTGGGCTTTCTACTATCCTTTCATCTTAGGCCTTCTTATATACTTTCATATTAGCCTTCTTCTATTCTTTCATATTGAGCCTTCTTCTATACTTTCATCTTGGGCCTTCTACTGTCCTTTCATCTTGGGCCTTCTTCTATCCTTTCATCTTGGGCCTTCTTCTAACTCTTTCATCTTGGGCCTTCTTCTAACTCTTTCATCTTGAGCCTTCTTCTATACTTTCATATTGAGCCTTTTTCTATTCTTTCATATTGAGTCTTCTGATATACTTTCATCTTGGGCCTTTACTATCCTTTCAATTTAAGCCTTCTTCTATTATTTCATATTGAGCCTTCTTCTATACTTTCATATTGAGCCTTCTTTTATACTTTCATATTGAGCCTTCTTCTATACTTTCATCTTGGGTCTTCTACTATCCATTCATCTTGGGCCTTCTTCTATACTTTCATATTGGGTCTCCTTCTATTCTTTCGTCTTGGGCCTTATTCTATCCTTCCATCCTGGATCTTCCATCTTTTCGTCCGAGATCTCCCATCTTTTCGTCCGGGATCTTCTCTTTTTATCCTGGATCTTCCATCTTTTCATCCTGGGCCTACATCTACCCTTTCGTCCTGGGCCTTCTTCTACCCATTCGCCTTGGGCCTTCTATCCTTTTGTCCTGAATTTTCTTCTATCCTTTTGTTTTCAGTCATCTTCTATTCTTTTTAGATCTTTATATTCTTTTTCTACCATTTTCACTCTTCTATTTTCTCTCTTTCCTCCCTCTTTTATTATTTCAATCTTTTCCACTCCTCCCTTTTTACATCTTTACATTCTTTTTTCTACCGTTTTCACTCTTCTATTTTCTCTCTTTCCTCCCTCTTTTATTATTTCAATCTTTTCCGCTCCTCCCTTTTTAGATCTTTATATTCTTTTTCTACCATTTTCACTTTTCTATTTTCTCTCTTTCTTCCCTCCTTTATTTTTTCAATCTTTCCCCGCCTTTTTTACTCTTACTTTTATTTTTTTTAGTCTTTTCAGCTTTTACCTTTTTTTGTTTTTTTTGTTTTTCAAATCTTTTCAACTTCTTGTCAACTATATTTTTTCCGATCTTTTCCACTGGCGGAAAGAAAATTCCTCTTCTTAGAATTTCTTAGAAGTACACATCAACATAACCTAAAGCAACAAAGATAAGAATATAAGTTAAAACAACTTGTAAATTAGTGACAAGTAATGCGTGCCTCGGTGTGGAGTAATGGTTAATGAGCTATTTTATCCATGGCAAATAATCAGTGACTCGTTCCTCGCTGGATGCTCCTTATCTGTGGACATATGCCAAATCTAAACTACACTTTGTATTGTGGGGATTCTCTCTGTTGGATAATGGTTAACGAACTTGTCTGCTTTACCAGTCCCAATGATGAGAGAAATCGATCCTCACTGGGCACTTCATATCTCTGACTTAGTGAATGATGACTATTGTCATATGAACAAAATAACCGAACTGTAATGAAAAGAATGTTATTTCCCTGCTTAGCCATGTATTGTTCTTAATGTTCAAGCAATATTAAGATCATTTTAAAAGATGTTCTGCTTCCTCGCCATATTAGCGCTGCAATTTACTGTTATAAATGACTGTGTAAAACTGATTATATAGGTAGAATGAGTCAAAAATTGGATTTAAGAATTAATCAACATATATCAGCCAATATTCGAAACGGAAATTTGGATAATTTGCATATGCGTATCAATACATCTGGATCGGCGATAGCGAGACATTTGTTACTTAAGTATTGAGGCTTCTCAAATAGATAGATTCCAGAAGTTAATTATTAATAACCAGTTCTATGGGGGCCCTGAACTACCACCAGTCACGATAAACCTGATGTTTCCTAGGGGAGGCTCCGTGCCTTTTAAACTATTGGGCCTTAAACTCAACCCCCGACCTTAATTGGAAATCTTGCATACGATCCATCGCTAAAGATGTAGGAGAATGGTCGGGTTTCCTGTACCGCTCCTGTATGTACCTGACTCATGCCTTCCTCTGCTTTTACAAGAGCTATATCAAGCCGAAAATGGAGTACTGTTATCATATTTGGCCCGGAACTGCCCAGTCCTCCTTTTTCAGTCTCGATAGAGTTCAAAAGCGTCTCTGCGTCCTAGTGGATGACAAAATATTTTCCACCTTTCAACTTCTCTCTCACAGGCATAATTTGACAAGCATCTCTCTTCTCTATCGCCACTTCCAGGTAAAGTGCTCGGACGAACTACATTCTTTGATTCTACCAGTTCTAACCTTGACGACCAGGACCCGCCATGCCACTCACATTGTAACAAACCTCCCATATTCCCTCCGTATTCCAATGGTGATAAATCAATTCCACTCGAACAGCTTTTTCCATGAACCACTGACCTATATAACCGACTCCCAAGGGGATGCTTCCCCGATGACTACAATCTTAACTTGTTCAAGTCAACCGTTATCGCCTTCTCCTATCCGTATAAACTGCCTCTTAAATTAAACAAAAAAGAACTAGTAACGTTTCATCAACCCAGAGAAAAACCTCAATTTTCTCCAGACTTGACGAACAGTTTCACTCTTAATAAGGCTCGTTGCGTTGAAGGTCTATTAGAACTCAAGTTCATTCCGGATCTCAAGTGGAATTCATACATACGATCCATCGTTAAAGATGCTGGAAAAATGGTTGGCTCCTTATAACGCTCGAGAAAGTACCTGACTAACCTCTGCCATTTTTTATTTTTACAAGAGTTAGTTCGGTCCAAAAAAGGATGATTTCTGGCATATCTAGGTTGCCAAGATCTCACATTTCAAACTTGACAGAGTTCAAAAACGTTTACGCGACCTTGTGGGTAATTGCTTCTTTTTCACCCTACCGCCTCTCTCCCACAAACGCAACGTCACCAACAAGTTAAAACGTGCTCCATTCCATAGTTCCCCACATTGAAGCAAACCACCCTTTCATATTCTTTTAGTAAGGAGTAAGTTCTACTCGGACAGCTTCTTCTCAAGAATTGTTACTTTGTGGAACAGGCTCCCGAGGGGGTGCTTTCCCGGCCACAACAATTTAACCTCTTCAAATCAAGAGATAACCTTTATCTTTCTCACCGCATAAACCGCGCCTCTTACTCTAACCGCCTTCAGACGAACTCCTTTTTTTATTGTTTCCTCTTGGGACTTTTGAGGCCAAAACATGCCTTGATATGTGCAGATGTTTGAATTGTCCCTCATTTCCTACGTATTCCATTGATGAGATTGATGTTCTACACAGAAACATTCTTTCCAAGAACCGCTACTTTATGAAATTGACTCCCGTCTGGATGCTTTCTCTTAAATCTAGGATCAATCGTTATCTATTCTCTATATCTTCATAATCTTCATTTCTTACTTCATTCTTTTACGTTCATATCACACATCTTATCCAGCAACGCTCTATCTTGATGGGCTATTGGGCCTTAATTGGGTAAAAGTTGTATTGATGTTTGTTAAAACCCCACCACACTGGCGAATGCTTGTCTTGTGGTAACATTTTAACAATAAATTTTCATCCCAGTCACCGTGAGTTCTTTTTTTCCACAGCTCTTAATGGCATCGCAATTGCTCTGTCAACATTCGGTAAATTTAGTGTCGCAGCCTCCTTCGCAGTTGTCTACATCATTTCCGGTGAGCTTTTTCCGACTGTAGTGAGAAATGGTGCCGTTGGCTTGAGTTCTTGTTTTGCCCGAGTTGGAGGCATGGTGGCTCCGTACGTTGCTGAAGCTGTAAGTCACATTTTTTCACATTAGTTTTATTCTGTGTATGAATGCTGACTTTAAACTGTCAGGTCGTATGTAAGATTATGTCTAAATGTCCTATTTTGCTGTATCCACAATTACGACAAGATTTTGAAAGGTGTTTCGCCCCAACCAAGAAACAATCTCCAACCCCATAAAATCCGATTTTTTGGTTACTTCGCCAAATTTCGAGAAGACAGTCGAACCAAGCACATCTATATATTTCTGTAAATTTTTTCTATGTCAATTGAAGAGCCCACTATATGAATATTGCGAATTATATAGTATAATGAATTGTTCTGGTGACGAAGGGGGCATAACATGTTCATGCTAAAAATATTTAGTTAATCGTCATCGGTCCTTTTGGCCTAATGTGGTCATCGGGTGATTGCGCAGTTCTCTGACCATATGTCTCGGTTTCATTCATTCATCCTTAGGGGGTCTTGGGCAAGTAGACTTCCAAGTTGGACCACATCAGATGTCGTCCGGCTTGAAGGCTATTTGGTTAGAGGTATTATTATATTGGATGTGCGCGTACCGTAACGGTTATTGGCACAGAAAATAGGACTGACGTGACGAGTTCAAGTCCCAGACAACGTTGTTGCATTCACTTTCGCAAAAATAACCCTTGCGAAAGGTATAAATCCATGTCTCCTCTCCCCAGTTAGGAGTTAATGATTTGTCTAGCTTTGAGTCTATGAGAAGGATAACTCTGAATTCAAAACCGGTTTGGAATGGGTTCGAGCAACTCTTACTTCTAAAAACTTACTCGTTACGGAAACCCCAGTAGTAACACCCTGCATAGTGAAGCTGTGGTCTTATAGTGCACTGGTTAGTCCACAGGGCTGACATAGGTAATATTCTTAAACTATGATTGGTTCTGCAGATAAATAAACTTTTATTCATATATATATATATATGGTAAAATATAGTTTTAAGGTAATGGATAAAAGGGCTCAATATCAGGGATAGAGCCTATGTAGATATAAAAGTGGACATTGAGGGCAACACTGGGTGGACAGTTGCTTGAGCGCAATCTTCAAGCCAATGTCTGAATATTGCGATCAAGAATGAAACAGACTATCAACTCTCAAAACATGTAATAATAGCTACACAATGGTAGTCATGTTTCAATGCATCTTATCAGGCGATTGTAAATTACTGTCGAGTGTACGATATATGAAGATTTAAAAGTAATATACAACATCTTTGTTTCGAAAAAGAAGGTGGTTATAAGATTTGTGGGATTTACTCTGATCAAACAATCAAATATGTCCTACGTTAAATTTAAACTAAACGAAGAAGCAAAAATTCAAAATTATTTTTTATAAATGGGTCATGACCTGTAGATTGGCAGCTAACGGCAGCCATATATAAGCTAACAGCGGATACATATGGTTACATAAAATATACAAACCAGAGACAATGCAGTTTCCTAAGAAATGAAAGAAGTGAGGGTTAGAGATGTAATTTAAAAAATGTTAAACAAGTTATATGCTTTGTGAATTTCCTACATAATTTGTTGTAGTTGATAAATAAATGGCTTTTTTTAAGAAACTAGGAAATAATTTAAACATTTAGAATTATTTGGTAAATTAATATGCAACTGTTAAATAAAGATCCTTCATATAAGATGTTAAGAATACTAACGAATCAATGTAAAATGTCAAAAATAGCAACCAAATACCAATACATCTGTACAAGATGTTACTAATACTACCAGGAAATTAATACAAAATTATATTAAATCCGGATTAATCTTACAAAGATAAGCTATATATAGTTCAACGCGGTACAAGTAAAATATAAGAAAAAGAATTATCAAATTCCAAATTTTAACTAAATTATAAGGTAAAAGGTAAACTATGCTTACAATTCACTGTTAATTCACTTCTTTGATTTAATAATGAATTTTTGTCAAAAAATCTGGTGATTTCGAGATTTTCATGTAAACACAGAAAACAGAGTTCATATAAAGGTCTACATGTTCTTGACATTTTTTAAATTTTCCATTTCACCTTAGGAATCTTATTATCATCTTTTAAACTCCAAAAATATTTAGAAAGTGATGTATTATCTCCATAAGTATCATTGGTAAAGAACAAGATATGTTGATACCACCTACTCTTAAAAAAAATCTTAGTACTACCAATATAGAATTTTTCAACCGTCGGATTCTCTATTGTAGAGATAGTACTAAGATAATCAAGAAATTTATTTAAACATTTGTCTAGCAATGGGCATTGGTCAGAATTCCTACAATTACATTGGCCAATATCATTAATAATATTTATCTTGGGACGTGTATTATGACCCAGATTATTAAATTGGTTTAAATTTTTTTTTATTATTGTCTAACTTTATAATCTTCTCAAGATTATTGGTGCATATATAACTTAGTTTTAATGTGTTTCTGTTAAATATTTTACTAAGAGGGTTACTTTTAGGAAAATGTTTATCAATCAATTGGAGGAACTTATGGTCTAACTTAGTTCTGGCTAATTGTTTAAATGACGGTGGGTACCAAATGATCTTCCTATTTCTATTTCTTTTCTTTGGACCACTATCATCATATTTCTAAACTTAATTTCAGCGCACTTATAACCACTAGTCTTTAAAACTTTATTATACACATCGCTATATTTATGAAACAGATCTTTGTCCGATGAGTAGTTGCTAATCCAAAGTCCTACAGACGAAGTTTTATGTTGGATTACAGATGGAGGGTGGTTAGAATTATGGTGAATATATATTGGGCTGGCATTATTTTTCATATAAGGTTGGAATACATCATTAACAAGACCTAGTGTAACAACAAGAAAATCTACTTGTTTAAGATTGGTACTTATCTTAATCTTAAGATTTAAACTTTTTAGTTCGCTATGAATCATTTTCCTTAATTTATCTACCTTAATTTTAGTGGAACGTTTTACCACTATAAGACTATCATCTCTATATAACCCTATATTATCAACATTGACATCTTCGTAGACAGCAAGGTTATATAAAATAAATAATCCCACCAGATTAGAAGAATCTGCAGAATCTAATGATTCCATTGAAATATCAAAGTAATCATCAGAGGTCTTAACTCACATTATTTTGGATAAGAACTGATCTTCTACAGTTCATTATTATATTTATCTCTTCACTGGAGATGTTAGAATATTCTTTGGTAAATTCCAAAGCCAGGGTAAAGAGATCCTTGGAGATGGAAGGGTAAAAATCTGCAATATCAAACTGGATAAAAGAGCAGCTGCTTTTGTTACTAATACCTCTAAACCAATTAATGACTTCTGTGGTATCAAGCCAATGTATAATCCCAAGGCGTCGTTTAATCTGTTTGTCCACTCAATCGATGATAACTTTACTTATCCTTCTTATTTCCGGTCTGGTAGGGTTTATGATCCTCGTAGGAAGTTTCGTCTGAAAGTCTGGCTTATGATCTTTAAGCAAGACACGATTCTTTAGTACAGAGTTTACTAACCCTATTGCGAATTTTAAGTTTATCAGTAATATTTCTAGAAACAGAGTTAATTTTAACACAATATTGTTAATATCTATCTTCTTATAGTTCTTAGTCAAATTGTTTTTGATTAATGCATTGTATACTTTGGGATTAAATTTGTAAAAAATTAGTAGTTTTATCAGATTTAACAAATATTTGGTTGGATTTATTAATAACCTTAACTATACAATTTAAATGCCTCTGAAACTGATTCCAATTTTTATGAAAATGATGGCATTAATAATGTTTAGTAGATCAGTTTAAAAACCGGGAATAAATATTTTGATAATATGAAAGTACACTTTAATTATATTTGTTAAATCATGGTTAAATTTATATAGTGACAAAGGAAAATAAAATTTATATAGTGACAAAGGAAAATAAAATTTATATAGTGACAAAGGAAAATAAAAAATAATATTTAGTAACAAAGAATATTTTACAAAAGTTGATTAAGAATTTTGTTTTTGCACAAATAATGCGTATGAATAAATATTTCTATATTCCCAATAATTAAGATTTGGTACTTTTAAAAAGTTTCATTTCCTATTATTATCGTCATTCCATGTTTTGCAGGCTTTGGAAGGAGTTTTTAGGAGAATTATTAGTGAAGAATACACGCCCAAAATGTGTGATATGGCAATAGTTCAGTTTACGACATTTTTCAAATGACATTTTTCTTTAAATTTCAGTCAAATATATTGCCTCATCCATACAATAAGGTTGTCCCATCGTTAATATTCGGCTTGTTTGCCATAGTCGCTGGAGTGTTAGCGCTTTATTTGCCTGAGACATTCAACAAACGTTTGCCAGATAGCATCTCTGAAAATTGTTCAGAAAGGTAAGAGTTTCTTTGAGTTTTTTTACCGGCAACGAAAGGACACATAATTTGATCATTTCCATTGTTTTCCTAGTTCTCCCCAGCTTGCAACCACGCGCTCTCCTACGGACGCGAAACGTTTCCCGCCATTTCGCTGCTCTATTTTTGCCATTTTTGCAGTTAACCTTATCTAAACAAATTTTCAGCGTAGAAACTAAGCGCTTAAGGCCCTATCAGGTTAACACATCGGTTCTCATCTGATCAACAAAGTTAAGCAGTACTGACCAGTACCTAGACGGGTGACCTATTTGGAATACTGTAAGCTTGGATGTGCAGGTGGTGTGATGAATTACGGCTCTTAATGAGAACTCGGAGAGCGGAATTCGGATTCCTATCGAGTTCGTCATATTGACATGCGCAAATACTCTTGGGAATGCTATGAACCCGTCTCTTCTTTAGATCAAGATTCTTCTGGATCAAGTAACAGGAAAATTAGATCCTATAGCCTTGGTTTGCAAGCAGTTTACAGCAGAAAGTAACGGCAGCCTACTGCGGGAATTCTTCTGCTAAATCAGTCATGAATTGAAAAGAGTTATTATCACTCAAGCCTGCATCACGCATGGTGTTTAAGGAAGTGGTAGAAACATATATCAAGACGTTTTCATCAGTACTGGTTCATATAGACTTTAGGTGGAAAAGTTAGTCGACAGGATAATATGGTGGTTGAATAGCTAACATGAATTTTATATGAGTGCAGCATATGGAATCAAACCTTCTAAGAAGCAAGAACATTTATAAATGATATTAATATGGTTTATGACTGATTTTTGATGACATGATTATCATAAGATTATATGTTTGTAATATTTTTTAGTAAATTATTAGTGATATGTTCATAATATTCCGTTGGAGATGTGCATCTATGAATAATGTTTTTGTTGACTGGTTCATCTTATTTGCACCACCATCATCATCATCATCATCATCATGCATCATGCATCATCATGCATCATCATGCATCATCATCATGCATCATCATCATCATGCATCATCATCATCATGCATCATCATCATGCATTATCATCATCATCATCATCATGCATCATGCATCTTGTGTCAACTGCTGGACAAAAGCTTTTTTCCCAGATCTGCGAATGACCAAATATGATTGTGCTACACTCTACCATTTCTTATTCATTTCGAGCATTGTTCTTTCTATTGAGATCTTCGCGCGCTTTTAATTTTGTTCAATTCTAATTTGGCTTTCAAAAGATTTTGTTAATTTCCATCTTCCGCACATTTACTTCATTGCTGCAATGATGAATTCATTATGCACTTTATATTTTAAGCATATTAGCAATGATGCATTTAATTGTATCTCTAGTTTCACTAAATGCTTTCCCGCTAATTGTTGTATGTCAGCTTATTACATTTTTTTTAATTATCTTTCATTTTTTATTTTTAAATGCTTCTAAGTAGATGTATTTCGGGACTTCTTACAGTTCATCATCCTCTATTCTAATGATCTTTTTCAGGTTAAAACTGAACTTTTAATGTTTCTATTATATATATATATATATATATATATATATATATATATATATATATATATATATATATATATATATTATGAAATGGACAAAGTCTGACAATTATTTTAAGACATTTTTATGTTTAACATTCTTTTTATAGATACAAATATTTAAGTAAATTCTCTGTTTTATAATAAACAGTATTAAATGACATTTGCCGGCCTGAATGTCCGAGAAATCTTCATAAAATTCGGAGGACGAATATTTTCTATGAAAATTTCTCGGACATTCAGGCCGGTAATTAAGCCATTATCAAGGATTTTTAAAAATTTTAACTGAATATGTATCGTTTTATATATGTGTATCTATAACGATAGGAATTATTATTTATTTTCCAAAAACGGTCAGAACAATGTGACCATGTTCATAATTGCTAGGATTGAGTCTTGTCTTTTTCGTTTTTTATATATTACTAATGCTTCCATTATTTTAACCATTTTCCACAATGTGCTGACCAGGTTTATAAAATAAAAGCATTCCAATCACTATAAGTACACATATATAAAAATCTACATATTCAGTTAAAAAATCATTCTTGATAATAACTAATAGAACAGCTGAATGCCCTCAAATATAGAGAATATTTTAACAGTTTTTACACACTTTATATTCAGAACAGAAAATACTTATAGGTACATAGATAAATTGAATAAAAAGCTTAATCACAGTACCTTGTTAGACGTCTTTGATGAAACTTTTATAAAAGAGGGACTGTTACTCAAATACACAAATATATATATATATATATATATATATATATATATATATATATATATATATATATGTGTGTGTGTGTGTGTGTGTGTGAGATAACGATATATAAATTTTTATATAACAAGAATAAGTTTTCGCGTGACGCATTTTGTCCTTTAGGACTTCTTCGGACTAAATTTGTTACGTTAGACTACACATGCGCACGAACAAGGGATGATGGGAATTTTAAATCTTTGGATTCTACTTATGACTACCCAGAATTTGTAGCCCTCAATGAAGAGGCGAAATGCAGTGAAACACTTTAAGATTCTTTAGTAACCTAATTATTTCATATTCAATACGAAATAAATGGCTCATAAAATATTACAAAATAGAAAAATGGCCCCTTCTGACAAACCCAATGAATCAAAAAATATATTGCTCTATCGACTGAATCTATCACAAGTAGAATTGAAAAAAACTTGTTACTACTACATCTCAAACAATAAAAGACTTAGTCAATCCTAAACAAAACAATAAGCTAAAAGGAGTAATTTACTCTATTGCTTGTAATAAATGTCGCAAAAATGCATAGGAGAAACTTCAAAGAATCTAAATAAAGGATTATGTGAACACAAAAGGGACATTTTGAAAACAATACATTAAAATCAATTAGTTGCTCACCGTAACGAGACTGACCAGAATTTTGACATAAAAATGTTTTGAAATAAAAATGAAAATAATTCACTAAAACGAAAATGTTTAGAGTGTGCCTTGATTGCAAATTCATCTACAGTAAATTTGCGCCTTGGCTCTTATTAAATGTCGCCCTTCCTAGCAGATGTTCCATTATCACAGTGTGGGGGGATATCTAATGACAAAAGTGAGGGAAACAAAAAAGAATCTTAATGAAATCGGCTGAATTATAGACCAATAACACGCACACAAAAAAATTTGATTTAAAATTCCCAGCATCCCTTGTTCGTGAGCATGCGTAGTCGCACCAAAAAAATATATTTAATCCGATGAAGTTCTAAAGGATGAAACGCGTTACACGAAAGCTTTTTTCTATTTTATCATACATACCCCAATATATATATATATATATATATATATATATATATATATATATATATATATATATATATATGTATTTATGATAAAATAAAGAACAAATAGAAAACTTATATCAATCTAACGTTTCACTTTTATTAAAGCTTTAATAAAAGTGAAACATGTTGGATTGATAAACGTTTCATATTTCTTCTTTATTTTATTATCCTGCCAAATTCCGATCCAACTTTAATCTGCCTTTGATCTTTAACTCTCTGTCTGTCTGTCTGTCTGTCTGTCTGTCTCTCTCTCTCTATATATATATATATCAATAGAGACAAAAGGAAAACTTTTATTAGGCAACGCGTTTCTTCCTCTGATATACCTTGGTAAAGTCTATCAGAGCATATTGTCTTTTTACAGATATATTTTTACACACACACACACACATATATATAAAGCAAAAAAAACAAAAAAAACAACAGAAATTGAAACCTTTCTATTGAAATAGGGAATAAAAAGTTTTTTTGGTTGCTACTGTTTAGAAAACATATGTACATGGGAGAGGTTTAGGTAAGTGCTCTCTCACACATTGGTCAGTTATTGTGACATGTCGGCAACAATTCTTGTGGCACGCCGAGCAAGAGAGCGATAAGAGGCCTTTCCCGAGTGTATTAGTGCGCGAAACTGGAAGGAACTTAGGCAAAATTCGAAATCAATTCAGCAGTTCCATTTTATGAGTTGAGAGCGGTTAAGCTTCCTCTCTCTCTCTCTCTCCTCTTCTCTCTGTCTCTCCCTCCCCCTCTCTCTCTCTCTATCTGTCTTTCTGCCTGACTGTCTGTCTCAACTTCTGTATACGAGGTGCTCTCAAAAGTTTAGAGTATTTAACCATGAATAAATTGCCCTAACACATAGTTACTATCGTCTCCTTCGAAGTATTTCCCTTAATATTAGTTCGCAACGTTTATTATAGCCGTGCTTTCTGAAAATAACCTCGTTGACTCTTATAAAGAGTACTGCTCACAAACAGTGTCAGCACAGTCCGTGCTACTTTCGATTCACGAGTGCTGTTCAAATTCCTAAAAATTTAGGTAGCATCTCGTATATAAGGTTTACGCATCTTTACTGCATGGAGTTCTACGGTAGTAATTGTTACTGACTTGCATGAAGATATTGGCAGCCAGCAGTATATGATTGCTTTAAAATTGATTTTTGTATACATACTCATCGATCATCACCATAACCTCATCAGTATCCTGATCGATTATTTTCGTTTTATAATGATCAATCTTTCAAATGACAAAATTCATTTGAACAAATATTTTAACCCGTTGAACCCAGAGAACTGTCCTCCATCCTCCATTGTTGAGACATCCTTCTTGAAGATCTTGGCTAAATTTCACTCTTCCGGCTGCTCCGTATAATATAACAAAGGGAAAAACCAAGAAAATTGCTCATATGCCCAAACTTATTCAGCTTGTTCGACCTTCTAAGTTTGTTTTGGCATTGTGTTACCGCTATCAGATAAATCCTCGTTTTGCACAATATCCACATCTGACAGAGAATGTGATCGGCGTCTTGAATCCCGTTCATCGTACGGACACAAAGACAAGATACGTGAATTCTTTTTTTTTGATGAAAATCTATTACTGTATGATTTTAAAAACAGCTGAAGTTGACAAAATCTAGAACTTGACGATCCATTTGCAAAATCCCAAAAGCCTTAATCCGTTGAACTTTGAGTGAAACTGGACCATTTAGCGATAAACAATATATTTGAGATAAATTTGGCTATTTTAGAACTGCCTATGTCAAGAGCAGTAAATGGCTTGTACAAAGTTGCTCATATGAACAGCCTTATTCCATTTACATGTTAGATTAATTCTTTTTGTTACGTAAGCTTTATTCTATTTTTATGTTGGCTTGAAACCAGGATATCTGACCACATGCCGATATATTATTCTGGATATTTTGAATAAATTTCCTTTTCAATAGTGAAAGCAGCAAATGGCTAGTACAAAGTTGCTCGTATGAACTCGTATGAATGCTTTGTAACTACGAGATCTGACCACTTGCCGATAATTTGGATAAATTTCGCTGTTTCAGAACCGCCAATCTAATAGAACGAGTTAGCCATGTAGTCGCAAACGACCAACAAATAGTTGATTTATTTTATTTCCACGTTAGGCTATGAAATTGTTTTCGGTGAATGGATGCCGGAGCGTCGTACTGGTAAAGCAGAACTACGGGTTCAATGGGTTAATGCATGTCTACCTGAATGCACTTCTGAAAGAGGAAGGATATTAAAGTCCTCGCCATTCTGATGTTGTTCTTGTATATTAAAAGAAGAAGGTTTTTTATTTTCAGAAAAGACGTATTAGACAGCAGCACTGCTCCATATTATGGTAGTAATTCTCGGTGTACTCCTGAACATGGGACGAGGACATTAATAGACGAAGATATTTAAACTCAAACTACTGAAAATAAGTCTTTGTCTTGGTGAGTAGTGAAAAGGATGTAAGTTGCTCATATCTCCAAAGATATGAGCAGAAAGAAAGGAACAGAAAAAGCACAGTGTTCCTTATATAAGTTGATGATTAAATAGCAGGCTTCACTTGTTGATTGTATAATTATCTCTGCTGGCGTTTGTAACATAGAAGTTACGAACTTGGAAGAAAGAAAAAGTCACACTGTTCATTATCACTTGTTAAATTTAGATAAATATCTGTTGGTTTTAGACACACAGAAGCTAATTGGCAGGAAAGGAAAAATACAAAAAGTCATTATTCTATCTGTTGATAATTAAAGGAATATCAACTTGAGACTTAATTTTACTCTATTGATCGATATTCTATATATTCAAGGTTACGAAGGTTCAATGTGGAGTAATAGTTAACAGTTTAGTTTTGCAGACTAGTACTTTATTCGTATTGGGTGCTCACACTCGTGGCTTCATGTCAGATTAGATGAGGTTGTACATTATAGATCGACATTCGCACCGAACGTCAATTTAAGTTGGTTTTATATTTATACAATAAACACGTTTTGTGTTTTTTTCCTCATGTCATCTGTGATATGGGTGGGATTCACAAAACGAATCTAGCAAAATCTTCATATCCTTTATTGATGACATAAATTCTGCTTGCAGTCAAAAATATATGAAGGATTAATTATATTTGTTATTTAACACTGATAGTCTTAGCGTTGAATGTTTGAACCGAGAATAAATTCTGACGTTATCATGTTTGGTATCACTAAAAAACATATTTTATTTAGACTAACTTCGAAATGTCAAAGCATTCTTTTGTGGCATCTGTCTATATTTCTGAGATGAGGTATTATGTACACTATTTACATTATTCAGACTATCATCCTCATCTTTGCTGCCATATTTATCACAACGTTTCGGCTGTTTTACGCTCCGGCCTTCTTCAGGTGGTTAGAATGAACGTGTTTATTTTGTTCTCTGGGGTAGACTGTCTACTGGTTGTCAGTTATCTCCTCTCCAAGCTCTCCACTGCCTTAACACACACTGTTTGGGTCCTGTCACTGGATCTAACTAACGCCTTTATCCACTGTGCCATGTGTACTTGAAGACATCTGTGTATAAATTTATGGGTTATTATTTCATGTTTTTTACCAGAGCTCATATTGCAATTTTCGTTGTTATTATCGCTTTTCCCTGGCACTCCTTATTACTGCTTCCATATTGTATTCATTTCTATGCTTGATTCTGTTGTAGCGTTTCGGCAAGTGTTGAATTTATGCCATATTTTTGTCTATTTTACTGTAAATTTGCCAGTGATCATTGTCAATCACCTCTATGTTACTGTGTGTATTCAAAAATCGTCATATATATATACGCGCGCGTGTGTGTATATATGTGTGCGAGCGCGCGTTCATATATATATATATATATATATATATATAAGAAAGAAAGTTTCTTGCAAGGTGGGAATTGTATTATTATAGGTCTGATATGTCATTAAGATTCAAGAGAACGTAACTTTTTCCCCAAAGCTACTGAGGGAATATTTTGTTGTGTTAAACTATAAAGAACATTTCATAGATGCCAGGTTTGATATCATCAGAATTTATTTTCGGTTTCATCTGTCATACAGGATTTTTAAGACTATGACTGCATTTGAACACGGCATGCATGCTTTTGGCTTTCCTCATTTCCTGCACACTGATATTACCCGGGTTTCAATACTTCCCACCTTCTCCATTACGTATTAGCTATTTTATGCATGAAAAAAGTTAATATTTTTGGTGATAAACGAAAATTTAAACGAATAACTGCGGAAAAAATTTCCGTCATCCGCATTTTTGCCATAGGACTGCAGTGATGAAAATTTCCGTCATCTTCAAACATTTTTTAACATAAAATTTGAGTCAGTCCCCATAGTCAATGTGTATATTGTGCATTGAAAATCAAAAAGAAAGTATTTATCAGTGTTCAGGAATCAATGCAAGTATTACTGACATAATAGTGATATATATATATATATATATCAATGTATATTTTTCTTATGTAATATGTAACTTTCTGTTATTTTATTCACTGAGGGATTCTTAACTGTTATCACATGTTGGAAAAAAAAAGTATTACTGTAGTATGTATTTTTTTAATGCCGGTAAGGGTCAGAAAATTTTAGCAGTATTCCCCGGATTATTTGGACGATTATTTTTCATAATCAGTTTCGACAACTCTCGGGAGTTGTCGTAAGTGTACGCATGCGCGGCGCCGCTTTTGCGCACATTGCTTTTATTCATTGCTCACGATGCTATCTTGATGCAGCAGAAAAAAAAGTTTTATAAAGACCGCGTCTTTTTTTCAATTTATCTGTTGTATATGCATACAAGCTTTGTTACACTAATTCTTGTTTTTTGTCACTAACATTCAACTGATGTATTCTCCATACAGATATCCTTATGTATTACTTCAACCGTATTATTCGCGCGACAGATTAATGATTTTACATGTATTATTTAGACTATTATCTTAGTTGTTTATATGGAAATTCTGACAAATATCTCTACTGCGAAGTATTTTTTATTTTTATTTAAAGTTTAAAAAAATACTCTCTTTGATGGCATATAAAAACCACCATTCCTCACAAAATGACTAAAAGAAATTCTCTAGGTATATATGAAGTTGAGTTATCTAGTAGGCTAAGTTTTACCCGGATGCCGTAAGCTCCTAATAGTATTATCTAACCTTATTCCATAAGACAGTAACATGTAAATAGTGAAGATTATATGCGAAGTTGAGGCATCCGACAGGCTAATGTTTACCTAGATGCTGTAGTCTCCCACTACTTGTATCGCGTCTAACTCCAATAATATTAGATGTAACTAGTGGTGAGGTTTTATATGTCATCAAATCCTATCTGGACTTTTAGCTAGTGAAAAAATTGTGTTTGCAAATTTGCTTATATGAAAAATATTTTAAAAACCTATTTTTGTTTTTCCAGTGATGACTACCTGAATGAATGCGAGAAGGCCTTGAATGGCGTCGAGTTCAGTGAATTGAACAATTTCAAAGAGACGCTAGACGAAAAAATATAACTTCAACCAATTACCGACCGATTGAACAATCAATCACTCTCAACAAATCGATTGTTTTATTAGTTTCCGATTCGCAGCGCGAGTCATCAAATAGGAAGAAAAACAAAAGCAAAAAACAAATTTCATCCAAAAGTGAAACTAACAATTTTAAATACTTCTTTTTTCTTTTTTTTTTTTAAAAAAAAAGCAATATCAATAGATAATAAAAAAAGAAAAGAAAATATACCGACAATCACATCAGAGATTTTATATTAACTATTTTCTATAGTAAGAAGATACATTTATAGTCACATACATTACCGTTTCGTCAACACGTGACGAGTATCTTTATTGGATACCATATTGCACTGTTAACAACTTTCTATGATGAAGTAGAATAAAGTTAAATAGTTACAATTATCACCCATCTTCTGAAAAAAAAATTAAACAAAGTCTAAGGGGTCCACAGATTACTAAACATTAATTCAAATTCTTTGGATATCGAAACAGTTCCATTGGTTTTTCAGTTCCATAGTTAAAATCTGTTATGCATTTAAGAACATGTCTTCAATTTCAGTTATTACCACAAAGGTGCAATTACGGGTATAGATTACAGGACTTAAGTGAAAGTTTAAATCAAAGATGGAGTTTATGTCTTCACTACTATATTACAAAATATTGCGTTTATCGACGGCGACAATATAAAACTTATAGAACCCGTAATTCGTATTACTTCAAACGTTAGTTTTAGTGGATACCAGTATCTGAATGAAGACTTCGTTTATTTAAACACTGTTTATTTCGTCTAACGGCCTTCGCACTCGAGAAAACTTAATAAAAGAAAATGTGTCTTCCGGCATTGTTTAAATAAACTGAGCGTTTATCCACTAAAAATAACGTTTCAAGTAATAAAAATATATCGGATTAAAAAATAAAATCCATTAAGTCTGTAGAAAGAACTCGTAATATAAAGCAATTTTTAGACCGTGGTAGAACGACAGTTCATATTTTTCACAAACTACCAGACGTTAACTTCATCATATGACAACCCCAACAACTGTATTTTTATTTTTTTGGTTTAAAGATATTTGCTAAACTTTCTGTTTAGGAATCATTATGATTCCATTGATTTGTTGAAAATTATTATTATTTTTTTTTTTTGTCATTATTTTTTCTTTTCTGGACGCGATAATTCATTATCTTATTTAAAAAAAAAATAAAACAAAGGAAAATTACGTCGAAGTAGAAATTAGAACGCTAAAACGTACGCATGCGCATGAATGCGCTTAAACCAAAACGCCCATGCATCCAAATATATGCGTGTTCTCTAATCTCGCTTTCATCACAGAAATCATCACTTTTACGGACTTTAAATCATTACCAACACATTAACATTTACACTTTGAAAACATGTTATCATTTTGATCTTCAACGTCATCTGTACCGATTTGCAACTCTTGGTGTAGATACCCTTTTATAGCCTTTTTGTTTTAAATGAATAAAATCGTTACAATTTTGTACAAATGTCATTATTTTGTTTGGTTATATTTAAATAAAATGCCATTTTATATTCTATTTCCGACTCTATCTATCTATCTATCTATCTATCTATCTATCTATCTATCTATCTATCTATCTATCTATTTATCTATCTACAGTGTGCGATGGGTAAATTGGCGTTGTTTTATATTTTTAATTTCGCACATGCGCATTGTTTGTTTTTTATTTTGCTGATTGTAGGGTCAGTTGTGAAAAA
This sequence comes from Acanthosepion esculentum, assembly GCA_964036315.1. Classification (NCBI taxonomy): domain Eukaryota; kingdom Metazoa; phylum Mollusca; class Cephalopoda; order Sepiida; family Sepiidae; genus Acanthosepion; species Acanthosepion esculentum. The sequence continues at coordinate 2,010,032 of OZ038482.1, forward strand.
AACGCTATTCACTCTACCAGAAATTTGGAAAAGGCATGTTGTACTGCTTGGCATTCGCACCGGAAGCTGCAATACGAACATTTCAGGGGGTTTGGGTGTCAATCTGAGGACAGTGCAGAGGATTCGAAAAGAGTCTAATAGTGATTACGGAGGTACGGTAACTCAGAAAACTCGCTCTGATCGTTCTGGTAAAAAAAAAATCCCGAATTTGTTGGTGAGGGCCTCAGACTCAACACGTAGGCCTACATAAAATATCTTGAGGAGTTAGTCCTGCCCTGGGTAAAGAGGGTGGCTGCTGGTAGACTCCATGTCTGGTAACAGGACTCTGCACCATGCCACACAAGCAGGAGAACCCAGTCATAGTTGTCAGACAATTATCTGCGACCACATCAGCAAGTTTTGCGAGTTTTACGATTATAAATTCCCCTATCGCATCGTTAAATAGTTGAGCTTAACAATTTTAACAAAATATTACATAAATATGAATGCAGGTCATTATTTCAAGAAGTATGAAACGATTTGAATTTGGTAAGATTTTCCTTTTTACTGAAACAGGCGTTAAACGCAGGAGTGTGTCATTGTCTTCTCTATCTATTCTTTCTTTATTTTACCGAAACCAAACGGCGTATCTAACATGTCTTTTCCGCCTTGCCTCGCGATCAAAACAATGTCGCCCACTATTTATGATTTATCTTTAAAGGAATAATAAAAATGTGTAAATGGCGATGCAGATTTTCTGATAATATATTGAAAAATATCTGTACCCATATGGGTGAGATATCTTGAAAAAATGTCGATCAAATTTAAGCAATTTTGAAATTACATAGATTATATTTTCTGTATGAGCAATCTCTCTCTCTCTCTCCATATATATATATATATATATATATATATATATATATATGGTTATTTTTAATTTTATTTAGATTAAACGTTATTTCTTGGTGGTGATATTCGAGCAGAATCTCTGTTTTTAATTAAACAGTCCAACTACATATATATGTACATCTCGTGCTATATATTATATAAAGAGTACAAAGTAACTTTTTATAATCATTGGTCATGAATCGTGATCTCCCCTTTTCAGTAAGGAATGAATATATCTCCTGTTACCGTAACAACGGAATTTCGAATAAACAAATCAGAAAGATTAGAAAACTTCAGCTTTTTAAGTTTTTAGTCTCAAGTCAGCTTCTTTTGAAAATTTAAGTTTTAATAATTAAAAAGCAGAGTACATTATATATATATATATATATATATATATATATATATATATATATATATATATATATATATAATATGAGTTTGTAACCCTGGGTTTGACGCTGAGTTTGTCTGTTGATCGCAAAAGCCTTAAACCCGGAGTTACAAACTCATACCCATACCACTGAATATTCAGTTTAAAATGTAATTCCACCTAAATTTTCCTCAAATATATATTTTCTACTTTTCATAATAGTTTTCATGGAAATCTTGAAGAAACAAATTGTATCTATATTTGGTTGAGTCATAAGTAATTTCCGTATTTGGGAAAACACCTTGCATGCAACAATGTTTGACGCAAAAGGCAGTGGATTGACAGGAATAAATCTCCAGAACTACCTCAAGAATCGAGCTCCTTGGAAGAAAGTTAAGATTTTGCATTCAGTGCGGTTATCAGGTTAACTGAAAAATCGAGGTAAATTTTGGAAGAGACCAAGTGACGTCATTTAATGTCTAATAAAAGAATTGAGGAAATGATGATGTCGGCTTTTTATGCAATTAATATTTAAAGTATTTCAGTTTAGGTTTAAATTATATAAGGCATATTTTAAATAACAGTAGGTTATGAATTTAAATATTATTTAATTTTATTAAAAATATTTTCATAGTCATGTATATTGGCTTTTCAGTTAACCGCATGAATATTTATGAGGATCTGTTAAATTTCAAAAGTTTTAAAAAACAAAAATAATTTTACTTCGGGTTATAAGTACTTGCTGCAAAAAAAAAATACTTACATTTGCCTTGATAAAGTCTATCAGAGGACGAATCGCTAAGCTTTCCTTTCGGCTAAGTTTTCCTTTTGTTTTTCATATTATATATATATATATATATATATATATATATATATATATATATATATATATATATATATATATATATGTATAAAAACAGTTTATACAAAGAATTAAATAGCAGTATTAATGTGATTGATGGCGAAATCAATTCGCTAACAAGACTTAATGAAACATTAACTTACTATCAATTCCTTGAATAATAAGATCCTTATATTCGACTTCTTGTCAGATGGAAGACACATGCCAAGTACTTTCAACAATTTCAAATTGTCATCTTCAAGGCGCAATTTTCCCATACACAGGCAAACACCAAGACGAAATATGTGTAGACTGAAAGATTTTTTTTAAAATTATGCTCTTTATTGACAGTTGAATATATGTTTTGGAACGTGCGACGCTAGTGTTTCTTGTTTAAATCGATCAAGATGTGTGTTTGTGCGTGTGTGTGTGTGTGTGTGTATGGATGTATATGATTTTTAAGCAATTAATGAATTTCTTTAAAAACCTGATATTATTTCTTAATATCATAAACATTACTTTCTATGAGTACACTCGATTGACTTAAACATCCCTATATTCTTGATCTGCTGACATAGATTGACTTCTTAAAATAACAGTGTTGTCAACACAAAATCGTGTACCCGCTAAAAATAACGTTTATAATAATAAGAAATACACTTACACGAACACACACATACCATATATATATATATATATATATATATATATATATATATATATATATATATATATATATATATTAAACTAAGTAAAAAATGCTAATTAAAAAAAAGGTACCTTGAAATTCTGGATAATAGCGTTTTTAAGATATGTATTCTTCGTGTAAGCGCACTAGTAAATAAAATTAAAAGTACACCTATCTGTCTGTACTCAAATTTTCGCTGGGATTACATCCAGTCATCAAGGCGCATGATAGAAAAAAATACTATGACGTGATGTCTGGTTTGATAGTAAAATTTTACTATCAAGTGCCTTGACATGTAAATGCAATCTCTGCGAATACGAACAGATAAATGAATATTTAATTATTTCTCTCTCTCTCTCTCTCTCTCTCTCTCTCTCTCTCTATATATATATATATATATATATATATATATATATATATATAATCTAAATAATATATATTTCTATATATATTATTCGGACTATTGTCTTCATCTTTGTCGCCATATTTATTACAACGTTTCGGCCGTTGTACACTCCTGCCTTCTTCAGGTGGTTGGAATGTCGAATTGAACCCTTTATTTCGCTCACTGGGGTAGACTGTTCTAGTTCCACGTGCCATGTTTAATGGATGTCAGTTATCAGTTAAGTTATCCACTAACCGGGTATTGAACTCACACTCTTTGGGTCCTGTCATTGGATCTAACTAACGCCTTTATCCACTGTGCCATGTGTCCTTGAGGACATCTGTGTATGAATTTCTCGGTATTATAAACCTAATGTCGGCAGCAAACTTTTTTACCAGTGCTCATATTGTAATTTTTGTTGTTATCGCTTTTCTCTGGGACTCCTTATTACTGGTTCCCATATTGTATTCATTTCTATGATTAGTCGGCTCAGGAGATTTTTGTGGCCTAGCATATGTGCTGATTCTTTAAGTTTACAAATTTTCCAAGAACACCATTGAAGACAAAGTTTTCCTGTAAAAATGACACAAGAAGAAAATAAGAAAGAAACGCTTAGTCGATATAAGAAATATTTATTGCTCAAATCGTTCAATCTGAGACTATGAAGTGACACGGTCTTCTACCGCAAATGCTTTGTGGGTTTGGTTTTCAACTTCAGGTAGTCCATCAGCCAGGTAAGTAAAAAATAGCCGAAGAGGTTATATATATATATATATATATATATATATATATATATATATATATATATATATATGTAGAAAATCTTGTTTAATAATTTACCCAGTGCCGTCAGATGATAATTGTTTGTTTGTAGTCCCATTTTTAGTTTTCACTTCGTTCTTTTTAGGAAAATTACCTCTTAGCCATTCAAAAAATATCGAAATAGATTTTTTTTTAAAGTTTTACATACTTTCCCTTATTTCATTTAAAGAATTGGGTTATTTAAAAAAAATTAGATTAAAAAAAAACGCAAATTAAAAATAAATGTCTTTCTCTTGTTAGTAATTTTGGGAGATTATATAAAATGCTAAAATTATTTGTCATGAAAAAAAGAAAAGAAAAACTGTGGGAATGAGAAAAGTAATTGGGAGATGGAAAAAAAAACTAAGATTAAAAAAATATATATATGTAGATCCATATCCTGGGTTGCTTGGGTTCAAATCCACACAGAGGAAGCTGTAATTGAGTACAAATATATGATCTTTGAATATGTCCTTTGATCCTGACTCAGAAGAAGTGATACTTCTTAACATGACGGATCAAACAATCTCGCGATGAATCGTGAAAAGATGAGAAACTTAAAAGTTTTTGTTCAGTATTTCTGTAGATGCGAGTGTGTTGGTGTATACGTGTTTAAATGCCTATTTACACTCCCTCAACAAATCTTGGTGGACAGCTCAGCCGGACAATTGTAGCTTCCATTTGTGCAGGTGCAAGTGTACAAAATGCACTGGTCAGTATACTGGAAGTTTTTTGTGTAGTAAGTCTGACCCCGAACGGTACATCCTGGAAAAAAAGCAAAAACAAACAGGAAAATCAGAAACGGGTGAACAATAGAAGATTAAATCAATTTACAGACTTAAAAACTCAATATGGCCGACATAATAACTCCTGTCACATACATACATACCCACACACACACACACACACACACACATATATATATATATACACATATATATATATATACACACATATATATATATATATATATATATATATATATATATATATATATATATATGTACACGCATATACATATATATAAGTATATATGGTAATGACATTAATAACAACTTCAACAACAACAAAGACAATAAATTAGATAAAAACAAGCATATAATATTAAATATTCTACTCCTTAACATTTATCCAAAACAATTTATCCAATGTTAGCAATATTAAAATAATTACAACCCCATTAAAAACGAATGTGGATATAATCACAACCTAAAATGTCTATAACAATAATAATTCTGAAATATGTATATATAAAAGATATATATATATATATATATATATATATATATATATATATATATATATATATATATATATATATATATATATATATACAAAATTAAATTAAAAGAGAAAATCTTAAAAAGTTGACATTGCTTCACAAATAATATAAAACTCATTGACGGGCAAATTTAGAATAATATAAACATTTTCACAATAAATTTTGCAGACGATAATGATAAATTAAAAAAAACAGAGTAAACTAAAATATACCATTTATTAAGCTTTCAAAGCATATCGAAAATCACCAGTACAAAAATATACAAATAGATACAAATGAAAAAAAAATGTGTCAGGTATTTAAAAAATAATACCATCGAGTAAAGTAATAAAATAAATACATCAATTATTAATGCGAATATTTGCTTGGGCTGATTTAAGAAAACAGAATTCTGACATTATGAAATTTTTTTATCATTATTATTTTTTTTTTTAAAAGAAAAAAAAGAAAATTCTTAGCATCTACTTTAGAGGAAATGCTATATTTACGGTTGTTTACTTTACTTGCGTTTCCCTTGGAATATTTACATTGGAATCATTATTTATAAACATGCGACTTCCTTTCTAAAACAAGTAAAATGGAGAATTTTTTTTTCAATATTCAGAATTGTGCGCATGCGCGTATATATATTTTCTCTTCTACATAGACAGACTCAGAGGTCGAATGGCAGGCAGAATAGATATATAGACAGACAGACAGATAGACATATAGATAGTTTCTAGCACACCTATACATACATATATATATATATATATATATATATATATATATATATATATATATATATATATATATATTATTCCGTCGAGTTAGCTCGGACATTCATGAGTCTATCACACCAATCATCACGGTCCAACATCAAGCACTGAAGGTCATTAGTGAGGCATTCTGTGTCATAACATAGTTGGTCAATGGAGGTGGATTCTGGGTGACCAACGCATCTTGCTATATATATATATATATATATATATATATATATATATATATATATTATGAGAGATTATAATAAAATATTTTGAAATCGCTACACAAAAGCTTTCCTGTTTCAATACTATGATTGTACTTCTTCAGGCGATGGTAAGTAACTGGTAATTAAATGTTTTTTTAATAAAATTTCCCTTAGAGTTAACACTTTGTTTTAAATTTCCTTAAAATTTATTTAGTCACCAGTTACTTACCATCGCCTGAAGAAGTATAATCATCGTATTGAAACATGAAGTTTTTGTGTAGCGATTTCAAAATGTTTTATTATAATGTCTTATAATAAAATTATAATAATAATATATTGTCTACTTTGTATTGAGCACTTTTTAAAAGTAAATGCTACGAACAGTGAATTTTTACTCCATCTGTTTCTTCTCTCATGTGTATGTATATATATATATATATATATATATATATATATATATATATATATATATATATATGTTTGTGCAGAGTCGAACCAACCAAACAAATTTGTAGCACTTTGTTAATCGATAGTGGGGGACATTTTGGGTTTTACGTGGTGATGCATCAGAAAGTTTTGATATCTGTCAAGTGGTATGTTAGTATATAAAAAGATTATGTCGAAGCTACTTATGACTCTATTTTTCACATTTATATTTGTTGATAAGGGTCCACTAATCCTTATTTCCTTCGTAGTCTATTAGTAAGGGAAAAGTTCAATCCAGGCAGTTTTTCTTTTCCAGAACTGTTACCTTTTTACATCAGACTCCCGTATGGATGCTTCCCTGATCACGACAATCTTATCCAATATATATATATATATATATATATATATATATATATATATATATATATATATATATATATTATCAAGGAATTCATTAAAAGTATCTACTTCACTTTCTTTCCTTATATATATATATATATTTATTTTTTGAATTGGACAAAGTCCGACAATTTATTTAAAGACATTTATGATATGTTTAACGTTCTTTTTATAGATACAAGTATTTAAGTAAATGCTCTGTTTTTATAATAAATTTAATACTGTTTATTATAAAACAGAGCATTTGCTTAAATATTTGTATCTATAAAAAGAACGTTAAACATATCATAAATGTCTTTAAATATATATATATATATATATATATATATATATATATATATATATATTTGTGTGTGTGTTAGGTGGTATCGGAAAGTTCTCAGAATATCCGGGCTGTGTTCAACAGAAATTCACACACATCTAATGCTCATTGGTACTTAATAAAATTGAGTCAATCTGCCAGAAGGCCTCTTGTTATCTACTTGTTCAATTATTTTTTTAACAAGGTTTTGTAACGGCTCTGCGATCTTTACGATCGCTGACAAAATCGAGCATGGTGTCTGTATCAAAATTTCTCATTAGGCTCGACACATCCAGTACCGAAATCCTTGAAATGCTACGTCGGGCTTTTGGTGAAACACAGGTTTTCGTGTGACATGTGGAGTGTTGGTACTAGATGATGAGCATCCAGAGCGATCAATCAGCGATCAAAGCGTCAGGAAATGTGAAAGCTCTTTAAGATCTTTTCTCACTGTGGAGCGATTTTTAACAACATTCGGAGTTTAGAACCAGGTTTCTCGATTCGATGGTTCTGGTATACTAACCAAATGTCAAGCAGATTATCTTTATTCTATTAATCATTCGATCGTCTATCATTATTTTGCTGTTTTTATCTCAACGTTTCGAGAAATATAGTCAACAAAGATTTTGATAACAGTTTGAATAATTTACGGAATAATAGCAATACGTGAAACAGTAGCGAGAAAGCCAGTGAGCGTACTGACCGAAATCTTCGTGTTAAAGACAACAGCCATGCTGGGAATATAAAGAATAATTCCTAGTGTAATTAATTCATTAATTTCATCTTAGAGTTCTAAACAATATTTGTCAAAAAGTTCTTGGAGATTATTGCGGCTGGGAAGTAGGTTAGCGAAATATCGAACTCAAATACTAACAAACATTATAGAAACAAATATTACTGGCTTAAGTCGGTTCCTAAATGATTACTTTAGATAAAATGCTAAAAGTCAATATTTATGAAGGCAGATGCTATTTGTGAAGTCGTCATTTACAGATTTGATTCATTTAAAAAAAAAATTCTAATCGATATAGGTACTATTGGAATTAAATTACCCTTTTTAGTTCATTGCTTTGGTTTGATAGTAAGATTATAAACTTGAAAATTCTGACGCCATTATTGTAGTATGCGTCTCACAACGTGATTTGTATTGAATATGACGTCAGGGAAAAGCTAGGTTCATCTGAAGTGGTCCTTCCAGATGCAACTGGGTTGCAATCATGGAAAAGGATCGTATTACAGTGAGTTATATAAGCACCCAACACAGAGGTGGGGGCATCAGAGACCCTCAGGTATCGCAGATGAGTGTGTAAGGCCCACATTCAGGAGCCGGACATACATGCACACTCACACTGACTGAATGGAATCAACGAAGTGGCGGAGTCAAAGAAAATGTAATGTTAAATATAAGATATTAAATCTCGTGTTTCCATTCAAATGCACCCTAAGTCATCGCATTATCAAAATTTATTCATTATGAGATTGTAGAAGACAACGTTCAAGATTAAAAATGGACCTACGAAATAAAAGTTCAGACAAGGTACAGATATAAAGAAAAAATGAGATCAATCTAAGAAACAAAGTTGATTCAACTTCTGATATCTTTTGTTCAATTCATTATACGATTATTTATCGGATGTTATGCTTTTGAATTAATTCAGTGCTATATTGGGATATAAATCAAACTGTTTCTCGTCGTCCAGTAGTGAAATTTTTCAAAGTAACGTTTGAGATGAAGATAGTCAATAGAAGAAGGAAATCTTATTTTCCATGCAACTGACCGCCTCTTCATGCAACATGGCAACCGCACTAAGTCATAGAAGAAAAAGAAAAGATCACACGCAGTTTTTGCTCACGCTTTGCGACATTATTGGCCTGGGAACGACCATAACTTACACAGTCAGCCAACGCATCGGAACGCGCCTGAATCTATAAGCACAAAGAAATTACAGAACGTGTACAAAATTAGTAGGAAAGTGTTATTAGATAGTTGGAAGTGATTATTTCCAAGACTGAACAACGTAAAGTATTATTACATCGCTGTAAATGATTATTTCTAAGAAAGGACAGCGTAAAGTATTACAGATTGAGAATCCTTTACCCATAATTCTTGGCACCGGAAATGCTTTGACTTTCAGATTATTTCGGATTTTAGAATACAGACTATTTGATTTGTATACAGTAGCTATAAAATGGGACAGCTTAGGAATAGAAACAAATCATATCATTTTACATTTCATAACACAGCTTATACATATACCCCGAAGGCAGTTTTATATAAAATTTAATAATTTTTGTATACATACAGGTAATGACATTAGTCATGTAATGCTCTCACGGATTTTTAAATGGTGAAATTAAGATTTTCAAATAAAAATCAACATATAAATGCAACACCAAACACTACGTCTACATCACGTGTTAGAAATTGAATGGAAGGGCTACGTAATTGATGACATCACCGTGAGTGTGAGAAGGAAAATCCGGCAAACCATGAATCTTTACCAACGTGTTTTCATTAAAATGTTACAATACATACAGGTACAGTATTTGTATAGAAACAAAACATAGACTCTGATTACAGTTAAATGTTTATAGAAATGCCAAAAACAGTCTACCTTTTATTTATAAAGCCGCAACGCAATAATGATGCTATGGTAAGCCATGTTGCTTTCTGAAATTTTCCAGTCATGTCAGCACTTGAAAAACTTTCGGATTTTGGTTGTTTTTCGGATTTTGAATTTCGGATAAAGGATACTCAATCTGTATTACATAGCTTGAAGTGATTATTTCAAAGATTGAACAACGTAAGTTATTATTACATTGCTGCAAATGATTATTTCTAATAATTTCTAATTTTATAAAGTATTATTATATAGATGAATTATTTCTAAGAAGGAACAAAATAACGAATACTTTCTTTAATTACAGGAAAACAATAAAGCCTATTCGCAGATATATCATCTGATTCTTACCATTTCAGTTATTATGAAGAAGTTTAAGCTCTTTTAATTGTTTTGGGGTCATATGAAAATGTATGGTTTGGATATTGACGAGTAAATTTGGAGAAGTGGTTATCTAAGATGAAGGCTTCTAAAATAATAATGCTTCCTGTTTATTTCCAGGGAAGCGACAACAGATAAAGAGAGTAAATAGTACGTTGGTAAGAACCTGTTTTCGGCTATAATATATTATTTTCTCAGTCACCACACATTTTCACCAGTGATGAATTTTCTTAAAAATTGGTTATTTTTTTCGCCGTCAGGGTTGTTGTCAGGGAAATGTCGTTCGCATCGTCCATCTTTGAAATAGACGACAATCAAACATGGACTATATAGTAGATATGGCAAGTCAGTCCAGTTGAAATTTTTAACATGATTTCTACTTTTCATACTGGTATGGAACTCGCAGTATCGTGTTGCAAGGCAAATAATAATAATAATAATACACTTCGAAAAGAACGAGATTTCCAGAAAAGAAAAAGAAAAGACATATTGTTTAATATTTCGACAGCATGTCTATCTTCTTCAGTTATATATTAAAAAAATAAGAATGCTTACAAATATAAAAATAAGTCTTTGTACACACCTCGCTTTTCTTGAGCGACAAAGCGAATGGAATGCAAATGAAATGTGGCTAGCATAATAGTTCATCTTAAAATGTTCTGTTAGTTGATTAGTAAGAGCAATTAATCAAAGTGTTTTCAATAAACTTTCTGGGGCGTTCTTATCATTTTGTTCTTTCATCCAAGGTGGGACGTTAGTAATTTGCTTATGTAATGTTCCTCAAGTGTTTTAAGAGTTGAAATGTTAGTACATTCTGCATATTTTTTCACACTGTGTACCTTAAGGTGTTTGTCGAAGGTGTTTGTCGAAAGTGTTTGTCGTACGTGATAAAATGGCCCACAAGTTCTGTTATGTTGGACGTCATACACGTGGCCATAAAATAATTTATCTAATTTTTCAGATGTACATCAAGCATAAATCAAGTCATGTTTAATACACACTGGGTGACGTATATCAAATGGGAATCAGTATAATTGGCACCATCTTGAGAAATCATAATATTTCTTGGAATTTGTCATGGAATTGTCATGGAACAGGGTTGCAAAATTTACAGGGTTTTCCCCATTTTATGTTTTTGAAGGACACCTATCGGAAACCGCAATGGAGTTAATAATAATAATAATAATAATAATAATAATAATAATAATAATAATAATAATAATAATAAAGAATAATAATAATACTAATAATAATAAAGAATAATAATATTAATAATAATAATAATAATAATAATAATAAATAATAATAACAATAATAATAATAAAAAATAATAATAATAATAAATAATAATAATAATAATAAAAATAGAATAATAATAATAAAAGAATAATAATAATAAAATAATAATAATAATAATAATAATAGTAATAAAAAGGAATAATAATAATAATAATAATAATAATAATAATAATAATATTATTATTATTATTAATAATAATAATATTAAAAAAAGAATAAGGTGTTAATGGTGGGAAGGTTAAACCTCCAGTGTTATATCCCCAACGTTCGCATTTGACATACTGAGTCAACAGAATAAAGTAGGAGTCATTCCTTTCGGATCTATACTTACGTAATTAAAATTATTTCAGTAAACACGGACTTTTGTGTCCGCAAAAAAAGTCGTGTGAAAAGTACGGTTTTTCCCTTGACACCGCTATTATTCTAACTACCTTCATTTCTCAGCAATGTTTATTGTTTTAAAAAGTGATGATTAGAATTGTAATAAAACCTAAAAATATGATGAAAGTGAATTTATACATTTTTTTTTGTTCTTCGGAATTAAAAAAAAACAAAAACATTAAAATTTATGCACAGCGACTAAAAATCGAGTAATTACTTTCGAGGGCGTTACTTGCGGGACATTCCTCTCTCTTTTACCCATGTATTGCGATACCACCATGGAATTCCCATATTATAGAGAAAATGAAATTGTGGAGGGCTATGATCTCTTAAGTTTGATGCTTATCCAATTGGTCCAACTGAACATTGTATTAATGTAATTACTGTAATACAAGTTTATAGCTATACCAAGCTTAGTAAAAATCAATAAAGAAAGCTCACTCTAGAGTAGTGAACACCAGGTTAACTTCACAGAACATTATTCTTTTAGTCAGTTCGATTCTCACTAAGTGTTTACCAGATGTAATTTTATACTAAGTCAAAGTTGGCAAGCATCAGTGCATTAAGATTAGATGCAAGCCGAGCATCTTTTGACTGAAAATAAAAAATATAAGTAAAAATTCAAAAATAACTTTACTGCTTGTATTTAAAAAAAAAACAAACCAAAAACGCATATTGGTAGGTGACGAGATTGAAAAAGAAAATAACAAATAAAACCGATTAAAAATTCAAATAAAGGAAATAAAATGATAACATCAAAATCTTTAAAACAGTTTTAAGGCCACCATTTAAAACGGGCATTTCAGACATTCGGAGGAACACATTGAAATGTTAAAGTCTTGTAAAGCAAAGTAAATAAATAATCGAAAACAGAAAAAATGTGGTTCAAACTCTCGTCTAAATCCTGCAATCGAAATGATTCAAATATACTGAAAATAAAATCAGTAAACAAAATATTAACAAAGTCAGAAAATGAAACAGAAAATCGTCTGCGAATTTGAGATTAAAACGGATCGCCGAATTCAGGCCAAAAGACCGGATCCGGTAATCGTAAACAACATTCCAGATTGTGGATTGTGTTGTTCCGGCAGAGCACAGAGTAGATCTGAAAGAAATTAAAATGACAGATAAGTAACATGCCCTTGTCAGAGAATTGTACACCATGAAGGTAACTGTAGTGCCGGTAATTATATGAATATGCGTAACGGTCACGAAGAACCTGTGAAAAAAGAGAGACTGGGGGAGCTAAAAATTAAGGGGAGTGATAGAATCATTCAAACGAGTGCACTGTAAAAAAACAAAAAAAAACAGCCAGAATACTGAGAAGGGTTTTCGAGTAGTGAGGAGACTTGCTGTCACTTGATCTGCAGTGTAAGCTGCTTCTGGTATAAACAGTCAATGACTGAAAAAAGCGAGAATAATTTAAGAAAAAATAAAGGTATAACTATGATAAAGAGGCCTCTTATCAGTATTGGTGCCTATGTAAGAAGTATAAGCTTGCTCGACAAGAAATGGCTGTGATAAAATCCAGAGAGGATGATTGAAAGCGACCAAGTCAAGATCAGGCCATTGTTGTCCCATTTATCATTGGGCGTTGAAATCTACACCGACAAAATCAAAATAATTCCTAGTATCTCGTCGCTTCAGAAATCTGCGTCACTTGGCACTTCAAATGTTCTGCGAAAGGTCTTTTCCGTCTGACGATGTACGACTTGGAGAATACAGGTATTACAAGATCTCCGGTTAGAAACGAATACAGTGCGAACACAGTTGTTTTTTGTTGCTGCTATTATTATTATTATTATTATTATTATTATTATTATTATTATATACCTTCTAATAGACAAGGCAGCGGCATCAGATAAAAATAAATGATTAAAATATATGATGATCTTGAAATTGGAAAGAAAATGTGGGACTTTAAAACCACTGTGATATCTGTAATAATTGAAGGCCTGGGTACGATTAAAAGATTACAGATAAGCACATTAACAAGATATATGGTAGTCATTGTTAATATGATATTAAAACAGTGTGGAACTGGTGGGCTACGCAGGCAAAAAGTATCAAGAAAAGAGAAAACATTATGAATGTTAAGTATCACTTAACATCAGAATTTGTGCAAACAGAATGCGTATATCTATCACTTTGCCTTACTATAGGTCTTGCGTAATGACCGACTAATGGATCCAATAAGAGAATATTATTAATAATAATAATAATAATAACAATTTTATGGGACTTTACAATAGACACGGTCAGAACAGTCAAAGCTAATCACCCAGACAACGTAATCAAAGGCTACAAGAACAGAATGTGCTTTCTTATTGACATGACAGTCTCTGAAGATTGTAATGAAACTTTGAAAAAAAAATCTTTCAAAAACTATCAAAATGCAAGGATCTTGAAATGGAAATCTCAAAAATGTGGCAGATGAGGACATCAATAATTCTGATTGTAGTTGGAGTCCTCGGATTGACTGGAAAATGGTCCGATAGACTCATTGAAGGGATTCCTGGTAGCCCATGCCTTAAAGAAATACAAAAAATTGTACTCACAAGCACAACTCACACATTACGAAGAGCTTTGTCTATGTAAAATGAATGTGATTTTAAGGATTTTATTTTATTTTTTATAACAAATTACCAGTGGAAAATGACATGAGGCCATTTCTGACCTTAGATCTCTGGTTGGGACTCGGAAGGAAATGTGTATACAACAGAATTCCAAGGAAATAATAATAATAATAATAATAATAATAATAATAATAATAATAATAATAATGATAATAATAATAATGAAAAAGAATAAAAATAATATACGGCTTTTACCTCTGTATTAATGAAGAATTTGAAATATGATGGTTACTACCGTGCTCAAAATTACTGAAGCACTGATATCGCACTCTATCCAGACCACGTACAAATAGATTGAAACAAAGATCCCGGAAAGTCAGACGATGCTGACTACAAAACTGCTTAGGTCGACAAAAAATACCGAGATTGGGTTGAAAAAAAGTCTCTGGCAATGTCCACCAGGGACTTCCGGTGAGAAGAGAGAAATAACAACAACAATAGCAATCATTTGTGGCTCATAACTTAAAGAAATACGAAAAAACCTAACGAAGGGCTTTATCAATGTAAAATGTGAGCGCTCTTAGTTTTGTTTGAGTTAATTCTTATTTAGTTAGTGACGCATTAAAACCATAAATAATTCACTATGTATGTAAGTCTGTAAAAATACTAATATGTCTAAGCGGGTATTGGGTGGTAATGTGTATCCGTAATTGTGTATGTGTGTCTGTCTAGTAGAAGTTCTAATGTCTTCACCTTTGTGCGGTCAGCCGGTACCAAGGTGTGGCATTCCAATTTAATCTGGGACTGTTTTTTATGCACGTATACTTAATATTAGATAGATATAAGTTAAATTGTTTAAGAATGGATTCAAAGAAGGATGGCAATGTAATATAATGTTTTAAGCGTTTGTTTATAGTTGGTAATAATGGTATTATTAAACTTTCAAAGTAATTTTGCCTTAAAGAATTATTTTCTTTTTAAAATTAGGATGGCATTAGTGAAATCAAACTTATGTCAGTATCGTTCCTTTTATCTAATCTCATACTAAGAGTACGTGCATAAAAAACAGTAGCAGATTAAAGTTGAATGCCACACCACTGCGAAGAAATCCTCCTACTAGACAGACACACATACACAATTACGAATACACATTACCACCCAATATCCGCTTAGACATATCAGAGTTTTCAAAAAACTTACATAGAATTATCTGTTTTCAATGCACGTGATACAAGAGTGAGCAATAAGAATTGACACAAAATTGAAAATACCAAAGTTTTGTCTTTTTGTCTGTTTTCTCTCAATCATTGAGATAAATCTTACTTAATAAAAATAAAACATGTTAGATTGATATACGTTTCCTATATGTTCTTAATAATAATAATAATAATAATAATAATAATAATAATAATAATAATAATAATAATAATAATAATAATAATAATAATAATAATTTTTATTTGATTGAAGTTGAAGGAGAATTGCAAACGTTGAGTCTTCTTCTTATCAATTTGCGCCATGGAGAAGTTCCCAAGGACCCGAAGGACGGAAACTGGAATTCTGAGGAAGAATTAATTCCAACCAGCAAAATGGAACCGTTGGAAATACTGAGGATAATTATGTAGAATCCTAAAAGACTTGCTGTCATTGCTCCCAAGAGACATCTAATGGGAACATAGAAATGCATATGAAATAAAAAATTGTCACAAAAAGCAAATAAATAAATAAAAATAAAAAATAAGAAAACGTTCCAAACTTGTCAATGTTCACCAAAAAAAAACGATGGCATCAGAAAAATGTCTTCGATGAAGACTAAACCTGTTTAGAATAAGAATTAGTAACAGGAAGAATACAGTTACCTGCAATATCATTTCTTAAAAAGGTTTAAAGGTTTAACATTTAAAAACCGTTCATCAAAATGCAATCTCCAAAGAGTAATAACATTTATTAAATAATCCCAGATTAATCATTCCGACGCAAGAAAAATAAATAAATAAAAGAATTTAAAACAATAAAATAAGTAAATAAATAGCTGAAGCTTAGTGACAAAATATCCGATACCCCGACAAAAGCTTCCCATTTTTTAAAAGGAGAAGACTGCAATGTCTAGGTATATATATAATTTTTTTGTGGTGGAGCCTTTGCGATGCACTTTGCATTAAGTGTGCAGAATAAATACGAGCATTATTAATATATATATAAAACAACAGCAACAATAAAAGCAAGTAATTATTGCTACGTTATTACACTTGGTAAACATCGCAAATTCAGACAAAGACTAGACACTTAATTGACACAGATACGAATAGGAATTTATCTGCAAAATTCGTACATGTATATATAGTTAGTGCATCAGTTTTATGTGCATCCAAAAGTTAGGGAACAGTGCAAGATGTATCATTCTGTGAATCAGTGAGAAATGCATAAGACAAAGACATTTGTGCAGTTTAAGACGTGTTCGTTCAGACAGATGCATCAATACAACAGCGGCTTCATCATTTGCTATATGCAAGAAGCAGACAACAAGACGCCACCATTCCAGGAATCGATTCAAGGGACGTAACTGCTACGTGATCACGAGCGACGATCAGTATTTTAGCTACTGTTTCTTTTTTATTTAAAAAAAAAATTTAATATTAGTACAACAACTAAGGCCGGCAAATTCTTAAGGTTATTAATAGGGGAAATCTATTTTCATTGAGGCATGTTTCATTGAATAATTTAGACAAGTTTTGTCTACTTATTTTCAATTTAATCTTTTCATATTCACGGAGAAGATTTTTGGTGTCATTATTAAAGGGTGAGAGAAAATCGCCATGTTGATACATATTTAAGAAATATGTATCAACATGGCGATTTTCCCCCTTCAATAACGACACCAAAAATCTTGTCTGTGAATATGAAAGGATTCAATTGAAAATAAGTAGACAAAACTTGTCTAAATTATTTAATGAAACATGTCTCAATGAAAACATACTGCCAAAATATACGCATCTATCTATCTATCTATCTATCTATCTATCTATCTATCTATCTATCTATCTATCTCCAAGTATCTATCTATCTATTTATCTATCTATCTCCAAGTATCTATCTATCTATCTATCTATCTATCTATCTATCTATCTATCTATCTATCTATCTATCTATCTCCAAGTATCTATCTATCTATCTATCTATCTATCTATCTATCTATCTATCTATCTATCTCCAAGTATCTATCTATCTATCTATCTATCTATCTATCTATCTATCTATCTATCTATCTATCTCCAAGTATCTATCTATCTATTTATCTATCTATCTCCAAGTATCTATCTATCTATCTATCTATCTATCTATCTATCTATCTATCTATCTATCTATCTATAAGTATCTATCTATCTATCTATCTATCTATCTATCTATCTATCTATCTATCTATCTATCTCCAAGTATCTATCTATCTATCTATCTATCTATCTATCTATCTATCTATCTATCTATCTATCTATCTATCTATCTATCTCCAAGTATCTATCTATCTATCTATCTATCTATCTCCGAGTATCTATCTATCTATCTATCTATCTATCTATCTATCTATCTATCTATCTATCTATCTATCTCCAAGTATCTGTCTATCTATGTATCTATCTGGATATACAGGTCGTATAACGAATATTAGCCTGGAAACCGACTTGACAAGTCTGGGTTAATCTGCTGCGTCCACTTTAGCATAAAAAGTTTCTAGGAAATTAGGAAATGCCTAGCTATAAGTGAAAATAGCAGGGTAAACTTGACTCTCTAGACTTGGGTGGCATTCATAGAGAATATTGAATTTGAAATTGTGGAGAAGTCAACAGGCAATTAATCTACTATCGATGCCAAGGAGTTATGACAATAAAAGGATACAACAGAGGGCCATGATGGCTTACGTTCTGAGGGGGTGAATGGCATTAAAAGGATCGAGACCTGAGACATGTTTTATTTTGGAACACGGACACACACATACACACAAATATTATTTAAGAACATGCACTTATAAAAATCACTACAATAATAGAACGCACACAGAAATGTGATTCTTGCTTTTGTTATGTGGCGAAACACTTTCCGATACTTGTTTGGTTATTCGCCTTTATTTAAAAAAAATCCAAACTAAATATCAAACAAAACAACAGGATATTAGTTTATTTAGTTAAACAACATTCGATGGAAATAACTATGTGTAGCTATTAGCGCTAGACATGAAAAATATTAACATTTTTAGTAGGGTTATGAAACGCCTTCAGAATCTTTGAAAAAATATCATTTGTACAAGTTCATAGCTTCACGAAAGTAGTTCCTCTGGAATTTTTAATAGACTTACGCCGCTTTGCTGCTAGATTATGTACTGACTGCGTCATAAAAGTAGGACTCCAACTCTGCTTCGGTGAATTCTCTCATGAACTTTTCAATATTTTAAAATTTTTAAAAAATCTTCTGAGCAGGCAACGTGAAAGAAAACAAATGATAGTCTGAAAGTGATAGTCATGAAAAATCCGTCTCATGTAGAAGAAACCTTCATGACTTTTTACTGCGTCGTATTAGCAATATGAGGACACGCGTTGTCATGCAGAAAATTTACCGATCCACCTCCTTACCCAGAAATCTTTTCGCTTTTAATACGTCACGCCAGTTACGCATTTCACTTTAACTATTTTCGATTACTAACGTAAGTTTCCTTCCTAACCTTTTATGTCATATAGTTTGGAAGTCTAACATCTTGATTATATTTCATTCTATTATTTTCCATTATTTTCCCTTCTAGATACATGTCCTACTTATTTGTGCTGTTATTGCTGTTGGAAGTGTTCAAGCGAGGTGGGTTTTGTTACTTGGTCAAACGCTTTGTGATTGTGTAGCGCCAGTCTATAGGGCCTGATGTAGGATTGGTTCCTTTGTAAACTAACCGATTCATTCGTTTGAAATCATTTTAATCATTGATTTGAGAAAACGTTTGGATAGTTAATAGTTTAGACATTACTGAACGAGTTAGATGCCGTATATGACAGTCATATTAGATTTTAGACCCAATGAGGATGTTTAAAAAGATAAAGAAAACTATAAACATTTAATTTTTATTTCAGAACAGATCTATGAAAAGATCTGGAACTGATCCCAATCTAATGTCAGATTAACTAACTTCCTTTCTTAGTCGAGCCGGGAACTTTTCAGCATCACTTCGTTTAATAGTGAGTGTAAGAGCTCTGAATGTCATTCTTTTGTATAAAGGCGAATACGTGTTCGGTATTTGCTAGAAGTTTAATTAACCTTAAACAAAATTATATTAAGTTATCAAACATACAAGCACGTCAATCCCCCCGGGCAATATTCTTTCCTTCGAGAGGGGGCTGGGGTCATTATCCGTGGCATACCCAAAAGGGGAAGTGCAGAAGGAACTTGAGCAATTTTTGAACATCTCTCCACATTAAACTGCCACCTTGTGCCCAGTTCTGTAACTAAGTGAGCGTACTAATAAATACCTACTTCAAAACAGGCTCTACGAAACATTCTTGATCCTTTACCTTGCCCTAAACAAACCTTCCTGTTTTGTGATATGAGATCTGTCCAGAAATAATCCAGTCAAATAGACATTTAGCGCCTTAGTACATTTCAAAAGCCTTGGGAACGTTCTAATGTTGAAACGGTTTGCAAAGGCCAAAGGCCGTAAGGAACTAAACCAAATTACTAGAATTTCAGTCAGCTCTAATTGATAGGGGTTCTGTCGTGAAATAATCTACTCATTAACACTGGCGATGGCGTAAAAGCCGTTTTAATGTACCCACGTTTGGATTTTACACAATTATAGCAGCCTCTGTTCCACTTTTTAAAAGTCTGCAAATTGCGTTAGTATATTTAGCCCCACAAGGCCAGGTTTAACGTGGGTTCTCCGAGCCCGTAGGCTCGGCAAAAAATGCCCGTAGAACCCGCATAACGAGATCGGGTTGGTCAACCTCCGCGAACGAGACTCTGCCCTTCGGCTGAGCCTCGTCCGGGTTCCTCTCTGCTCAGAGGCAGAGAGTTCGACCGTCTAGCCGAAAAAGAGTACAAAGTGCCTTAGCCATCTATTTCCTCGATGCATTTGTTTAAATCTCGTCTATGTTCTTTAATATAATTCTTCTTAATGGCGATTTTATTTTTTGGAAAAAAAACCCAGATGTCGCACGCACCTATAAATAGATTGTCTGCTGGACGAATGACAGACGTGCAATCTTTTGATTAAAAATCCAGCCAAAAAAAAAAAAAGATATTCCGAATGGTCGGATAACTTTCGGTCGCTCCGTGAAATTTCCGAATAGCAAATCGCTGATTGCCTTTCATTGTAACCTGTACGCATTCACCATTTTCAGATGTTCTTGTTGTTGACGGCCTCTTCGGGAGTGTTTTTAATGTTCTCTTTCGGGATCGCCATTAACTAAGTCCTCATGTACTTCTTCATCTCCGTCCTGGGTATGACGATAAACTACTTCCGCATCCTGGTTATGACGATAAACTACATCTGCGTACTGGGTAAGATGATAAACTACGTCCAACAGCAAGGCCTCTGATCAGGAGGTTTTGAGTATCGAGGAACCACCTCTTAATTACCCTGACCCGGGGTGGTAGCACCTGTTAGGGTTCAAGCTATGGCCATATAGTTGACACCCAAACTTGTCTAAAAACAGGTTTTAATACCAGAAATACTTTCTAATAAAAAAAATATTACCAGCAATAATTTTTGAAGGAAAAATTATTATCAGCAATTCTTTTTTTTTTTTAAAGTACTAGCAATACAAAAAGCTATACATTCTTTGAAAAAAAAAATATTACCAGCTATAGATTTCTTCAAGGAAAAATATTCCCAGATTTTTGAAGAAAAATATTACCAGCAATAAAAATTTTGTCGGCATTAAATAACCCATTGAGGTTGATATACCGTAAAACAAAACAAAACCAAACTTCTTCATCTCGTTCAATGACGTTTTAACAGCGATTTTAGCTTTGGTAAAATCTAGAAGTCGCAGGGAGTTAAATCTGGACTCTGGTAAGAGGTAAGGGGCTGCTAGAGCTAAGGTAATACCAGGTTGTTGTTGCTAAAGTTTTGAATCCCGCAAAAGACATGAAAACTTGGCAGATGAGATATTTAGAATGGATGCATACTTTCCGGGCGAGCAGTGGATTTCCCCAGATTTGATCTTAATTCATGAGCAATCAATCGCCAATTTCCTTTCATTACAACCTACATGCATTCCCATTTTCGGGTGTTCATGTGGAAAGCCTTGGATAACGCGGGTCGTTTTAAACGGTCAAGTATGAGGCGTTGTTACCAAAGTTTTATCCGGGCTTCTTTCTTTTTACTTATCCTTGAAGGCCAACTTAATCCCTTGAAATGTTTTCACGGACGAATGTCGAAGTTTCAAGTAAAACTTGATACTTATTCGCAATAGTCACATAAAACAAAAGATCACTTAAGAATGTTTCGATACCGACTGAGTAACTTCAGTGAAGAACATTCACAGATGAAAAGTATGTTTTAATTTGGTTGCTAAATCCGATCAAGGCCATACAGCCAATTCACGAGATTATTTTAAAATAACTGAATATTTTCCGGACAGACCTTTGCTTCCTATCACACTAATATGACACGCTCATATTTATCACTTAAAATTCATCATGGATGCAAACTTAAGCTGTTTTCAGGGGATTTTATGTTTAATGTGGATTAGCTAATCGACCTAAATAAATACAATGCTTAGTTTTTATAAAATTTTCACTTTGTGTAATTTAGAAGCGTAGAATATTCAGATGATAATAGTTTATACTATTTAGTTTTGTTTTTATTTCAGTTACCCTTTTATCGCAACTTGTACTTTGGTGGTCAATCCACGGCAGTGTCGGATCGGATATAACAATGTTTGATAATAATCCGTTTAATAGTTAAAATGAAGATAATACTCTATTTACATTATTCGGACTATTGTCCTCATCTTTGTCACCATATTTATTACCACGTTTCGGCCGTTGTACGCTCCGGCCTTCTTCAGGTGGTTGGAATTTCGAACTGAACCCTTTATTTCGCTCACTTGGGTAGACACATGGCACAGTGGATAAAGGCGTTGGTTAGATCCAGTGACAGGACACAAAGTGTGTGAGTTCAATACCTGGTTAAGGCGGTGTAGAACTTGGAGAGGGGAATTAACAGGAGATAACTAATAACTGACATCCATTAAACGTGGCACGTGAAACTAGAACAGTCTAACCTAGTGAGCGAAATAAAGGCTTCAGTTCGACATTCCAACCACCTGAAGAAGGCCGGATAGTACAACGACCGAAACGTGGTAATAAATATGGCAACAAAGATGAGGACAATAGTTCGAATAATGTAAACAGTGTACATAATACCTCATCTCAGAAATATAGACAGATACTGCAGATAATACTGTTGTTAATACTGGCAATGTAAACACTGAATGAGTGTGATAAAAATCAACTAAGAAATTAACAGGAAAATAAATACTAGTCAAATATTAACCGTTATGGTTAATATTGCTTATTTAAATAATAATAATCATAATAATAATAATAATAATAATAATAATAATATTTCTGCTGGTCATCCCTTAGCGATTATGTTGCTCTTAGAATGGTGATGGCAGTTAATATTAATGGTGAGTAAGCAATCTAGTTAGATACTGCTTTATTAAAACTGTACACTGCATGGTTTCATTTTCTGAGTTCGAAGCATTTTAACTGGTAACAGCTGGAGAAACATAGTCCCTAGCCGTACAAGCTGAAAATATATCAATAAACATGCGTAGAACTCAAAAACGAAACAATGAATAAATGAGTTCCAAGCAAATATCATTAAACGACAGCTTTAAAATTACTGCAAATATAGACATCATAAGTATAATTATATGGCACTTGATTGTAAAATAAAAGTATTTCGGAGATAAGGCATTATCATCTCTCACCTTTATTGTTCTCCCCAACGTGAAAAGGCTAAAAACCGGCGGTTATAATTAAAAGATTAAGATTCCAATATTTGATGATTAGAAAACGGCGAGCGAAGTTACGTTGGGAAGAACAGCAAAGAGAATTCAATTTATTAAAACAATTCTTCTTAATGTACACTTGTATGTTGAATATGAAAAAAATAGGGATAAAATAGCAATGATGTAATTTGAACCTATATCATGACTGCATGGTCTTTAAGGCCCGCATTTGCTGGTAGCGTAACGGTTAGAAGTTCGGAAAAATGAATCGACTGGCCGAGTTCGAGTTTCGGCCTCGTTGGTTCCATTCACGTTCATACAAATACCCTTCGGATGGGTATGGCTTCATCTGCTACGGGTTAAATATTATGGCAGACTAGGCTCTCTAACCTTGATTGGAAACAGTCTAGGAGAACAACTGTGAATTCAAAACTCCCAGCAGAACTACGATAGGAGGTTACGGAGTCTATAATATCGACTGATGTTGAATACAAAATTGATATATCTGCGATAAAAAGAAACTTAAAAATACAACTTTAACCGTATTAAGGAAAAGGAGAAGAAGGAATAACGATCAAATGCAAGAAGACGGTAGGTATGGCCATACAGGGATAGCTCAAAATGTAATCTAAAAAACTATATGACAAGTGTTATAATAGAGGATAAAAATTGTGACACTGAAATCCGAAGAGACGAAAGATGCCTTCCAGAAGCAAAACATAATATTAAGAAACAGGTAAATTTTATTGAAGACAAAGTGCTAGAGTGCGAAATAATAATCAGTCCACTTATATGGCAGTGAATGCTCGACAATTTCCACTTAAATGAAGAGGAGTCGTATTTCTTTTTACATAAGAAAAATGAGAATAACATACGCCCTTGTGGAAATTAATTGAAACAAAAAGAATATTTATGTTATTATTTACTATTTTTCGTATTTTTCCAATGAAACATGGCCCAGTACACATGTTAGTACTTCGTATGTCCATTCAACGAAGTCGTTCCTTGTAGATTGACCACGGATTCTCGGTTGGATTTAAATCAGGAGAGTTTCCGTGTCAGTCCATAATACTTTGATACTTACTCACTGGTAAGGCTTGCCAGTGTGTTCATGGAGTGTTACAACTTCCTTACGCTTCCTTGGAGTAACGTCCATCGCAGACAATGGCTGTAGGACAACTAATCGACAGTCGAGACAATAGTGTCTGGGAGTGATGAAAATCTGATGCAATTACGGATGGGGCAAATTTCATCATACACCCGAAAATAGATTCCTATTACTGCACACCACTGCAAATGACCTAATCTGGGGAAAAATAGAAATCGATTACACCCTTTCACACCAGTGATTCTAAAACTGACTGTATGGCGAAAGAAAGGAAACTAAAGCGGTTGTTTCAATGAATTATCAAAAGGGTATAGGTGGGACATGTGAACAACGAGGGAGGCTTAAGGAAATGAGAACGAAAAAGACACTAGCGACTCAGATGAGAAAGAATCAGTTGACATTTCTAGAGAACATAATGAAGAAAATGGGTTTGGAGAAGTTGACCCTCACGGGGCATATTGGAAGCAAGTGTGACAGACGGTAACAGTAAGTAATCGACTTGACCAGCTTATGTCAATGGATGGGAGAACACTATCTGGGGGTGATAGTAAGGGAACAACCTATTTTTAGAGTTACAAAGGATAGAAAGATAGGAGAGATATGATCCTGAAAGGGACACGGCAAATAAAAGAAGATGGTTAAACGAAAAGCCTTCCCCTACAACCAAGCCGCTAGTACCCCGCTGGCGGACCACCGATGGCAACACCAGCGGTCCTCTTGTGGCAGCCATCGGTGAACCGCCGGCTCGCCAGTGGTCACATTGTCGAGACCAACACGCCGGCGGTCCGACAGCGGGCCACCAGCAGTAAACAATAGTGGCATGCCATCCAGTGGTTGCTTGGTGGCTTGCATGATCTGGTTTCAATTCAAGTATGGTTATATTCTATTCACGTTTATTTCAATTAACAAGTATACATTAAGAAGACAATGTGGTGGTGAAATAATTATACTTATTTGTTAATGTCTTTGGATTAAATAAAGGCTGTAAAAGGCTTAAACAAACTTGCTTGTCAAAGGTTGGTTAGATTTTAAGCTTCTGATCGTCACTCGTGGATCACAGAAAAATTACTTACCCACAGTTTGTTTCTCAGTTGTTTTATCGCTGTCTACATCTGTTGTGCGTGTCGTTTGTGGGGTAGTGCTGTTGTTGCATACGTTCCTGACAAGACGCTCGTGGCACGTCGACGTACCGTCGCAATTGCATCTGCATCGGTACTCTGTGCAGCCTTCCACGGAGGTAAACCACGAGTTGGCGTTGTAAAATTTCTTGTTGACGAAGCATCTTGTGCAACCGACGCCGAGCTGTAAATCGTGTCTGCACGTGTCGCTGATTGTCCGACACGACCATGCACCCTCACAGCTGCACTTACACTGATGCTGTTGGCATCCTTCCGTAATGTTGACATCTGATCCTCCTCGATACAGATAACCGTTGACGACACAATTCTTACAGTGGTCTTTGCCGTCGTCTTCGCAAACGTATTTGGCTTTTTCAGGCGGACAAGCCCACGTCCCATTACAGTGGCATGTGCACGTGTACTCGAAGCAGTTAACATTCCGTTTAAATTGAATATCCCCGTCGTATTGTCGGCCTTCTACCACACAATGGCCGCAGTCTGACTGGCTCTTATCCGCGCAGATGTTGACTGAACGCTCTGGAGGACAGGACCAAGTGCCGTCACAACCACAGTCGCATTCGTACATAAAGCAGTTGAGCGTGTAGCGGAAATTACTGTTCCCGGGGAATGTTTTGCCGTCGATTGTACAGTCATCACAATTCTGCCTTGGCTGTCCTAGGGACGTTTTAGTTGTGTTTCCCGTTTTACGGCCGCAGATTTCCTCAGTTTTATCGCCAGGACAGAAGAACTTACCGTCGCAGAAACAATTGCATTGGTATTTGGTGCAGCCGAAAACATATTCAAATGTCTCGTTACCGTTTAACGTTCTCTTCCCAATGTGGCATTTTTTACATTTCTCTAACGGGGCGGAACCTTTACAAATATTTACGGCTCTTCCAGCCAGACAGTTCCAAGAACCATCACAATTGCAAGAACACCTGAAACGAAGACAGCCTCTATCAAATGAGAAATACGTGTCCCCCGTATAAGTTTTACCCCTTACGACACATTGCTTGCAGACACCGTCTGAAGGTGTATCTTTGCTAATATTGCATACATTTGCCATTAAATGCTTGGGACAGTGCCAATTCCCTGAGCAGCGGCAAAGACACTGAAACCGGCGACAACCTTGTTCATAAGTGAACCAAGAATTTCCTGGGTGCCGGTTCTTTTTCACTTGACACTCCTGACAAGGCTTCGACGTTGATGTTTCGTAAGTGCAAACGTTTTCAGGTTGTTGCGATGGACACTTCCATTTGCCATTACAGTCACAGTGACAGCTAAATTTGAAACACGCTTCTAAAAGATCGAAATCTTCACCTCCTTTGTATAGCTGACCCCTGACTTTACAATTGACGCATTGCCTGTCTGCAAATGGTATTCGTCCTTCCAGTCCGCGACAGATGTCGACAGCCTCTTCTGTCGGGCATTCCCAGCTACCATCACAGCTGCATTTACATCGATACCTGTAACAGCCGTTATTCTGAAAGAAGACAGTGTTTCCTTTAAAAACCTTATGCTTGACTTTACATCTTTTACATTTTGTGTTGTTTGTTGGTTCCACCGTCACGGTTGCCGGGGTGGAGCATTCGTCTTGCGCACTTTCAGGTGGGCAGTGCCATCTTCCGTCGCAAGAACAAGTGCACTGGTAAGAAAAGCAGCCCTGCTGTAGAACGAACTTTGTGTTTCCCTTGTAGAACCTTCCGTTAACCTTACAGACTTGACACTTTCGCGTCCGTTTCTCATCTAATATTCCTGCGGCACATATGTCAACTGCTTTGTCTTCGGGGCAGGTTGCTTTGCCATTGCAGTTGCATTTACAGTAATAACTGTAGCAGCCATACTGGTAAGTAAAATCCGTATTTCCCTGGTAGGATTTACCTTGTACCATGCATCTAGTACATTCATTGGTAGTGGTCACATTACATATATTAATTGCACTTTTCTCCATACAGTCGTAATTACCATCGCAATTGCACCTACAAAGGACTTTCCTGCAATTGTCTATGCGATAAAAATTCGAACTGGCAGCGTAAGAACTGTCTCCAACCTGGCATTTTTTGCATGGCGTTCCTGGTTTATCGGTATTGCAGACATCAAAAGCCGTTTCTGCGGCACAGGCCCAGGTACCGTTACAGTGACACTTGCATTGATATCGGAAGCAGTTCTCATCTCTCTGGAACTTCGTGTTTCCCGGATACATGTTCCCATCTACTTGACAGTTAAAACAGCTGGTATCTGTTAAAGAACGGTTGGATGTGTGACAACTATCTACAGCGGTTTCCGGGGGACAGTCCCAAGATCCATCACATTTGCATAAGCACTGATACCGGAAGCAGTTTTCGTCATGCGTAAACGTCGAGTTGCCTGGATGTAAGACACCTTTAATGTTGCACTGCTTACACACAACTGCGGGTGAATTGCATATGTCGATCGCCTTGTCAGCTGGACAATGCCAATTACCATCACATTTGCATGTACATTCGTATTTGTAGCATTCAGAGGTTTGCATAAAGGTTGAATTTCCTGGGATATGTCTTCCGTCTACGACACAGTCGTTACAATCAGCCAGTGTCCTATCACAGATATTCACTGCTGAATGAGCCGGACACTCCCAACTGCCATCACATTTGCAGCGGCAGCTGTAACGGTAGCATCCTTCCTCTAACATGAAATCGGAATTTCCTGCAAAGTATTGACCTTTGGCTGTGCAATAGCGACAAGAAGGGGCTGGTGTGGTGCGATCACAAATATAAGCAGCTGTGCTGGCCGGACATTTCCAGCTACCATTGCAGTGACAGGTACACTGATATCTGAAACAGTTTTCTTCGTGCATGAAATAGCTATTGCCCGGGAACGTTTTGTCGTGCACGATGCATTTTTTGCACCTGGTCGGTGCCGGTGTCACGCAAGTGTTAATACTGTGTTCGGGTGGACAGTTCCATTGTCCGTTGCATTCACAGATGCACTGGTATTTTATGCAGCCTTCCTGAAGCTCGAAACGAGTGTTACCCTTTTCTCGCTGACCCCTCACGTCGCAGTAGCGGCACCCAGTTTCCGGGTCTGTGTTGCATGTGTCCACAGCTGTCTCACCCGGGCAATTCCAACTTCCGTCGCAGTTGCACGTGCACTGGTACTTAAAGCATCCTTCTTGCAGTGTGAACCTTGTGTTTGGCTCGTGCACAAATCCACGTGCGTTGCACTGATAACACTGGGGCACAGTCTGGCACGTGTAAACGGCAGTTTCTTTCGGACAGTCCCAACTTCCATCACAATTGCATATGCACTTGTAATTCCAGCAAGCGTCCTGAAGTTCGAATCTTGAGTGACCTTTCTTCTTGTCTCCTCGGACGTCACAAAACTGACATCCGGTCTCCGGGTCAGTGTTACATGTATCCACGGCTTTTTCTCCTGGACAGTTCCAGCCACCATCACACTTGCAGAAGCATTTATATTTTATACAATCCTTTTGCAATTCAAAATGTGTATTCGGCTCAGCGATCACACCCTTAGCATTGCATCGGATGCACTGAGATCTTTGGCTTGTGTAAGAAGTAATGTTGCATATATTTTCTGGTTCGTCGGCCGGGCAATTCCAGTTTCCATCGCAGTTGCATCTACAGCGATACCTCAGACATCCTTGCTGCAACGTGAAATCCGTGTTTGGCTCAAAGAGCTGACCTCGCACGCTGCACTTTTGGCAAACTGGTTCCTGGACGCACACATTTACACTTTCATTAATCGGGCAACTGTGACTGCCGTCGCAATTACACTTGCAAGTCCTTTGTATGCAACTGTCGACTTTATATGTAAACGTTGTATTTCCTCGGTAGCTTCGACCGTCGATGATACAAGAATTACAGCGCGTAGGTTCTGTCTCGCATGTATTCACCGTTAGATTATCAGGGCATGTCCAACTGCCATCACAGTAACAAGTGCATAAGTATTCATAACAGCCCTCGATGTACTTAAATGTTGTATTTCCTTTATGATATTGTGTGTACACATTGCAATTTTTGCATTTTTGTCGGTCACGTTCTCTACCCCCGGTTCTAAATTCAGATTGCACACTTGTCTTCGAGTTGTAGTCACTACCGTTGGTTGTAGCATTGACCACTCGAACATGGGCTACTTTTTTAGCTTCCGCGTGCAGGGAAGGTTCTCTGGGGTGCACAGATGCGGCTTCTTGCAGCGTAATATTCTCCTTGAAGTTACTCTCTGCTCCGTTCTTTATTGATTCGTGTTTGACTGACACAGACAAGCTTGCTGGTCCGGTTAAACTGTGCCCACGCCTTCGGTCTGCAGGTGTCGTGCTGGCCAGTGTTGGGGGTACAGTTGACTGATAGCGTCTCCGTGTAATTCCGGGTGGCAGGAAGCGATCTGTAAAGATAAGTGTGGGCATCGTTCCTGATAAAGTAATGGGCGTGGGTGGTGTCGGAGTCATGTCTCTATTATGTCCTCCGATAGGGATATTCTTCGCGCAGGGCAGTAAGGTCTTCCTCTCCTCGAAACACTCAAAGGTTCCATTGCAGTAACACGTACAATCAATTGTAATGCAATCCTCAGTGCGTTTGAAGTGCGAATGGCCCTTCTGTAAAATTCCGTCAACCACGCAGTCTATACAACCGTGACAACGAGATACGGCTTCTTGCATAGGACAATGATAGGTACCATCACAATTGCATGTGCAGTGGCGTTCTATACAGCCTTCCATGTAATGAAAGCGAGACAGACTTCGGTAGGTATTACCTTTCACCGTGCAGTGGACACAACCTGGAACATAAGCAGTTTTAGACAAGTGAAGAGATTTTTTATAGAAAGTGAACATTTAAACCATAACGATTGCAGTGTAATATGACAGCAGATGTTGTTGCAAACACTGGCCGAGAAATAAGCAGCAGTAGATAAAAAAACGAAATTTTAATTGCTGAAAACAATGTCTAAAAATGCGTCAATTGACTAAGTCTAACAAATTTATATTCAAAACGTATGAACATTCCTTCAAATGATGTGTACCTTTTGTTTAAAAAACAACTCCTTTTATTCACATTCATAATTTTACCTTTAGCCAAACAATAAGAACATTAAGAATATGTTTTTAAAAAATTGTTTGTATATTTTCTTAATGTTAGGAAATAGTTTTGTCGAATTTGTAGGCATAAGGCCATGAAAACAGAGATAATCTGGTTCATATAGCCCAACGAATTGTTGATTAAAAATTCAAGAAAATTTTAATTCATCCAAAACTTCATAAAA
>OZ038482.1:2046079-2263579 GCA_964036315.1 Acanthosepion esculentum
GCCAACTGGGTAGCGAATATTTTTCACCAAGCAAAACCAAACGCTTTGTTGTCGAGATGAAAGTCCACGCATAGAAGAAGCTAGAAAATTTTAAATGCAAGGAAAAATTAGTAAAATTGTCTTTGCAACGAATTGGTACTCAAATACTATAGGTTTTTCAAAAGGATCTTTCTTATTGTGCAACGCATGCAGTTATGTAAATAATAGGGAAGAGAAATAGGGGCGGGCGGACAATTTCATGCGCATTTCTAGATGGTGATTAGAAAAGAAAAAAAGATAGTTTCTTTTAAGAAAAGGTTTATATTGAAACTATTTAAAACAATGTAACGTTACACAATTTAATTATCTGCCCATGACTCAGCTATAATTTATGCACAGTTCAAAGGTTGATAAAATGCGTCACATGACAGTCTGCCGAGAGTTTCAGTCATCTCACAAGTTGTAGGCAGCTTCTTGGAACAACAGCTCGGTATTTCTCTCGCCTTTTCAAGACCCAGCCACATCGATGACGCAATGTAAGACCATGTCACTTCTAAAGTAAGACCCTAATTCATTTCTCATTTCCATATCTGATAATGTGCATCTGGTTTTCTGCCCGAACAAAATATTGTCGTGTTCAATTTCTGTAAAGTGGTTTTCTCTCAAAAATATGTACCTATCCTTGCCTATTTTCACCCATGAACAAAGTCCTACCATATTCGCTGGTATAGACATGCTTATGTTGGGTTAGTGAGGTAAATTGATCCCCATCAACCATTACAATAATATAAACACACATAATGCACAATTTTGCAGGGAACGTTTATTACAATGTTTTACCGATGTTCAATGTATTTATATTTAGTCATACGCTTATCCTCTTCATATACCAATGATCTACCAGGGATTTTTCTGGTGTTGATTTCCCGAAGCGTGTTCTAAAATGCTTTTGTATAATAGTATCAGAATTTGTTTATCTTAATTCATCACACATAAAGCTCTCTTAATATCATCTACAGATATCTTGCTTAGCTGCTTGTCGAATGCCCAATAACTGGAAAATATTGCACTGCCTAATGGTTCACTGTAAAACGCACGACGAATATATTTTAATGCTGAAATAAACTTCTTTTGTATCTGCCTATATTTCTGAGATAAGGTATTAGGTACACTATTTACATGAATCGGACTATTGTCCTCAGCTTTGTCGCCATATTTATTACAACGGCCGAAACGTTGTAATAAATATGGCGACAAAGATGAGGATACGAGTCCGATTCATGTAAATAGTGTACTTCTTCTGTACATTGTGACAATATCTTAAATACTTTTGGTCAAATAAATTTTTAACGTATTTTTTGTAATGATGTAAATTAATTTTTGTAATGTGACAAATTAACGACACTCGACCA
This sequence comes from Acanthosepion esculentum, assembly GCA_964036315.1. NCBI lineage: Eukaryota > Metazoa > Mollusca > Cephalopoda > Sepiida > Sepiidae > Acanthosepion > Acanthosepion esculentum. Next base: position 2,047,471 of record OZ038482.1, read on the forward strand.
TTAAGAGTAAAGGTTTTAGTAGAAATAATAATTTTAAGTCTTCCTTAATGCATAACCAACTGGTCATTGTTACGTGGATATGTTTGTCCGGACAAACAGAATGTTTGGAATAAGTAACCAATGATAAAAATGTTACTAATAGCAAGTAACTTATCAAAACGAGCTACGACTGCGCATGTGCTACATTTGGTTCTTTTGAAGGACTCACTGGAAGAGAAAAGATAGTTTTTGGTCAAAGGCAGTTTGGTTTTACTGCATGGCAATTCTAGGAGGCGCGTTGATTATTATAGAATTAGGATGAAAACTTCTTCGAAAACTGATGACTTCAGATTATACTCTCTCTCTCTCTCTCTCTCTCTCTATATATATATATATATATATATATATATATATATATATATATATATAATACTCTCTTGTTATATAGCGGTTTCCATAAATTTAATATATCAAAGTATCCATCAATTTAGAATCGTTCTTTTATGATGCAATACACAAATGACTACTAACATAGCATAAGTTCATAATTTATTTTTAAATATCCTGTCCTTTCAGGTGTAAATGACCTAGTCCCTTCACAAATTATTTTATTTCATCCACCTCCACCTCAAGTTCCGTAAAAAACACCGAAGAACATCGGGCCATGTCTATCAGCACGCTAGGCGGTGCTGTTGTGGATTCCGTAACAAGTAGGTATTTTTTATGGGATAGAATGACCAGCCTGGTGCCAAACCAGTTTTCAATTCAGAATTTTCTTTCTTTTATACTGGTAGCCAATCAAGGCTGACAATCCCATATTACCCTGCTATTTAACCAATGGCTAGTGGGTAGAAGAGTGAAATTGAATAAAACGAATTCGACTGGAATTCGAACTCGGTTCGCCGATTTCGCGTTCCAAGCCGCGAAACATAGCACCACCCACACATCTGTCGTTTACGTTATTATATGTAGATTGCCATGAATTCTTGGGTAATTTAGTGAAATAGTTATAGATTATAGGTGAAGGGGATTAGTGTGAAAGTGAACGCAATATGTGTGTGTATGTGATTTAAAGGTAATCAAATTTTATTAACATTTCAGTGATTATATCATTTTCAGAAATGTTTTTAATAGGATAAGGGGTTATATTCCATGTGTATTTATATACATATACATACTATTAAACAAACAATATCATTTTTTATGGAAAATAATATTTAAGCCAAGCTCTTTGCAGAGCAATAAAAACTGCTGCAGGTTGGAACTGTCGAAATGTTAACAAAATCAAGAGGCAACAAATTGACGAAGAATATAAAATGCAAAGAAGGGCACATCGACATGTTAATCAATAATGTCAAATAAGTAGCCACAGAGTTGTAAGCATCCAAGTGGGATTTTGTACTGATTAAAGAGACTGGGATGCTAAGCACTGCCTTAGAATTTTTAGTCTGGCAGAAAAAGTCACAACCCTTATCCCCTTAGCATCCCTTTAGGACAATTTCCAAAAATATGAAGCTTTTATTGGTAAAATGAACTCTCAAATTCTCTTTTCTCTAATGAATGTAATTTTATGCAAATTTCTTACTGAAATTTGCTGCAGAACCTTTGTAAATATACAAATGGCGACTAATTGGGATTGATTTTTAAAAATCAATTCACCCTAGCAAGGCGATAATGCCACTAAGACGCAAGGGGCTACTGGGAGTTAAAGAGAAAACTTTAGAAAGAACTGGAAACCCAATCTTAAACAGGAAATAAGGGATAAACTCCTGCTCAGAAGATCGAGGAGGAGTGTGAATCGGGCGTTATTTACTCCTATTTATATCGATTATTATTATGATTATTTTGTTAAATCACACTGGATAGATTTGACTTTCAGGTGTGGGATATTCAAAATTAAGACCAGAAGGATTGCAGAAGTTGAAAAGAAAAATATAAAGCTTTTTTTATTTCTTTTTTTTTTGTTTTTACTCACATTCAACTCTTGTATGCTGAGAACTCTCGCTGCATATATACACGGCATTTTCTGCCGGGCATTCCCAGGATCCGTTCGTGTGACATTTACAATTGTATCTGAAGCACTTTTCTACAAAGGAGAAATCGCTATTCAAAGGGTGATACTGTCCTTTCACTTCGCAAGATTTCACACCAGCGGCGACGTTCAGTGCAATGCTTCTTGAAAAAACTGAAAGCCAGAGAATTGTACGCGTTTAGTTTCACCCTTTCGTCTTCATGTCGCTTGGACGCTTGCCAAGTAAGACTTAAAGAAGAACGCTTTAAATCTTTTCACATTTACATCAGCAGATACCCACAAAAGAAACAGAATCCTAAAATATATTTTACTTATACATTTTGTGACGAGTATTTCTTTTATTTCGAAGCTGCAATAAGCAAAGATGACAAAAATCATTGAAAAATAAATTTTTTGTAAGTATTTTATAGAAGCAGCCAGTGGCTTTCCTGGTCAAATCAGTACGACAATTATTTTTTCAAACTGATTAACAGGATCTGCCGGGTCAAACGCGAAACGGTTTGGTTTGATTTGCTTCACGGCAAATTTTCAACATTTTCAAGATTATTTAGTACGGAATTCTGTTTCTTTGGTAAGCAATGGAATAATAGAAATAAGATTGGTTTGAACGAGAGTCAACAAGATGAGCACGTAGGTTTAATTTGCACTAAGGTCAAAAGTATGAACTTTAGATTGGTTTACACTAGGATAAAAAGGTAGACACAGGTTTAGTTTGCACGAGAGTCAAAAAGATAGAAATGTTTGAAGTGCACGAAAGCCGAGAAATTTGGCATAGGTTTCTTTTGAATTAGCGTAAAAAAGGGAGACACAGTTTTGGTTTGTACGAAGAATCGAAAAGGTCGGCATAGTTTTAATTTGCAAGAGTAAAAAAAGGTAGATACAAGCAAAACATGTTTGAATGTGTATAGGGCTGGTTACTCCTTGGTAAGGTTATGTAGTTGTCGTATCCATGACCTTAACCGACAGAGAATAATACACGCTGTACCTACAGGTATTGTATTTATTTTTCTTGCATTCTATTTCCATGGAAGTATCCGAAACAAGACATTCATGATTAAAAAAAAGAAAAGTTAAAATACGCAGCCACAGTACAGCCTGAGCTAGCAGTATATATATATATATATATATATATATATATATATATATATATATATATATATATATATATATATGTGTGTGTGTGTGTGTGTGTGTGTGTGTGTGTGTGTGTGTGTGTGTGTGTGGTTACCCATAATAATGGGATTAATTTTAAATGTATCTTGGAATATAAAAATGACATAGGGTACCAAATATATTTATAACATAACTAATATGAAAGAGTTTAATATATTATCTAAGATGTGAATATTACGTCCCTGACCACGAAGAGAACATACACGAACTCCCTTTCTTATTTTAAACACAGACATTATGAGCGTTCATCGTCAGCAAAAGAGATATCAGATACATGTAACGAATAGCAAAGTCTTAAATAATTTGTTGAGCTGTTGTATATCAGTTATGTAATATATTTCGTAATCTACATCAGTTTTATAATCCAAGATACTTATTCTGTTTCATCATTGTGAGACACTCTCTCACTCTCCCTCACTCTCTCTCTCTCTCTCTCTCTCTCTCTCTCTCTCTCTCTCTCTTTGGTGTATCTTGATTAAAAAAAAAAACAAACAAACGAAATACACCAGAAATCGAGTAGATGCTCCGTTTATTTATTAAACAGGATATAGCTTATTTAATAGTTTTGTTTTGGTTTGGGAAGATAATTAAAGCTATTTTTTAAATTTTGGGGTTGATTGTTGTAGTTTGTTCTAACTATTATTTTGGCGGGAACAGTTTTTAATTTATTTATTTGGATTGATTATCTTTATTTGTTTTTTCTAAACGGCTAGTTTATCGGTATCGTTTGTTAGTTTATTTATATATTTGGATGTATTTAGATCAATTTATTTTATTTGTTGTTATTTATTTGTTACACTGTATATTTTCTCTTTTTGGTTTTCGATTTTTAAGTAACGCAGTATATTAATTTTTATCATTTTTTATCGTTATATAACAGTTATAGCCATTAAATAAGTTATATAAACAATTTTTTATTACGTTAATAAAAACACCGATCAAAATAAAAAAAATAAATATATAAGATAAAAAATAAAAATAAAAATAAATAAAAACTAGCAAAATAATTTGACCCAAATAAATAAATAAACAAATAAACGACTTCCGGTGAAATAACCGCCAAAATAGACTACCCAAAATGCACCACTGACCCGTATATATAAATAGCCGAGAAAAATAACAGCACTCGTGGCCCGGTGATTGCATCTAGCATGAAACAGACTGTCGCCTCTAAGTGCTGACTTCTGTCTTCACTTTTATATTTATATATATATATATTTCGTGCATTGGGGCAGCAGATCATTATTTAAACATATATTGTTAAATATAACAGACAATGAATGCCTATTATATCTGATCATGAGCCGTTCTAAAGTTCATATGTTTCTGATACTAATAATAAATCTACGACACATATTGGTTTTACTACAACCATGCCCTCCCGTAGACTTACCTGTCACCTTTCTGGTCTTAGTTCTATTAAACAACATTTCTTAGAAAAACATAGCCATGTACATAATATTAGACAGATAGATATTAGTTGATAACACAATAATACTCACACATACACACAGTAAAAAGAACCTTCAGATATTGGAGGCCATTTACAATAAAACAAAGCAACCCACACTCAACAAAATTACATTTCAAACTAGTCACAACACATTACATTGCATCTAGACATATGGTTCTATTGTTAATATTTCGGCCTCTCGCGTGGTATGACGTCATAAGAGCACATCTTGAACTTACGACCTGCGTCTGCTATTTCGCGGCCGTTATCGTCTCATAGCAATCTTCTATGTCAACTTAACAAAACATTATCTTCAATGGTGACTATCTTTGTCAAAATGTCCTTATAACCACTCTGAAGATGACTCTTGTGAGCCAAAAGCTTAGATTAAGGACCAACTTAATACAAAATATCCAAATGTTGGACAATTTTTGTCTTTATTTTCACCCGAAATTAAAGCAAAAAAGATTAAATTCAATCTGTGAAGTTAATGCAGGCCTCCCAAAGACAGAAGAATGTGAAATTATTTTTTAATGGAAACTTTTTGGTTTATTTCTGAGATCTGTGTGACTTTAGAATGTCACTAAGATAAGTTACGATAAAAAAGCAAGTGAAATTAGGATGAAATAAATACGAACTGAAAAACGAATAAGTTAACACGTTTAATCAAGATGATGTTGATTTCTGTTACTTTCGTATAAAATAGATAAAAATTATTTACCTCGCTTCAATAAATGCATAAATACATGAAAAAAAAAAATTCTGATTTTTGCCCAAACTGTTTTAACACTGTGATAATGAAGAAAGGCCTGAGCTTGAATATTTCTCACAAATGCTATTGTTTGAACCCAGAAAAATGCTATCGTTTCGATTTTAAATCCAAATCACAAACCCAAGGCCTGCTCATTCCTGTTAGAGGAACCGCTCCCTGATTTACTATGTCTTAAGGGTTGTAGCCGTACTCACCACACTTGACCAGCCGTGGGTTGGTGAGGCTAATATCCCATAGTTGGGATAGATGGTTGTTGACCCTGAGGAGTTCAATCGCCCTTTAACAACACTTGTTTGCTTTTGTGTTGCTGTCCACTTACCCTCCTCATCAGACCTGGGTCTGGTGGGGAAGCCGGTCTAGTCGCCGACCACACGACCACACGAGCAATCAGGTTTTTAATTTAAAGTTGTCCTTCCCCTAGACAGGTTACTATCAAAGGCTATAAGATTCATGTTGTCTTGCTATTTACCAATAGTCGGGGGATGCGGTGGACAGAAGAAATGGATTCTCACCCTTCCCAAGGGCATTTGTACGTAAGTGAATATAAATGGGATTCGAACCCTGCTCTTCGGTTCCGCAAACCGAGCCAATATCCGATATACGAATGCGAATTTTATAAACGGACTCTCTCCGTTGCAAGGACTGGCGCAATGCAATCTTCTTACAAATATTCTTCCTATTAGGATATTTCCCAGAGTAAGCTATATCTGCTTAACGACTGAAGTAGTTGCGTATTCTTGACTTGTTTCCTTGGTCGGTTTTAAACCTCGGTATTACGCATGTGCAAAAATTTCCCGCGATATTTTTCGCGGGAGACATTTGCACGCACGAAATAAAAGGCGCGAGACTAATTTTCTAGGCTGACGTCAATGACTACCTTTGTTTTACTTTATATTACAAATTGTTCTCAACTTAATAGGAGTAGATAGGTTAGCCTATTACCCGGTTCACTCTCTTTCCCTGTTTTTTGAACAGGAGTAGAGGTTTATACTTGTCTCCTGTTTGTTTAGAATTGGGTTTCCGGTTCCTTCTTCTAAAGCCTTTTCATTTTCTTTCACTTTCCTTCTTTAGTTGAAAGTGGGAGGTGCTGCTGCAGGGTTGGAATCCCCAGGATCAGATATCCCTCGTAGCCTTTCTGTGAACAGTCCAAAAACAGGAACAGAGGTGAAGAACAGATACTGAACACAGGTATCAGTATGTAGGCCGGGGAATGTGCTCTTTGATCATAGACAAATGTTTATTTTCGGTACAGATCCTAGGCAAAAGTTCTGTTCTATACTTGGATAATCCCGATATTTTATGCGGGTACTATGTTAATCTTAGAATAATGCACACAATAAAGAAAACACCTTACATATGTAGATGTTTGCCATGAATAGTGTTCAAAAGTCATTAAAATATCTCAATACAAACCTCTTTGCATCTTAGATTCCTCTGTAGAATTTGATGAGCATCTATCTTCTGTTCTCTTTGTGGGGCAGATCCAGGACCCCCCAATATTACAACTGCATTGATATTTGAAGCATCCATCCGTAAAATAGAAAATCTGTCCGAAGGAATACTGCTTTCCTTTGACTTGACACCTCGTCGGCCGGTTGCTGATGGTGACATATAGACTTCTACTTGCAGCTGCAACAAATAAAAATGATAAAAATCAGGTAAAAAACACATTTTTATTTTATGTAGCAGAATCTATAGGTATTTTATTATATATACATATTTATATGTGTGTATCTATACGGATTTATTTTCAATAATTTCTTCGGTTTCACACAAACCATTAGATTTAATTGAACAAATTAAAAAAAATGGACTTGCTTATATGAATAATTCATGCACTTTTGAGTTTTAAAGGGACTATTGAAGGGATAAAAAAGAATCTTTTTATTCTCGGCCTCCCATTGATTAAATATTCAAATGAAACGCCTTGTTAGAATGCTTGTAGTCTTAATTTAAGAGGTAGAAGGAAATTTTCTGAATATCTACTAAAAGTGGTGATTAGAATAAGGAGTTATCGTCTATTTCTCCCCTAAATAATAATCCTCCTGGCACATTTATTTAAAACTCGAAGCGTCTACTCAAGCGGAATATGGCACAAGATGACCCAGGCGTACGTTGTCTGAGGGATATAAATTGCTGAAGCCCTCCTCAATAATTTAACTCTTTTTGGGGATCTTCAGGCGCCACCTAATTATCTTAGTACCTCCCCACCACCACCACCACTGAAGAAGAAGAGGAACCTTGGTGCTCAAGTATATAATATTCAATTTTCAACCCATCGTCTGGCCTGGGCCAGGTAACCAATTTCACATTATGAAAGGGAGATAACTTTTAAAGTTATTTCCATTAGCGAAACCTAACTCTTAATGTCGTTATATTTTAGTTTAGCGTTCTTTACTTCAGGTCACGTCATAGTGCAACTTATGGTCAGAAGTAGAGGCCCATCTGAAATCTCGTCGTTCCACTTGTCACCAAGGTTTTGTGGTAGGTAACTGCAATAGTCTACTTAAGACATTTTTACTTTTTACATTTAGAACTTTAGCTTATTTAACTGAAGTAAATAAATGATTTATTTATTTTATTTCCTTTGGACTTGCTTTATTATTTTCTGTTTCCATTGTAAAAGAAAAAGAAAAAAAAAACCCTAAAAGATGTAATTTGAGTAACGTTGTTACTTGGAAGTTAAAATGTTTTTAACATTTGTCCTTTAAAGTTAATTTAATGTTCTCTATAGAATTCTTTTTACTCATAATAGCAAATGCACGATTGATCAATTTTATTTGTTTTTGCATAATCTGCACGTGTTGGAATTTTTACCACACCTCATATATCGAAATGTAATATTTTAATTTTAGTTGATTTAAAGAAATAATTTATAAATCCGATTTTTTCTAGTCTTTCTTCTTACATTTTACTTTTACTTTTTACTTTAGTTTACAATTTAAAAAAATAAAATAACGTAATATTTTGTATTACAAATTTAATGAATAATCAATTATTACGAATGTCGTTACGTAAATTTAATGTCATAATATTAATTTCAATAAATCTAATCCGATATTTTTAGATAATTTCAAACGAAGTGTATTAAACGGTAACCATAACCCTGCAACTAAACCACATATTTTTAAGAGACAATTTTTCTAGGTATTTCTATAATCATAAAAAGTACATTTATAATAAAATAAGTCAGCATAACAATAGTTACTTTTTTTTCTAAACAATAAAATAAGTAACTTTCATGTTTATTTTGTTTCATGTTATATATTTCCTATCAGAATTCATAGTTACGAAACGATTTTTATTTCATTAAAACTGTTGCAATGTGGTTAATTAATGCAAAGATTAAAATGCATATAACATTTCATTCACACTTGTTAACGAGGTGGGAAGTGATGGATTCTAGACTGGCAAATTATATATTAATTGTAATATGATCTTAGTAAAGAAAAATATACCAAGTTAATTATGTTCTTAATCTTTACTTTTTTCTTTGAATTTTTTAAGCCAACTATAGCTCGCAAACTACAATAAACCCAAACCGAAAGTAAAAATATTCGCTGCCTGTGGAATCATTAGCTTTGAGATAGGCCTCCATTTCTGGTCGAGAGTTGCACTATGACTTGACACGAAGTAAAGAACGCCGTGTTTTAGTGTTGAACAAGAACATGTATGTAGCACCGAATTAATATCGAACCTACTTTGGAGCAATGGTTAGAAGTTTAGTCGTGTTGTGTATTTGCTGTTAATTTAAGAAAATCTATTAAAGAACTGTTTGTAAATATGAGGATGTACTGTTATATATGATTTGCGTGTGTTTGCGTCTACATTTAAACTGACTTAGCTTAACATATACCCCTGTTATAAAACAGCCAAACCTAGAATAATCCCGGCTATACTCAGGGTTGAAAGTATGTTCCGGTTTCATACACAGGTATTTCAGCTAATACTCAAACACACAAAAAAAAAACACACACACACACATACACAAACACTTTTACCCACAAATATATAGTATAACTTAAAACTAGAATTTTATTTTATATATATATATATATATATATATATATATATATATATATATATATATATATATATATAATAATAATAATAATAATAATAATAATAATAATCTTATAAATATAAATAATTATACTTGTCTGGAAAAGCCTTAGGTGTTTTGGCTTGTAAATGAACAAACCAATACCCAAGGAAAAATAAGGGATAAAAAAGAAAAAAATAAGAACATGAAATTGAGGCGAAAACAATCGTCCACAATCCAAGCTCAGAGTCCAAAGAAAAAAACCCTATATATATATATATATAAAAACCCTATATATATATATATATATATATATATATATATATATATATATATATATATATATATATATATATGTCTGTTTGTGAGTCAGTGTGTGTGCATGCATGACAAACATATATGTTTAAAGATCTTACAAATTTCAGTAACGATGTCTGATTTTGCGAGAAAAATACATTTTCATAGTAGAAGTAAAAACATTTCAATAACCGGCAGATCAAACGATACATAATTTTAATCGTGTAATCTGCTAAAAGCATATAACGTGCATGAGGAACATTAAGTTGTCCTTTTAATTTGCGATAATTTTCTCAACAAGTAATTTAAAAAAAATTAAATTTAAAATTCCGATATATTCGTATTTGGTGTTTTCATTATTATTGGTTTCCAATTCTTACAGATGGGGGGGGGGGCAGAAATTGAAAAGTTTCATAATTCAAGCCTTTGAAGGTGAGGAACTGCCTGGACTTACCGCGGTGAACATGTCGAGAGTTAGTCGGACAGAAATAAATTGCTTGATTTGACGGACATTCCCAAGAGCCATCGGAATGGCATCGGCACCGTAATCTGAAGCATCCATCAGTTACTATAAATGGCTGATTTAGTTCATGATATAATCCATAAGCTGAGCAAAACTTTGGAGTTGAAACGGGAGAAACCACAATACCTCGACTGGAAACTGGAATTAAAAACATTAATCTATTGAAGAAACAAGAACAAAAAAATAATGTTTTGTCGCATGAGAAAACTAAAATAAACGTCATTAGTCTTCTTCTTAGTACTGATATTGACTAAATTCTGTTGAAACTGGTACGAAGACCATAATGAAAAATGGAGTCAGGAAGTGTCTGTCTTGAAAATCAGCATTCGAATTTCTGGCTTTTGCTGGGATTCGAACACTGACCACAAGCGTCAGTAAGGAACACACAGCTGATGTTACTCTATATAACTATATTTATGCTGTTTGTTTTCATTTTATGATTTTACAACAGAATTTAAGAGAATATTTAGTATTTCTGGTAATTACTATACGAAACTTTATTCATGTCATCAAAAAGAAGGCTTTATTTAGCGATTGTATTTAGCTGTTCACTATATTCTTCTTTATGTTAAATCATTCTTAGATATTAAACAAAACTAAAAGTAAAATTAAGTAATGAAAGAAATTGATCAATGCTATAAATAAATAAAGAAAATATCAACGCAACTGATTTTTAATGTCTCCAGATATATTTGAACCTCTCATCGTCTGAAGGTTTGTTCACAGTTAATGGTACTTTAACACGTTTTATATATATATATATATATATATATATATATATATATATATATATATATATATATATATATATGAAATCAAAAATATATATATATATATATATATATATGAAATAAAAATATAAAGATATATATCATTATAGAATTTTAAATTATGCTATATTTATGGGCAAAAATGGTATCGGTAATAGGGCGTATATAAATATGAAAGTGGACACTGATTCAATGCAGAGCCGCGATATTCAATCATGAAACAGACAGTCGCCGTTGGGAGCTAACCTCAGCGTTCAGTTATATATATATAACATAGAGATGACCTAATCATAACACAGGCTGACAAAGGGGGTGCCACAGTGATCTGGGGAAACAAAGAATACATGAAAGAGGCCAACAATCAGCTTAACGACAAAGAAACCTATAAAAGCTTACCTACAGATCCTCTTCCTGAATACCAAAAAGAATTAACTAGCTCACTAAACATAATGCTTCGCAACAATGTAATCGACAAGGAAACATGCACAACATTTACACCCACAAACATCACACCTGCTCGTTTCTATCTCCTTCCTAAAATACACACAAGCAACAACCCAGGAAGGCCAGTCATTTCATTATTCAACTGCCACACGACCAACATTTACAAATACGTAGATCATTACATACAACCCTTAGCTAAGGAAGTAAAATCCTACATCAGAGACACAACAGATCTACTTAACAAAATTAATCACATACAAACAGTTCCAGAAAATGCTATTCTAGTGACTATGGGCGTAAGATCACTCTATTCAAATATTGAACACATCGAAGGGCTAACCGCTCTTCAGGAAGCACTTACTAAAAGAAGAAAACAAGACCCCCCAGAAGTTATCCTAAAACTCATAGAGCATATTCTTACATTGAATAATTTCAACTTCAATGGAGCACACTACATGCAAGTAAGAGGTTGTGTCATGGGCACCATTGCAGCTGCAACATATGCTACAATATTCATGGGAAAATTTGAGGAGATCCACATCTATCCCCTCATCGGTAGCGACTGCGTATTATATGCAAGATATATCGATGATATATTCTTTGTATACACGGGCAGTGACGATCAACTTATCCAATTCCTCATGACCCTAAACACAGTGCACAACTCAATTAAGTTTGACTATGAAAAATCCAAAACATCGGTAACATTTTTAGACATCTGCATTTACATAGATGAAAACGGGAAACTACAAACGGCACTACACACTAAAATCCCCGACACCTACAACTATCTACATTTTAAGTCTTCCCACCCTAAACACCTCAAAGAGAACCTTCCCTATTCACAAGCACTTAGACTCAGAAGGATATGTTCCCACAATGAAGAATTAAACAAACACATTGAAAATATGGAGCATCAATTCACAACACGTGGCTATAAACAACACCTAATCAGGGAACAAATAAATAAAGCAATTTCCACACCTAGAGAAGACACCCTAATGTACAAGATTAAAAATCAACCCAGCCGCATCCCTCTAGTAACTACTTTCAACCCCACTCTGCCTCCACTATCCCAAGTAATGAAAAGTCGCTGGGAAATACTACATCTCAAACCAGAAAAAATTGTTTGAGGAACCCAGTCTTCTATCATATCGTAGACCTAAGAACCTAAAAGAAATCATAGGTAGTAACCACATTTCAGGGGACAAGGTAATCCGTAATAAACCAAAAATCGAAAAACAACAGGATTTTCTCAACCATGTAACAACAAAAGCAGTTTATGCTGCAACCACATTAGACACACCAATTCATTCACTAGCTCTGTCACTAAATCTACTTTCAAAATCTACAACGATTCTAACTGTAGAAGTCATAACATAATTTACCTCCTCGAATGCACACTATGCCAGAAACAATATGTAGGAAAATCTGAATGGCCCTTTCACTACAGAATTAATAATTATCGCAATCGAATTAAGTCGACGCTCCATGAAAGATTATTACCTGTAGAACAACATTTCCGCCTACAAAAACACGATTTTAAAACCCATGCCAAATTCACTATAATTGAGAGAATAGAAAAGTTCAGAGCAGATGACATTAGAAAGATTTTAGAGTTCCATGAAAATAAGTGGATACGACGTTTAAAAACGCACTATCCAGCTGGGCTTAACCATAGATTCAACAATATAGATAGTATTAATATATTACCCTACAAATCAAAACCTACCCACATTTCTCATCCATACAAGACAGACATGCTTACGGAGGTGTTGAGCCCTCACACTTATACACACACCCACACGTATATACACACTTACACACATATTACTCACTCCCTCCCTAAGAACTAAATAACACACACACACATTTAACAGATACAAATCTCCTTTCCAGGAAGCAATAAAACTGTCAAAATGACCAAGGGAATTCAATCCATCCAGCTCTTATCTTAAATAACAACTTAAAAGAGACTGTTTGACCAACACAAGGACTGATCTAAATTCATGTTAAAAAATAAAAAAACAAATGGAAACTACAGACAAAAGTTAATTTTCTCCATCAAGACATTAATTTCTGTAGTTCTCCTGATGATGGCCATGTTGGCCGAAACTATTTACCCACTTGTGACGAATGCAGCTATCTAAATTTTTCCATGCTAGCATGCTAGTTAACATTCGTGTCAGTCAGCTGTTGGCTCTCACCCTGGCCAATAGAATCTTCCTCCCTATTCGTGGCAGCCAGCTATAGGCTCTCATTCTGGCCAGTAGAAAATGGCCGCAAACTACATGAAAATTGCCGTAGAAGCAGAAAAAATCGATTATTTCCACTATCGATGGGAGTTGGGAAATGCAAAGTCGGTCTTGGCCTTGTCCCTAACTTGGAATATATGCATGTAAATTTTGGTGCAAATCCGTCGAAAATTGCGGCCGTGCATTCGTTACACACGCACGCACGCACGCACGCACGCACGCACATCCTGCCTTTTATATACATACATATATATATTACATTTTATATATGTGGGTTTACATGAAAAAACTATTGGATATAAACCAAAACTAATGCAGAAATTCTATTTACAGTCTATAATTGTTATAGGTATAGAAATGTTTGTTTTTTTAAGTCGATTATTTTTGCCCTTTTCGTTGAAAGAAAAAGATGTACTCGGAAAAAATGAAAAGATAACTAACATTCCTCGCCAGTTGTTCTGTTCGTTCTATATTGTTGACTCGGTATATTGTGACAAATAAATTCCGCCTTGGATGATGGACATTCCCACGAGCCGTCGAGGAAACACTGGCATTTAAAGCTATAGCAAAAAGCTTTAAACGTAAACGAATTTCCAGCCGCATATTCAACTCCTTCCACGACGCAGGATCTCCAATGACTGTTATGTGCTCTCTCTAACCGTGGACTTGTGACTAAAAAGAAAGAAAAACATATAAGAATATAGCAACAATGCAAAATAAATGGACATTATTATCACTGGCGTCTTCATTAAAGATATTTATTTAGCAAGGCAGAAGACCCCAAGTATTGAGAAAATGGGGAAAACGGAACGCTCTTCAGTCTTCGAGACTAGTTTAGGCAATTTTCTCACGGGTAAAGAGAAAGCTTGAGGCAACAGAGTTGTGGTTCTACAGAAGGATGATGAGAATGCTATGGACTGAACAGGTAATCAATAAGGAAGTTTGTAAGCGTTCTGAAAGCAAAGGAAATGTTTGTCACAGATTACTTCCACAACGCAGAGAACAAATCACTGTAAGTTCAGACTCGAATATCGGGGACAGAAAAAAATGCCGAAAACTCGATTCGCAGGTACTATCTCACAAATCACAATGCACGTAACCAGCCAGAAAAAATAACTCACTCTCCGACGACCGCGGTAGCCAAAATACACGAATTTTATCTCCCCGATTCGAGAACGCCAACTGCTTTTATCCGCCGAGTATTTTTTCCATTCGTCGACAACTGGGAGAGGACGCCCAATTTTTGCATATCAAAATACTTTTATAGAGACTTCTGCGACGGACTTGTTTTTCATCTAAATATTCCGTCTTCAACATGTCATGCGGAATACGTGCCCTTTTTTTTGGTAAGTAATTTTCATTTCCGTCGTAGGATACACGCGACGCGCTGGATTGACGGGGTAAGCCGCCGTTTTCTTCGCTATAAAGTTCTAAGGGAAAACGTGCACACTTGTAGTTAGAATTAGAAAGAGACAGTTGAAATTTGTGAGATAAATAATAAGGAAACAATACTTGGAAAATTTGTCACTGACAGGTTATGCTTAAGGCAAGAAGGATAAAGCAAAACAGCGAATAACCTATCTAATGAGCTTGTGTAAATGGATAGCAGAACAATGAGTGGGCTGATAGTAAGGAAACAGACGATAGGAAGTTGTGGTGAGCCATAATCACTCACATCCTGAAAGGTAATGGCACATAAAAGAAGACAACAATCTGATTATATATAATATTCCCCATCTTAATATTGTAATATTTTTATAATATAGTTAGACGATATATAGGCGAGGAGATATTTAGTGTGTCATCTTTTTTTAAAATAGGGGTCTTATATGCCATCAAATATATATTTATATATATTTATTCTGGATATGAACTTTTGCATCCTGTTTTTAACGTTTACTAAAAGAAATAATGGTTGGTTGTTAAAAATTTCAAACACGCATGCGCAAACAGTTCGCCCTGTATCCCGTAATTCGTTAGTCATAGGGCCACCGATTACTACAGCCATAGCAGCGGTGTTGTGTCTAGGGTAGTATAGCATGAAATGAAAAGTTTCTGCGACGTGCTGTGAGGAGGGTCTGTTTCGCCCAACCACCCACTCTCCAATGTGCCTCCTTCTCACGACTCTTCAGGAGTAGACTGGGCCTTCTCAGCCATCTCAGCCATCAGCACCGGGGTGGGTGTTATAGGGAGAGATGATGACGATCCCAATGCTAGGATGCGAGAGGGTGCCAACGATAGTATGACGAAGCTCATCCCTTTTCAGGTTGACTTTGATGTCAGGGCTTTCTTTCTCCTAGACTGATTGTCACTTGAAGGAAGACGAGTAGAGCTAGGGGTGAGGGTGAAGAGATGAATTCATACCTGCCACTTGGTTATTTGAGCAAACGTGAACGTAACGAATTCGGACAAAATTTTACCTCGCCGAGATACTGTTACCCACTCTTCATTTTTCTCTCTCTCTCTTGCGCGCCTGCTCCAAGAAACGACGACATCCACGCCCACATTTCGAAATAAAACGAGATTTTAAAAAAATGTATGCCATATTTTTGGCCTGTTGATGCAGCGTTGATATCCTGACTGACGAATTACAGATGGATACTCACAATCGTGAGACAACACGCAACGTAAGAAAACGTCATCATTTGGTACTGGCGAGAAAGCTTAAAGTGAGAATAAATAATATGAAAAATATAATGTTTTCTAATGAATTACTACACCATTAATATGTGGAAGCTTTCACTGGGGATCAAGTGACGCCATGTCTCCTTAATACTGCAGAACTCTCCGCTGTATTCTTACCGACTTCAATAATACCGTTAGCTGAATAGGTTCAATTCTTTCAGTTTATTTTGCTAGCATCTTCACAAGTATCTTCGAAACAATTAGATGATCATTAGTTCAATCATAATCTTATGAACGATGCCTAATTTTCAGCCCTCACGCAAGATCTTGATTCTTCTTTTAATTGGTGAACAAATCTTACGTCACTTTCTACTCAATATTACCACCTTCACGCCTAGCTTAGCTTCATGTAGAGTTTCTATGAAAACTTACTGATTTGGTGTTGTATGTTTTCACTGGAAGGACAAGCGTGCTCAATCCTTTCTGGTGGACAATCCCAGGAACCATCGAAGAAGCAGTGGCAATTGTACTTGACGCAGTTATCCGTAAAGGAAAAGCCGTGGTCCAAAGGAAATTCTACTCCTTTCACGGAACACGTTCGGAGATTATTACTGATGACCACTTGGATGTTCCGCCGTTTAACTAACGAAAGAGACAATATATATATATATGTATATAACAAAAGGAAAGAAAGGAAAACATCATATGAAGAATCAATACAATGTAAGGAATCAATATGTAATCAATGTAAAGAATCAATATGTAACCAATGTAAGGAATCTATATGCAATCAATGTAAGGAATAAATATGTAACCAATGTAAGGAATCATTATGTAATCAATGTAGAAAATCATTATGTAATCAATGTAAGGAATCATTATGTAATCAATGCAAGGAATAAATGTGTAATTAATGTAAGGAATCATTATGTAATCAATGTAATCTTTTACGTTCAATATCTTCTACGTCTTCTACGTACACCATTTACGTCTACCATCTTCTAAATCTTTTACGTTCTTTATCTCCTACGTCTACTAACTTCATTTACTGTACCTATCTTCTATGTCGACCATCTTCTACATTTTTACGTTCAATATCTTCTACGTCTTACACGTACACCATTTTCGTCTACCGTCTTCTAAATCTTTTACGTTCTTTATCTCCTACGTCTACTAACTTCATTTACTGTACCTATCTTCTATGTCGACCATCTTCTACATTTTTTACGTTCAATATCTTCTACGTCTTACACGTACACGATCTACATCCACGTCTTCCATGTTTTACATTTTTTACTTTTCACTTCCTCTACATATTCTACGCACCCCATCTACGTGTACCAACTGTTACATTTTTGCCTTCTACGTCGTCTAAAATAACTCTCTTCATCTAAGGCTACCCTCTGCAACATCTTTTGCTTTCACTCTCTTCTACGTACACCATTTACATCTACATGCATCATCTTTTAGATATTTTGCGTTCATTTTCTTCTATGTCTTCTACGTTCCTTATCTACATCTACGCCTACCAACTTGTAACTCTTTTGCTTTCACTCTCTTCTACGTACATCATCTACATTACGTCTATCATCTTCTACATTTTTACGTTCACTATCTCCTAGGTCTTATACCTGCACCATCTACGTCTACCATTTTCTACATTTTTTACGGTGACTATCTTCTCCGTCTTCTGCGGACACTATATACATCTACGTCTACCATTTTCTACGTTTACCATCTATATTTTTACTTTCACTATCTTTTAGATTTCACTGTCTTCACTGTCTTCTACGATCACTATCTACGTTTACCATATATATCTTTTACGTTCACTATCTTCTATGACATCTACGTGTAGAATACTTTACATTTTTGCTCTCACTATCTTTTACATCTTCTACGTTGACTATCTGCGCCTACCATCGTCTACATCTTTTACCGTCATTATCTTCTACGCCTTCTCCGTGCACTATCTACACCTACGTCTACCATATTCTACATCTTTTACGTCTTCTATATCCAACGTCTACTACCACCATCATATGTACCTTTTGCGAAACCATTTTCTACATCTACCATCTTGTTACTTTGCCATTTGTTATGTATACTGTCTTCTACATTTTCTATATCTTTTACGTTAACCATATTCTACGTCATTTAGGTCCACCATCATAGAATAAATAAATAAATGAGGTAAATTACGTCCACCTTCATCAACGTTAACCATCGCCTGCGTCTTTCATTTTAAAAGATATGAAAGTTAATGGACATAGAAATCTTTTATGTCGTCTGTATCTTCTACGATCATCTAATCATTTTACATCAATTATTTTCTAAATTATCTTCTAAATCATCTACATTCCCTATTTTCTACATCAAATATCCTTTACGTCTTCACCCTCTTCCTCTATTACGTCCTCCATCTTTCTATTCTACGTCCAGTACATTTTATGACGTCTACGTCCATTCTGTTACAGCCTCTATGTTCACCACTGTCTACATCCACCATATTGTATGTTAACAATCTTCTAGATCAATTATCCTCTATATCTTCTATTTCCAGTACGTCTGCCATCTTTTATGTCCACAATATTTTATGTCTTCTATGACTTTCACCGTTTTCTAGACTTACACCGTTTATGTTCATCATATCCACCATCTTGTAGATCCATCATATTTTACTACCATCTACGTATCTTTTAAGTAAGATCATTGCCTACGTCCACCATCTTTACATTTTTATATCAGCCATATTTTATTCCTTCCATGTTCATCATTTACATGTATCATCTACATCTTGTACGACGACTATTTTTTATGTTTTCTAGACCTTTTATGCTTTGAACAGCAACTATCTACTTTCAGAATATTTTAAGTTTTCTACATCCACAATGGTCTACGTGTTCTACGTTCACCATATTCTACGTCCTCTATATTCTATATCTTCTATGTCCACTTTTATCATTTTCTACGTTCACCGCATTCTTCTACGTCCACCATCTGCGTTTTGTAAGTCCATCATAATCTACGTCCACCACCTTTATATCTATTACGTCCACAATCTGCTTCATTTTTATGTCTACCATTTTCTACGACCACCGTCTACTTTTATCATATTTTACATCTACGCCCAGAATTTTTACTGCCACCATCTTTTACATCCTCCGACGACTACATCTTTTGCATTTTTACATCTTTTACGTCATTCATCTACGTTTTCTGTGTCCGCCATTGTCTACATCTTTTAGTTCCACCATATTCTATAACCATCATCGTCTAAGTTCACTATCTTCTACGTCCACCTTTGTCTACAACTTCCATTTACGTACGCTTTCTCCTACGACTTCACCGGTTGTCAAATCATTTTTTCATATTTCTTACGTCCAACCTCCATATCTACAACACCCATTAGCTGTTACGTCTTCTAGGAAAACTATAATATATATAGATTCAGACATACTTTTGGTGGATTGACAAAATTGACCACTCTACCTTGTCCGGTATTGCGCCCTCGCAAAGACTGACACGTATTTTCGACTCGGTGTCCTGGACATTCCCAAGAACCGTCTTTTCGACATTCGCAGTTGTAACGGTAGCAACCGACAGTGAAAGAGAAAGCCTGATTAAGTGGATATTTCTTTCCATCGGCTGTGCACATCATCACTTCAGGGCGATCGACTTTGCCACTGCTCAAAGCTGAAACGAGAAACAAAATCATTTATGAAAATCCTTGAGAAAACAAAAATAAACATATACATCTCTGGCCTTTTAAAGAGTTTATATATTTGAATAAATAGGGGCACTATTTTCTTCCTAACTTATCGTCAACACTGTATTCAGTTTTTAGTTTTTAAAAAAATCAACGTCAGGAACACTTTTTATATGTCTTGGACACATCTATTAAGATATCTTGAACATACCTAATGCCTTGAACACTTCTAATAAGATGTCTTGAACACATCTAATGTCTTGAACACATCTAATAAGATGTCTTGAACACATCTAATAAGATGTCTTGAACACATCTAATGTCTTGAACACTTCTAATAAGATGTCTTGAACACATCTAATAAGATGTCTTGAACACATCTAATGTCTTGAACACATCTAATAAGATGTCTTGAACACACCAAATGTGTTGAACACTTCTAATAATAGGTTTTGAACACTTCTAATAAGATGTCTTGAACACACCTAATGTCTTGAACACTTCTAATAATACGTCTTGAACACATCTAATTTCGTGAACACGTACACGGCCTTACGAGTGATGAATTATGCTCCCCCTCTGCAACCCTTATCCCACAGATTATACTTTACCATCCTTTCTCTACTATATTGCTATTACTATTGCAGATGTTCGGACGAGCTACATTCCACCGGCCCAAACCTTCAGAATGGAGACTCGCCATGCCATGTTCACAAGGGCAAACTATTCCAATTCCATTGAGAATTGTTACTTTGTTGAACAAAGTCCCGAGAGAATGCTTCCCTGACAACAACAGTAATGGTTCCTTTAAATCCACGGTTAACCGATATATATATATATATATATATATATATATATATATATATATATATATATATATATATATATATATACTACTACTCGTCCTCATAACACCCTTTTACTTTCTTCCCCCCCTCTCTTACAATCTCACTCAATAAGCCTCTAGCTTGAGTGGCTCTTTGACTTGTATTCTAAATTAACAGTAAAAAATTAAAAAAATGTAAAATATTTTCCATTTTATACTTTATACAGCATATTATAATTCTGCTTGTTGTCAGAGACGTTGTTTGGTTTTAGTGAGAAAAAGAAAGTTTACATAATTAAAAAGAAAGAAGAAAGGAAAAAGGAAAGATAGTGGAGGCGATAAAGCTCTCATGTGAAGTGGGTAATGTATATCTTTTTCCTTTGTACCCTCTTACTTCTGTGATCTGGGGAAAGGTTGGTTTTCTGTCGGAGTTTTCCTTCCTTTAGAAGACAACGTATTCTGACGCTAATCAACTTCCATCTATCCCGTTTTATGTATTCACAGTTTTCTTTCTCTTAGACGTGTTGCCAACCAACTGATGTTATAGGGGAGAAGAGATAGTTTCCTATATTTCCCAAGGACATTTGTGCGAAAATGAATGCAACGAACGTGACTCGAATTCGAACTAGGTTCAATGATCTCTCGTACTGATCCGTTAACCATTGTACCACCCGCACATCCAGTAACTGTTTTCAATACATTGTTAGTCGCCTCCGTATATTGTTGTATTATAGAAATATTTTGGAAATTCATTTTTAGCGATAACTTTTTTTTCATTAATTTTTTACGTGTATTTCTTTCATATTAATTTTCTGGTGCTTTTTATCACAACTTTATTATCGTGTTGCCACAAAACACAACAGAAATGAAAAAGAAAGAAAGAGTCAAAAAGTAATCAACACCTTTAGATACCGCGGCCCATGCCGGGGTAGGATTATCATCTCTCAGTCGTGTCTCTGTCCGCGGACAGCGAGGCAGTTAGGGGAAAATACTGAAGCTGCACGGTCCCTGAGAGCAACTGTCTGAAGCTGTACCGTCCTCCTCATTCTTCTAGGGAGACTGGGTAAATCCTACCTTTTGATTATATCATTTAGATTATGTGGTCATACACACCTTGACATAAAACGTCTGTAAATCACAAAATACTTATCTTACTATATAATACACACAATGCTTTTCCGTACCTAGATGGGTGATCGCTTGGGAATAGCAGGTGCCGTGAGCTCGGATGTGCAGGTGGTGTAATGGATAACGAGTTGGAATGAGAAGTCAGATAGTCGATTTCGAATCCCAGTCGAGTTCATTTTAATCACTTACACGGAAATACACTTGCGAAATGTATGAATCCCTTTCTCCTATTGCAGCGGTGTGTTAAATAGGCAGAGCAGACTGGTTCCTATGGCCTTGTTTGGCAAGAAGTCTACCGCAGAAATTGGGAATTCTGCTGTTAAGTCAATCATGAATCGAAAAAGACATTATCGCCCAAACGGGCATCACGCATGGCAGCTTAAGAATGAAGAATTTCTTTAATATTTTTTGTTCTACTAGAATTATCTCCCTTGGATATGTTTGGTTTCTCGTCCCAAGTAAACGCGGGACTCTCACTTTAAACTCGACCTAATACATTATACCATTCGAATGGGGGTATACAGATTATCACTGCATTTCTTATATGGTCTTACCTTCAATGAGTCGGTTTTCTTTACCTATTTCATTACACTAAAAGACAAAACTCAGGATCAATCACTGATCCCTAAAGGGTAACAGTAGGAAAAACTGAGGTACTAGTGTCGTTTTTGCCCCCACTCTCATGCCCGTATTCGTTCCCTCTTTAAACTTGGCCTTGTGTCATATTTCGTTCGATTGTACGTACATCCGGATGCCGATTGCATTTGTTTGATGCCAGAGTTTTAATTAGTTTTCTGTATTTTAAGCGGACACTCACACACAAATTTTAGTCTTATATGTTAGATACATAGCAAATATTCTTACTTTCAAAGTCAGTAAATTCTTCACTTGTCTCTTGAGATTCCCCATTCTCATAGCAGATGTATTCTGCCAATTCCGACGAACAGTTCCAGGAACCATCGGTGTCACATCGACAATTGTACTTGAAACAATTCTTTGTAAAACTGAATGGAAGTCCGAGAGGAAAATCCACACCGTTGGCTGTACAAGCCTGTAAATTTTCGCCGGGATATGATATGTAACCTATACTGGGAGGAGCTGGAAAAAAGAGGATGGAAAAATTAATTGAACACAATTTCAAACAGGTATATACACATGTCAGGCTGACACAAATTTTCAGTTGTAGAGCATTCAGTGTGGAGTGAGTTTAACCCCACATCAGTAATGGTCTCTACTAGACAAACTCCTAAACCATTATCCCAATAGTGTAATACTCTTATACTGGCGTTAGTTTAACTTAGTACAAAAGCACGCTCTTCATCACATCATGGATAACTACCCTCAACATTCACATAAAAGTGTCATTGATTCGTTTAACTACTATTCCCCACCCTATAACCTTAAGTAGGGTTGCCAAACTGGGGGCTCGTCTTGAAAAAAGAGAGCTATAAATTTTGGGGCTCATTTTTATGTTGAGTGTCAACAAATTCTCAAATAAAATACGAATATCTTGATTGTGATAAGAACGTTTATATAATAGTGTATTATATATATATATATATATATATATATATATATATATATATGTATATATTCAAAAATTATAACATGCGCATGTTATAACATCACTACAAAAATAGCCATTTTGTTTCAACACTTCAGGTATCTTGCGAAGTGATGGGGTTGATTGTAAGATAAAGAGTTTTAAGAGTTCAAAAACCAGTCAAACGCCCTCAGTAGAGGAAACATTATCAGGTAACCTACCATGACCAATCAGAATACATGTATATGTTATATCAAAATAATGTGACAATATACCCTAAGTACAATCTATTAGTGCATTAAACTTAAGATTAAATTAGAAAACAATATAACTAATAAAATTTTAATTTCACAGTAAAATTACAAATTGCAAATGTCAAATTCAAAATTTAGCCAAGCATCAAGTTTAAAACTATTAAAAAATTATTCAGAAAACAGGGGAAGAAAAAAAAGATATATTTTTATTGATCTTAGCGAAGTGCCAATTTATCAGTTAAATTCGACGCTGGTTTAAGAAGTATCTACGATCACTACACTACAAAACTGTTCACACACACACACACACACACACACACACATATATATATATATATATATATTAACCAAGCTTTAAATAAAATTAAAGAAACCATCTTAATTTTAGGGAACGAAGAGTGAGTATAAAAAGACACTGGTGATCGATTAAAAGATAAGAATCGTCTTCTTCTAATAATTAAGAAACTAATTTAATTTCTATAAATTAATAAGAGAAACATTAATTAATAACCTGAAGAGCCCCCAGAAATGGAAAAACAGATAAAAAAACAACAAAATATGAAGAATTATAAGAGTTTATTAAGAAGGGGGGAACGGTTTTAAAGTTTTCCTTTTGCCTACACAGGGTAGGTCTTCTCAAATACTTTGCAACCGCCTCAACAATTCCCAGCATATGACGAGAACATACATACATCTCACTCTGTCTGTCTGTCTGTCTGTCTGTCTCCCCTCTCTCTCTCTCTCTCTCTCTCTATATATATATATATATATATATATATATATATATATATATATATATATATATATATATACAGGGTGTCCATAATGTTCGTGTGCACTTTAAAAAATTTATAACTTTATTTGTATTTGCGATAGAAATAATTTGTAAAAAGGATTAGAAAGAAGTAAATCTATATTTTTTAAGGTTTTATTGAAATTTTATTTAAGTTTCCACATGTCCTCCATCATTAGCAATACAAAGGGTAATATGATTTTGCAGTTCACAGAAAACATTTGCCAACGGATTTACAGTAATGCCTGAAATCACCTTAGTTATTTTAGCTATACTTAAAACTAGGTACATTAAACTTTATAACATTTTTTACAGATTATTTCTATCGCAAATACCCTGTATATACACACATATATATATATATATATATATATATATATATATATATATATATATATATATATATATATATATATATGTGTGTGTGTGTATATATATATATGTGTGTGTATATATATATATATATATATATATATATATATATATATATATTTATTATGTATTATGTTAATACCTATACTTTGGCGGTGTGAAAATATCCGGATAAAACAATTTGTAAATAAAAATATATTTGAACAAACCGATATCAGGAAAAAAATAATTCAGTAAAAAATAAAGACTAAAGACATCCGTGTTGATCGAAAATAATCAATCAGCACCGAAATAACTAATCAAAAGAAAAAAACACCGACCAAGTAAATTAAGTAAAAACGTAAAAGTGCTCAATACACTAAGTAGAGCAAAATATAAATAATCTACTGGCTTAGTAGTACCCTTAACATCTGTTAGGTAAAACCTTGGTAGGTAGGTAGGTCAGTTCTGGCTCACTAGGTTTTATATATATATATATATATATATATATATATATATATATATATATATATATATATATATATATATATATATTTCTGAAACGGTATATTTTAGTGGATACTTATATTTGAGTAGAAGCTTCGTTTATTTATGAAGCAGTATATTTATTTATTTTAGTCGACTGGCCTGAATATTCGAGAAATTTTATTAAAGAAAAATATGCGCACTCCGGCGGGATTCGAACCCGTTTTCTTCTCGGAGGAAACCGTTATTAGATCTGATGTGCTTTAATCTTTCAATTAAGTAATACCCTTTCTTCTGAGATTCTCTGCTTGTTTTGACTTTCTAGTCTTTTCTCTTCTTCTCTTTCACTCTTCAGTGGTCCGAGTTGGATTTGGCGATCATTTAGATTTCCCAAGAATCTTTTTGCATTTTCATGCATAATCCTTCCAGTTAATCTTCATAATTAAGCGAATCTGTTGCAGTTGGAATCGTTCAATTTTCTTAAGCTCTCGGCTCTATACCATCCATGTTTCGAACATGCACTGTAAGATTCAAATAATGACTGCAGCTAACTTTGAACTGAAAAAAGCTCTAGACAATGAAGACTAAATGTTGGATGTCAACATCCTAGTTTGTTGCAAGAATCAGATGATATGGATCAACTTCATAACAAAAAAGTACTTCATTGTGATACTAGTTTCATTATTCTCTCTGGTCTAAAACTTGTTTTATGAGATTATATTAACTTAGCATTCGACACCCATAGAAATTCAATGTTAAGCGCCTTTTGATGACATTGGTTGCAAAAAAAAAATAATAGAATAATTAAAGAGAAACTAACCTCGTCGACGTGTTGAGTTCCAAGAAGATTCCCACCGATGTTCTTCCCCATCGCTAGTTTGTTGATCGTGCTTTCTATTCCTGTTACCTTCGTCAGGAGTCCGACGACATCTATCAACTGTTCTGTCCTTTGGACACTCCCAGGATCCATCAGGGTGGCAATCGCAGTTGAAGATGAAACATCCGTCCATGAAAGAGAAGGGCAGACCGAGGGGGTGGTCCACTCCGTCAGCGGTGCACGCCTTCACATCATCGCTAATTACAATCCTCATACTCTTACTTGGGGCTGTTAATGAAAAAGAAACGGGATTTGATATAGCAAGAAGAAAAGATAACAGATGGGGGTAAAGTTTACTTAAATAGTGTAAATAAATATTATAGGTAGGTGTAAAAGATCAGCGAAATATGTTGAGATAATATAGAAGGATTGTCTAATAGGATAAGGCAATAGATCATACATTTATTTATTGTCGTGAAAGAAACTGGGGAAATAGTGTACTTGCAATGTTTGATTATATATATATATATATATATATATATATATATATATATATATATATATATATATATATGTATATATATATATATAATAAAAACGCTATTAAAATTGGTTACAGTTGTATGTATATCATTGAACAATTTGTAAAAAGAACAACAAAACACTAAATAGAAACAATGCGAAAACATTAATAAAAATCGTGATTGTCAAAATAAAAACGTATGCCCAGTACAGGCAAATTGCAGAGAGGAAAATACACTATATAAGGTGAACGAACAAGCAAGAAGAGCCAAGTGGAAGCGAAGATTACATCGGAGCAACTAGAAAGAATTTAGAGAAATATTTGCAAAACATTTGCTATCATTCAAACACAATAGATATAAAAATAACACTATACTATGAAAATATATATGGGAACTAAAAAAGAAAGTGTAAACGCGTTTAGCTGAATTGCATATGATAAAAAAGATAAAGAGAAACATAGACAGAATTTGTACGGAGGAACAACGTGGAAATTTTAGAATTTAAGAACGCTAATAATTTTAAAAGTAAAAGGAATTAAATTATTTGAAACAGTCGGCACGATCACGCAGAACTTTTGACAAGACATGAAAAGAATAATGGATCTCGGAAGCGTTCAAAATAAACAGGAACCCATTTTGAAAAATCGTTGTGCGTGAAACCATGCTCTTAATGAGTAACTAAATCAAAAATATTATGTGTGCGTGTGTCTGTGTACAGTGGAAAATTGAAATTATATATTTAGAAATTCTTGATAAAATCCCCCCAAAAAAGAATATGTGATATTATTGTCCCTGTTTTGTCATCTTGGCTTCAGTCACTTTCTGACCGCCATAACGTAGCTTCCCTGTGCCTTTTCTCTAAACACTTTCATGGTAATTGTTCCGATGACCTTTCTGCTAGGGTATCTAGACTTTATGAATTTAAACGCAATACTAGATTGGCGGCAACGTCTGAAAAAGAAAAACATTATTAATATTTACGATTAGTGTTTTAGCGCCTTTTTTCCGGTGAAAATATGATATACATTATTCTGCTTTCACAATTGAATACATGGCAGATGATACTCAGCTTTTGTGCATAGACATGTTACTAGAGGCGGTGATATGTGTTTTATGTTGAAGTTATATTTTAGAATACAGGTAATTTCTTTAAGAAATTGTAGGATATTTATGGATTAATGTCATGAAAGAGTTCTTTCACGTTGTTTGTTTGGTTGATTGACTTTGTTTAGCGGCATATCAACACCTCTATGGGTTATTTAATGTCGAAATCTAAATATTTTGAACACAACTGTATGTCTTCAACTACAAAATGCACTGTTTGTCATTTTACTATCAATAGGTGTTGTTAGTACTTTTTTTTATATAAAAATGTATTACTGGTATTTTTACTATAAAAAATGTATTTTTATATTTTCATAGTGTTTTCTTTGGCGGGGAGCGAATGTCACTATTTTTCGATAGCTCGGACCCTGCCAGGTGCTATCATTCCAGGTCAGAGTGGACTTGGGAACAACAGCAATTAAGAGGTGTTTCCACGCTCCTCAAAATCTTCAATCTTCCGATCAGAGGCCTTGCTGCCGGATGTAGTTTGTCGTCATATCCAGGATTGAGTAGTTAAAAAAGACCGTAGGATATAATGTAATCATTAGTAGACAGTCTCGTGTAAAGCGCAACTGTTTATTAAGACTTCATTAATATGAATTAGCAATTAAATGAAATAAACTATTAACTTTAACCTGATCTTGTGATAATGTTAAGGTTTTAATAATGAAAAAGTAACCACCTCTGACGATCTGCTGCCCAGGTTCCGGCTTGCATTTATATTCAGATTTTTCGGCGGGACAATCCCAGGATCCATTCTGATGACATTGACAGTGGAATTCAAAGCATCCTTCCCTGAATGAAAACGCTTCTTCAAGAGCGAATCTCATTTCATGTGCAATACAATATTTTATTTCAGTGCCGACAGAGACAACCACACTTCTTGTATGCGCTGTAATAAATGAAAAGAATAAAATGAATTAGAAATAGAATAAAATGACTATTTGTATAAAGGATACTTTAAGCGAGTGATTAAAAAAAATCACTCAATATTTGGGGCAAACTTGTAGTGCCCCAGCCATTTCCTGAATGCCTCTCCCATAGCCGTTCAAAGTGAAGCTTTCCACCTTCTCAACATTAATCCATAAGAAGTCTTGAACATTTTATAGATTTTTTCGGTCATGATTAGCGCAAATCTTAAGCAGACACCTATGAAATTGTTGTAGCACAACTATGGACGATAATGGATATGTTCCCATTCACATAAATACAGTAGTAAATACTGTATGTTGATCTGCAATTGCTGATCAAACTCTCTGCCTGTGGGCAAAAGCATCCCCAGACGAGGCTATGTCGAAGGGCAGAGTTTCGTTTCGGGAAACAGCTACCCGACCCAGTTTTATACGGGTTCTACAGGGAACTTTTGGCCGAGCCCCTGGGCTCGGATACCCCACATTAAATTCGGTCTTGTGCCACATCTGAGCGCGTGGGGCGGTTGGCAGATATCCTGCAGTTGGAGATTCGTCTCCAACTGTGCTGGTCAAACTCTCTGCCTCTGAGCAGAGAAGATCCCTAGACGAGGCTATGTCGAAGGGCAGAGTCTCGTCTCGGGAAATAGTTACCCGACCCCGTTTTATACGGGGTCTACGGGGAATTTTTAGCCGAGCCTGTGGGCTCGGATACACCACATTAAATTCGGCCTTGTGACACATCTGACCGTTTGGGGCGGTTGGTAGATATCCTGCAGTTGGATATTTATTGTGGAATTTGCTTTAATCACTTCTAGCAGTTGACTACTACTTCTACGCTTGCGAATCTTATATGTGTTGTTCTTGTCCTAAGTATTATCATTCATTACCAACCTTCGTATGAATATTCTATTCAGTAACCTTCCCTAGGTTACAACAGAAATTATCAAGGCTGTTTGCTGATTAATGCTTTGAGAACATAGGATGAGCCCTTACGAGGACCGTGGGTACTCTCATTTAAGAGCGACGAAAAGCCCTTCAGGAAGTGGTTGGAGCATTAAAAGAGCAATGAAATAGGAGGTTCCTATTTGGAAGGAGATTACAATTGTGCATTTGTTTTGAAATAAATATTTCTGCGGAAGGGATTCTCAAAACTTCTGGATTGCACCTTGTGCATACATAAACACGCCTGTAAAATTTATAAACAAAGTTTTATGGAGAAAGAATCTTACAAGTTAGATCTCCGGTGTTACGATGCCCGCCTCCAGTGATTTCTCCATTCGTGCCATGTACACTGTATCCATGGAGACGACACCTATCAACGGTTTGGTCTCCAGGACATTCCCAAGATCCATCATAGTGACAGATGCAATTGTAGATGAAGCAGCCTTCGTTGAAAGTAAAGGTGTGGCCAAGTGCATGCTCAGCTTTATTTGCTGTACACGTCCTCAAATTTTCCCCGACAATTATGTGTAGACTTTGGGTCGGCACTGAAAAAGTTGAAAAAAGTTTTGGCAACAAGCCTAAGCGTGTTTAAATCATCACAGTATTTAGTATTGATGTAATTATCGCAAACATTTGTTGTCGATATTCACAAAATCTACGTTTCGTTTAATTTCGTAAAACAATCAATGAAATTTGAAGTTGATTTGTTTGGAAAAATACTTTGAGAAAAATCCTACTTTGCGTTTTTTTACGCCCCATAGCAAAACCAATGTACTTTTTACCCCCTTTGCACTTCTCCCCCAAATTTGGTTTCGATCAGTCAATGTGTGGCGA
Organism: Acanthosepion esculentum; assembly: GCA_964036315.1. Classification (NCBI taxonomy): domain Eukaryota; kingdom Metazoa; phylum Mollusca; class Cephalopoda; order Sepiida; family Sepiidae; genus Acanthosepion; species Acanthosepion esculentum. The sequence goes on from OZ038482.1 coordinate 2,078,058, forward strand.
TTTTATTTTAGAGGGGGTGACGGACGGACGGACTAATGGAAGTCACAGAATTTTATATATAGATAGATTAGAATCTTTTGTATCTCTTCAGGACGCGGGTGATCAGACCCCTGGCTCCAATGATACCTGGCTATTCTGGTCCTGCCTAAATCGCCCCCTATTTTTCGCTGTAAAGCCGATCTTCCGAAATGGGTATATGTCACTGACGTTGATCCCAACTGCCAATGCGGGCAATGACAAACTATTGACAAACTGTTGTATAGCAATTCGATAAGAAGGAGATGGCTCTTCATAACATCCTATCCTTTGTAGCTCTTAGTAATATGTGCCTTCTGCTCATGCGTGCATGTGGTTGCTGCTATTTTGATCACGTGACCGAAGCTTGAGATTGATCGCGCTAGTTTTCTAGCTGGTGTTACAGTGCAAACATGGTTGCTCCTCTAACAGTGTGCACCGAAGTATCAAAGAGCAGAAGGCAGTATGACAAAAATAAACATGTTATGGCGAAAATTAGGATAAATATTGTCTTCCCTCCGGATAGTTGGACCGTAGACTCTTATACAGAGTAGGAGATGGAGAACATTTAACTCTACTGTGTGTAATAGTTTGGGTCATATTTTGGTATGGGCGTGATGGAACTCGGTGGCCAAATAGTAACATCCCAATTGCCCAAAAGGAAAGCTGTAACTACAGGTTGGTTGAATAGTAACTCCCTATTTTATGTATGATGGTCTCTCCTGTCTAACTATAATTTTTACAAAACGAGAGAGTCCATCATACATATAATAGTGAATTACTTTTCAATCATTTTGTATACAATTTATCATGGCAGCAAGAAGTTGTAATGGAGACTACTGAGCAGTCTAGATTCCATTCATCAAATGGCAAAATAGCAGCTCCGATATTATCAACCTGCAGAGAGGATAGCCCCCTTACGTGAAACTCTATGGTTCGGATTCCTAATTACCAGGCAGATAACGCCAACCAGAGAAGTGTTTAATTCCAGCACCATGGATTAAGAAACAAATAATGCAGAACTCTGGAAGAAATTACCGATGTGAAACCACGACGTTTACTGAGGAACAAGCAGCGTCTTGATTCGAAAACATCATACCTGAGCAGATGGGTGGGGCAAATACTAATGTGACGAGATCTTTGTCAAGAGGGCAAGGAAAGTACAAAGAGGCCAGAGTTAAAACTCAGTTCTTTTTTTATTCGCGCTGATAACCATCATATCATCTTGTGCCTTATCAATTTTAATTTACTAATTATTAATTAGATTCCCACGATTTTAGTAATAAGAAACTAGATATAACTATTAGTTAATTTTCTCGTCATTACTTTTTATGCTATTTTACTATTGGCCTACCTCAATATCTGCCATTTTGTTGTATTTGGTCTACTTGCTATTTTAGATTCACCATATTGTTCGATATGGGTGACCTAAGCAGATGTGTATTGAGTCTTCTCGTAAATCATTGCGCCCGGGTAATGCATTCAGATTAGATGTGAAGTGAAAACAGAAATATAAAAACCCATAAAGCTCAAATTAATAGAGAAGAGTGCTAACCGAAATTCTACAATCGCATCTTTATTATTTTTGTTAGAAATGATAAAAAAGGAGCCGACTTGTTTATTGCCTTTTTTGTAAAAACTATTTATATGCCTCCATATTTTAAATGCCTTTTATTGATTTTATTTTTTCAATAAATATTTCTTAATAAATAGGTGTAAATGTGGAAAACAACTTTTACTTTGTACAAAATTTAAATTTCTTAAAGCAATTTTAAAATATCGAGTGCTCACTGCATTAGAAACAATGTGTTAGACAGCATACGATAATAGCACGATGTATTTTGCCATGTCTTACCTTGAATAATTCGCTGACCAGGCTGGCGTTGGCAGGAATATACTACAAGGTGACTTGGGCATTCCCATGATCCATCAGTGTTGCAAGTACATTTGTAGAGATAGCAGTCTTCACTGAAAGAGAAAGTTGATCCGAGCGGGTGTGTTTCATTTTTTAATTCGCAGGACCTGATCGCAGATCCCGGAGGGACTACTTTACCTCTTACAGCGACTGCAAAATGAAAAAAAAGGAATATCAAACTCATACATGACTTATCGTTACACTTTATTTAATTCTACACAAAATTTTTAATGTCGTAAGCGATCAAGTTTTCTTTTTTTCTTTAATTATCTGTTAATTTCTATGTTTTCTTGGGAATGGAGTGGTTTCTGGTTGCTTTCTACAGTTGGAATTCAAAGTTTTCCTTCTCTGAAACTGGTTGCCACTAAAGGTAACTTAATCTACGCTTTATTTTACCTATGTATATAGGTGGTTGGGGAGAAGAAATTAATTACTGCCTGTTTTTAATGCCCATAATTTACGGTATGTGCCGGGCCACACTGGTGTGAAGCGTGCAGTTTTTAACACTGAAACAAAATAATATACTGTAGTGGAAGGCAATCATAATTGTCTCCGATCTCAATATATAAACGAAATGGTTGAACTTCACTGATTGCATTGAATAAAGCTACACTACAAACTTAAATGTTCGTCCGTTTTTCATTACATATACAAAAAAGAATAAAAAGGTTAACTTCATAATTCTTATTTGAATACACTATTTTAACTCTTACTGTTTCTATAGTCAAGTAATGATAGATAACTTAATAAGATTGCCTCTCTGTGTCTTTTCTATAAATACTTTCATGGTAATTGTGCAGATGACCTGTTCACTATGGCACCTAAATTTTTTTAATGTAAGCGCAGACTGATTGGATATCTCATCACGTTACAGTTGACCTAGCTAGATATAACCGTAAAATTTATGTTAACAGTTTCTTTTCTCGTACTTATCGCTTGTGACTCCCTTCCGGCTCCATGCTTTCCAGCTAACTTTAATCGACAAACATTTAAATGCAATGTCGATCGCTATCTACTGTCCTCCTGATTACTATTTTCTCTTCCCCGATCATTATTAATGTTTTTTCCATACCCTGTAACCCCTTGTGTCTTAGTGGCTTTACTGCCTTGCATGGGGTAATAGCGATAAATAAAGAATAAAAAGTGTCATAGATGGCGTTGAAAAGGGGGATAATTCACTATGTTGACCACGATGCTTTTTTATCTCCCTTGAAAAAAATTTTCATCACAAAGGTTTTTTATATTAAGTCCTGCTTCCTACTTTGTATTTACGTGAATTGGGATTTTATTATTTTACAATAATTAAATGCAACAAAAGATTACAGGATACTAAAGAAGAACGAGAAAATAATGCAGTGGATTTAAGAAGAAATAAATATCTTATGTACGTCCTAACATAGAAATGGCGGCAAGAAATTAGAAGACATGCTTCTCAACTTTTTGATTAATTTACTGAATAAAAATGTAATTACTAATAATATTTTGTAGTTTTATTTATTCTTGTAAGCTAAAATATATAAATACCTTTGTAAAATACATTTTTTAATTTAGGTGCATAGGACGCCAAAATATTTCTGTTATTTTTAAATTGCACACTGATCAAGAAATGTTTGAGAACTTCTTGTCTTTCTTTTATGTGTAATGTCTCTTCACGATGTGGGCGATCATGGATCTCCACAACTTCACACACTTTTAGTTTTTAGCAATGTTTATCTTTTTACCATCCCTCTCTATCCCTGTTTTGCACAAACTTGTTAGGTTGCTTCTATTAACTGATTCCTTTCTGTCTTCAAACTGGGTTTTTAAAAAAAAGAGGAATACAAATAGAAAAGGATAAGAACAATATATCCACTTTCATTGGATGAAACTACCAGAAATGGCAAATATCTGAAGAAGGCAGGAGAATATAATGGTAGAAAAGGTTTTTTTTAATCATATCACCCCCATGTAAGTCATTAAAGCCACTAACACACAAGGTGTGGAAGAATAAGAAAATGGAGAAACATTACGAAAGAACGAGAACAATAGAAGAGAAGAAAAAAGTAGATAATGATTAACATTGATTGAATTTAATTTTCTCAAGATCAAATTTGGCTGGAAAGCTTGAAGCCGGAAGAGAAAAGAAACGAAAAGTCCGAGAAAAGAAACTTTTAGCATAGAACTTACGTCTAGCCAATTCAACTGTAAATTGATGAGACTTTGTTACCAATCTAGGACTGCGCTTAAATTCATAAAGTCTACTTAATATAGCGAAGGGTTTATCCGAATAATTACCATAAAAGTATTTATAGAAAAGGCACAGGGAAGCTACATTACGGTGGTTAAATAATGACTGAAGTCGAGATATTAGGTCAGTATTTTTTAATTATATCACCCCAGCAAGACAGTAAAGCCAATACGACATAAGGGGGAGGGGTAGAAAAAGGAGAAACATGAAGTAGTGAGAGCAATAGAAGAAGAATCAAGAAGACAACAGATAATGATTGATATTGGATTGAAATTTTTGAAGATTACAGTTGTCTGGAAAGCATGGAGCCTGCAGAGAGTTCCACAAGCGAGAAGTAGTTGTAATAATTCCAATCAAGAAGTGAATACACCCCACCCACCACAAAAATATTGTCTAACAATAATTTCTAGATAATTAAAAAACGAAATAAATTTATCACAATTTAATGAAATGAACTGTTGTGAATATGGATTATCTCCTCTTTGATAATCCACGCTATAAAAGCTGTACATTTCCGCTTGTCAAGTAGACGAGTAGTAAGATTCTTAATTGAATAAAAGATTACTAGACAGAATCTCTTGTCCCGTTTTCATTACATGAACAATCATAATTTAGTTTTTCTAATCGCTTTCAAAGATCGCTGTTCGATACCGGCTTTTCAGATGCCAATTTTCTAGGCAGACATTTCTAACTCAAAAAATAGTAAGCCAAACTTAACAAATACAGCATATATATATATATATATATATATATATATATATATATATATATATATATATATATATATATATATATATATATATATATATATATATATATATATTGAACAATACAAAATATTAAAAAAAGACACACTGGGCTGTATATTAATATTCTTTCGTTTTTATCAGTGTTTCAGTTAGATTACTCGACTACTTTCGGCCAATATGGCCATCATCAAGAGAAAAATCTTTTCTGCTTGCTGGTAGCAGTGAACTACAGAAATGAATGTCTTGATGGAGAAAATGAACTTTTATCTGTAGTTTTCATTTGTTTTTTATTTTTTTAACATGGATTTTGGTCAATCCTTGTGTTGGTCAGTCTCTTTTAAATTATTTAAGATAATAGCTGGATGAATTCATGCTGCTCCGAATTCCCTTGGTTATTTTGACAGTTTTATTGGTTCCTGGAAAGGGGATGTGTATCTGTTAAGTGTGTGTGTGTGTGTGTGTGTGTGTGTGTGTGTGTGTGTGTGTGTGTGTGTTATTTAGTTCTTAGGGAGTGAGTGAGTATGATGTGTGTAAGTTTCTATATTCGTGTGGGTGTGTGTATAAGTGTGAGGCCTCAACACCTCCGTAAGCATGTCTGTCTTGTGTGGATGAGAAATGTGGGTAGGTCCTGATTTGTGGAGTTATATATTAATACTATCTATATTATTAAATTTGTGATCAGGCCCGTCTAGATAGTGCGTTTTTAAACGTTGTATCCACTTATTTTCATGGAACTCTAAAATCTTTCTAATGTTATCTGCTCTGGACTTTTCTATTCTCTCAATTATAGTGAATTTGGCATGGCTTTTAAAATCGTGTTTTTCTAGGCGGAAATGTTGTTCTACAGGTAATAATCTTTCATGGGTAGTCGACTTAATACGATTGCGATAATTATTAATTCTGTAGTGAAAGGGCCATTCAGATTTTTCTACATATTGTTTCTGGCATAGTGTGCATTTTAGGAGGTAAATTATGTTATAGCTTCTACCGTTAGAGTCGTGGTAGTTTTTGAAAGATTTAGTGACTGAGCTAGTGAATGAATTGGTGTGTCTAATGTGCATAAGCTTCATTTGTTGTTACATGGTTGGGAAAATCCTGTTGTTTTTCGATTTTTGGTTTATTACGGATTACCTTGTCCCATGAAATGTAGTTACTACCTATGATTTCTTTTAGGTTCTTAGGTCTACGATATGATAGAAGACCGGGTTCCTCAAACATTTTTTTCTGGTTTGAGATGTAGTATTTCCCAGTGACTTTTGATTATCTGCGATAGTGGAGGCAGAGTGGGGTTGAAAGCGGTTACTAGAGGGATGTGGCTGGGTTGATTTTTAATCTTGTACATTAGGGTATCTTCTATAGGCGTGGGAATTGCTTTATTTATTTGTTCCCTGATTAGGTGTTGTTTATAGCCACTTGTTGTGAATTGATGAATTTGAATGTGTTTATTTTGTTCTTCATTGTTGGAACATATCCTTCTGAATCTAAGTGCTTGAGAATAGGGAAGGTTCTCTTTGAGGTGTTTATATATATATATATATATATATATATATATATATATATATATATATATATATATATACATATACAGATGTTTATATCTGACGATGAAAAGACCAAGAATTAGGATTAACTAAAGAATATATGAAATTATGAAACTGCTATTTATGTTAAAACGAAAATAGGAAACTAGTCATTAATATGAAGACTAAAAGCCTTCACACTAATGACTAGTTTTGAGCTTTCAAATCTAAAATTGAAGATGATAAAAATGACATAGAAAAACGTGTCCTTACTTGGTCGATTTACCGAAGCCCAAATGTCTGTTTCAGTGTTACGTTGTCCTCCTTCCGGAGTGCGACGACACCTGTCCACAGCTCTGTCCTCTGGACACTCCCAGGATCCATCAGAGTGACAATCACAGTTGAAGATGAAGCAACCGTCCATGAAAGAGAAAGGCAGTCCGAGAGGGTGGTCCACTCCGTTGGCCGAGCACGCCCTCACATCATCGCTAATCACGATACTCATACTTTTACTTGGGGCTGCAAATAAGAAAAATAATTGTATTTTTTTTTAATGATTTCACTCTAACAAGATGTAAAAGCTACCAAGATGCAAGGGCTTAACGAGAGAGAATGAAACTGAGGACAATAAAAGAACAACATCCAAAGAGACAGAAGATGATGAGGGACATTGCATTTAAACTGTTGAAGAGCGGAATTGACAGAAAAAGTAAGAAGCAAGAAGAAAGTTCCACAGGCGAGAAGTGAGAGGGAAGAAACTATTAGCACAGAACTTACGGTTGTACTTAGCAATTTCAAAAGCAAAGCGGTGGGAAACTGTTTGAAACTGAGATGCCATTGCAGATTCTTTTTTGGATTTTGTCAAGAATCACTAGATACATAACTGAAGCACTAGACTAGATATGGCAACAATATTCAATTCAAGGACTTATAACGGGTCAAAACAGTTTGGAATGAGAAAAATATGTTGGTTAAAATATATTTAAAATGTGATTAAAAGCTATCTATAACAACATCTTTTTAAAAAGATGTCAGGTAAAAGATGTCGGCTAAAACTATCGTCTTAAAGATCTAGTTTAAAAGATGTTTAAAATATGCTTAAAAGATATCAGTTAAATAATGTTTAAAACCCTTCAGCTATGTAATATGAAATCTGTAGAATATGTTGAAAGGTAACAGTTAAAATATATCTAAAAATCTTTGATATCTAAATGTCTTTTATATTAGATGTCTAAAAGATGTCACCTAATATATATATATATATATATATATATATATATATATATATATATCAAAGTGAACATTGAAATCAACACTTAGAGGCGACAGGCTGTTTCATGCTAGACGCAATCGTCTTGGCCTGACGATTGCGTCTAGCATGAAACAGCCAGTCGCCTCTAAGTGTTGACTTCAATGTTCACTTTGATATTTACACACGCTCTATCTATGATATTGAGCACTTTATCCCATAAATATAGCACACTTTAAGACTATATTTCTTCATTCATATATATATATATATATATATATATATATATATATATATATATATATATATACATGTGTGTGTGTGTGTGTATGTGTATCATGTTTAAAAGATGCCTCAAAGAATGTATAAAAATGTCAGATAAAAAGTGTTGTGTAAAAAAATTAAAAAAATGTCTTCTAAAAGATGATAGCTAAATGCTATTCTCTAAAAGATGTTTAAAAGATGGGGTCAAAAAGATATATTTTAAAAGATGTAGGCTAAAAGATATCTACGAGATGTCATTAGAAGTATCTGTTAGACAGATATCGACTAAACAATGTGTTAAAAATATTGTCTAAAAGGTCGGTTATGAGATGTTCTTTAAAAGATGACAGCTAGTCTAAAACAACATCTTTTAGAAAAAGATGTCTAAAATATGTTGGCTAAAATTCTCCTCTGGATGATGTTTAAAATATGTCGACTAAAAGGTTTTCTAGATGTGTAAAAATATCGTTGTTTAAAAGATGTCCTCGGCTAAAAGATGTTGGCTAAAAGATCTGTAACCGATGTCAAAAAGATGTCTAAAAGATGTCAGGTAAAAGTTTTTACCTCTCACGATTTGCTGCCCTGGTTCCAACTTGCATTTGTATTCGGATCTTTCAGCCGGACAATCCCAGGAACCGTTCGAATGACAGAAGCAGTGGAATTCAAAACATCCCTCTCTAAAAGAAAATGCTTGATCCAGAGGGAAGTGCCTTTCTTGTGCAATGCAATATCTGATTTCTGTACCCACAGCTACCACCATGCTTCTGGTATGCGCTAAGGAAAGAGAAATAAATAAATAACAATAATCAATAGCCAAATTACTTCTGAAAGGCAATCAGGAATAGCAAACGCATAAATATATACACATATATACACATACCTGGATAACAGAATTACTATCGAATCTTCCTCTCACCTTGTGCCACATTAATCTAATCTTAAAGAATATCAGTACGATCACATCACCTTTGAAAAACTAGTCGCATATCAAATTACTACTAAAGTTCGATCCTCATCGAGTGCTCTATTTATGTGACCTTGTACCAGAAATAGCTCAAATTATTTACTCAACATGAAGACAAATATCGTGCTCTAAGGGCGAATCACTACTCAATAATAATGGCCAATCAGACTAGCTTGTTAACCACTACTCAATACTAAGGCGTCCAAGTCGAAGCCAAGGTTAATAACGACCAATAAAGGCACTTTTCATTTGCCAGCCATTGTGGTATTGATCGTTTCTGACTACTCTACTGGCCTTGTGCCAGACTAAGTTAAGCTTGGTAAATTAAACGCAGACACTGTCACTAGTTGATCTTACAGATGCATATAAAATGAACAAATAAACTTCGATTCTAAATTTAAAGCACTTCGAAAATTACAGTGAAAATTTCCTTAGATTGGAAAGAAAAATCTTTTGCATTTTTGTTATGATCACTTTGAAGGGACTTTTTCAATACAGTAAAATAACCATTCATTTTTACGTCCTACTGCCTTCCTTTTCTTTCTTTACAGATCACTTAATATTAATATGGCGCTAAATATATTTTACCACATCCTCCTTACGCTTCAGACAGCGCTCCATCTGACTGTAATCTTTTAAGCAAATGGCTTACGGCCACATCACGTTGAAACACCGGTTCCTGTACTATCATCGAAATTAAGCAACATCGAGTCTGGTCAGTATCTAGATGGGTTACCGCTGTAAGCTTGGATGTGCGGCTGGTGTAATTAATAACGGCACGGAATTATTAATCGGAGAGCCGAGTTCCAATTCCCGTTCGGTTCGTTATATTCACTTACGCGTAAATAACTTTGGGAAAGGCATGAATCCACCTTTTCTACCCCCAGATATGGGTTAATTAGTATCGCTAAACGATTATTTTCTCAAAAATATTCTCACAATCTAAAAATATTTTCTGTCTTTTAATAACCTGAAAAGAACTGATAAGCCGTAGAGACCTGAGTCATTTTTGGCCCGAGGGATCAACATTTTCGACACAATGGGATTATGCTATCGATAATGGGGGGGGGGGGGCATTATCTTGGTTAAATTTATTAATTAAATTTAAAGAAGCATTTGTTTCGTTCACATCTTCAAATACAAGACATTCTTTATAGCGTAATAAATTGAAATTATATTGATTTACTTTTGACGTTCTGCATATTTAAATTGATTTTAGAAGAAATGTCTCGCTAGTGTAAGAAACAATATGAAAACCATTTGTGAAAGGAAAATAAAGAATTTGAAAAACACCAATAAATAAAGAAACATTCCTCTAACCTATGTTCTAATAACAATAACCCGAAAACTAGAGATTCACAACAAGCAGAAATTCCTGGTCATTTTGCGTGGGTGAAATAAACACTATTTCTTTTTGATCATTTCACCCCATGCAAGACAATAAAGCGACTAAAACACAAGGGGGGGGGGGTACTGAGTGCCAAAGAATATGAAAAAAAGCGAAACATTATTAAGTAACGAGAACAATAAAAGAAGAGGAATCAAGAAGACGGTAGATAATGATTGACATTGCATTTAAATTTTTGAAGATCAAATTTGGCTGGAAAGCATGAAGCCGAAAGAGTGTCCCACAAGCGAGAAGTGCGAGAAAAGAAACTTTTAGCATAGAACTTAAGATTACATCTATTCAATTCAACTGTGAATTGAGACCTGGCCGCCAATCTAGTACTGCACTTAAATTTATAAAGTCTAAGTACCATAGCGGGGAGTTCATCCGAATCATAAAGGTATTTATAGAAAAGACACAAGGAAGCTACATGATGGCGGTGGTAAAGTGATTGAAGCCTAGATGCCAGGCAAGGACCAATAATATTGCAGATTCTTCTTTGGAATTTATCAGTAATTTCTAAATATATAGCAGGAGCAATAGACCATATGTGGCAGAAATATCTAATATCGAATGGTAAACCTATAAATACGTAAGATAGATTCTGGAGATTTATTTGTTGAAATTAGAAGCGTTTAATAAGCTAACCTTGAAAAGCGACATAAGTTTAGGGCACTCGATGAGGATCGAATTCATGAGAATCTCAAGAAATTTTCACAAATGTTTTATGCTGTTTTTGCATGAATTTCGCCAAAAAATAACGAAAGGCTATTGGACCTTAGAAATCTACACTGCGGCCTTTTATTGTTTTATCTTACTTAATAATAAATGTGTTTGCACAAGGAACTGGAATAACAATTCCTTATCACATTTCAACTCCCCTAAAATATGTTAAAAATAGGAAGGTATCGATGAGAAGGCACCGGTCGTTCTAGCAGTGTATTTATTGCCTTGGTTACTTACCTGTTCGATTGCTACTTTCCTCTCGGCTGTGTTGTCCTCTTCTGTTAGGTTGTCCTTCTATCGTACGACGACATCTGTCCACAGCACGATCTGCTGGACATTCCCATGAGCCATCAGTGTGACATTCACAGTTGTATATGAAACAACCCTCGATGAAAGAGAAGGCTTCGCCGAGGTCATAGTCCGTGTCTTTCACGAAACAGGACCTGGCATTGTCTCGAACCACGATCAATAAACTTTTACTTGGCGCTAGAACCAGAAAACAAAGGTGATACGCTTTAGAAATTTGAAATAAATAATGTATATGTAAAAATGCCCCATTCGTCTTGGAAGAGATACAGTAATTCCTATGAAATAACTGTCTTTTTACTTTCTGATTTGCGATGTAATTCTACATTTAAAATAATTTCTATAGTGAAACCACGGAAGAATGAGTTATTAGAATAAGTAATTTCGCGGCTAAATTTACAACGGACACAGAAAAACACACAAACACGCGCGCGTGCACACACATACACACATATATATATAGGCGTATATTTCGGCAGAATGTTTTCATTGAGACATGTTTCGTTAAATAATGTTCTGTCTACTTATTTTCGATAGGATCATTTCATATTCATGAATAAGCTTTTCGGTGTCATTCTTGAAGGACGAGAGAAAATCGCCATGTTGATACATATTTCGTTTATCATAAAATTAATTATGAATACTCCATGTTATAATAGATAGTTTGAAATGCCAAGGTTTGCACTAATATTTTCTTTCTTTCTTTTTTCTACTACTCATTTCGTAAAAACTCTCTACACCATACCTAGTTACCTCCCCTTAAACGGTGTCAGTGTTCACGCTCAGCGCTTCTCACGCCACATATAAGAAATTTAATTTTCAGATTATCACAACAATTTTTTTGTCTTTTACAATAATGAACACTACAACATTTATCCTGTAATAAAAAATACCCTGATGATGACATTGTGCTATGTCGAAAGTACTCGGAAATAAACGAAATACGATTTGCTCTCGTTCTTCAATAATGACACCAATCTGAGTAGATATCTCAGTTTTTAAACAAAATAATTAACGTCTACCGGCATTTATTATGAAATACATTCGAAAAAAAAAAAACAAGGCCGGTAGATGTCAATTATTCTGTTTAAAGGAAAAACAGATGTGTACTGAAACAAGTGTATCTACTAAATATAACACTTATAATATTGAGAAATATACACGCACACACAAACACACACATAGAGATGCACACATAATGTCTATATGATGGCTTGTTGAAATGTGCTGTTTCACCAATTTGACAAAACATAAATATATAGTAACATCATTTCTATCATGTAAACAACACATCTCTATAGTAAAAGCATTTTCAATATAATTTTTACAGCAACACACTTTTTATAGTAACAGCATTTTAGATGTAATCGTATTATAAAATGATTTCTATAATAAAAATATTTTTAATGTAATTATGTAAGTAAAGTATTTTATATAGTAAAAGCATTTTCAATATATATATATATATATAGAGAGAGAGAGAGAGAGAGAGAGGGAGTGAGAGGGTAGATAGAAAAAGAGAGAGAGAAAGATAAAGCGATAGATTGCGCAAAGGAATCAACACTGCATGATGACTCATTTTCACGTTTCAATGCGATCTTCAGACCAAGTACCTCTTAAGTATGCTCTCTCTATATATATGTGTGTGTGCGTGTGTATGGGTAAAGTGTGTAAAAACTGAAGAAAAGAAATAATCTTCATACAGCTCTACAAATTTAAATAATTTTGATTAATGAGAGTAAAATAATTTGTTTTGTTTTTTAATCTGAAAGAAATAAGTTATAAAGTTCAGTAGGATCTTATCCTTCTGTTTAGAAAAATAAACGACAGCAAGGTTCATATGAATTGTTTCATTTTTTTCTTTAGAACATAAAAGGAAAATGATTTTTGATCGTATATGAGTAGAAAATAAATATGAGATTGTTACAAAATCTACGTTCTGTTATGTGTACGTAGCGTAAACATAGCAACAGACAGGAAATCAGTTAAATATCAGCGCAAATATCGCTAATGACAACTAAATATAAAATAATGTGATTTTTTCGTATGGCTTCGTGTCTTCGTAAAATAAACCGTGCCAACTGGTTTCTGAAAATTACTTTTGAAGTTTATTTTTTGAGGAGACGAAAATTGAGAAATCAGTATTATTCACATCGTGGTCGAAGTAATATTGAAAACTAGTTTATTAATTTAAGTTACACTATTTACATGAAAAAATCGGATCACAGGAAGTAAAAAAGTAAATTTATTAAATGCAGATCTATTGCTTAATAAATCTATTTCCCAATTTTTAGTCTTGATTTTTAGATGGGAAAAGATTGCTAACCATTTTTCTCAATCTGAGCCCTCATTTTTTTTGGGATACGGCACAGGAATGGTCGTCTCCTTTTTCAAAGATCCGGATATGCGTATTCGCTGATTAGTCAATGAATGGTAATTGCGAAAATTTAAATTAGAAATTTGTGTGAGTCTGTTTTTGCACAGAATTGAGATATTACTTTAATCTATTATATTTTTTCTACAATTTTTTTAACTGGGTTATATATATATATATATATATATATATATATATATATATATATATATATATATATATATATATATAGCGACGGACTCTACTTGTAAACAAACTTCTGAAAACAGTTATTTTTGATGAAAGATCGGGGTCGATCTGAATATCAAATATATATATATATATATATATATATATATATATATATAAATACTTTCACAAAAACACATTCAATTTTTTTTAATTTGTAACTTTTCAGTTGTTTTTTTCTATATATACATATTAAGAAAGTATACGTGACTTCTCATTATGCTATATATATAATAATAATAAAATATAGCTTTTAAGTTATGAATATATCTAGCGGAGAAAAGCGCTCAATATCAGCGATTGTGTGTATGTAAATATAAACAGTAGACATAGGTATCAACACTGAATAACGCCCATCTGTCTGTTGACACACACACACACACACACACACACACACACACACACAAACACACACACATATTTATATAATTTATTATTTTGAAGTAACGGTGGAAATTTCATGTTCATGTAAAACTTACCTCGCACGATTTTTTGCCCAGGAGCGAGTTGACAAATGTATTCTGAACTCTCGGATGGACATTCCCATGATCCATCAGAATGACAGTCACAGTTGAATCGGAAACAGCCTTCGGTAAACGAGAAGGTATCTTCTAATGTGTACAGTTTTCCTTCTGCCTCACAGTGTTTCAGTTGAGTCCCACTTGCCACAACTATGCTCTTCGTATGAGCTGCAAAATATTATTGCAAAGTAAACTTTAACGTAGATAGCTATTAGCCACATGATTTTTTATATATAAATAATTCTATCTATATTTCTGAGATGAGGTATTATGTACACTATTTACATTATTCGGACTATAGTCTTCATCTTTGTCGCCATGTTTATCACAACGTTTCGGCCGTTGTACGCTCAAGGACACATGGCACATTGGATAATGGTGTTAGTGAAATCCAGTGACAGGACTCAAAGAGTATGACTTCAATACCTGGTTAAGACGGTGGAGAACGTTCAGAGGGGAATTAACAGGAGATAACTGACATCCATTAGACATGGCACGTGGAACTAGAACAATTTACCCTAGTGAGCGAAATAAAGGTATTCTAATCACCTGAAGAAGGCCGGAGCGTACAACGGCCGAAACGCTGTGATAAACATGACGACAAAGATGAGGACAATAGTCCGAATAATGTAAATAGTATAAATAATTCTGTTATTGTTTCATTAAATCTCACAGTATCCCCACAAGGTCTCAATATATTATCACCATCAATACGTGTTGTCAAATCAACGAAATATGTCTTCAGCCGCTACATTTTTTTCATTAACTTTATCGCCATTTTGAAATTTTTTTGAATCACTGCCATTGTAGGAAAACCCAGAAATTTCCAAAATATCACCGCTAAATATATAATAATAAATAATACAATATATAAATGCCAGGATGTTGCTTAAATCGCCTTTAGACGTGATAAGCGTAAATATCGGCATTTTGTGAAAATATCTACAATTGGAATTCATTAACAAGACGAAAGAATCAAATCACATTCAACGTCTATTCATACCTCGTTTGGAACTCATGCACACGACCCATTACTAAAGATGATAGAAAAATTGTCAGCTATCTCTCCATAAAGTACCTGACTCGTGTGATGCTTTAAAATATAAATAAATACTTTCACAAAAAAAACATTCAATTTTTTTTAATTTGCAACTTTTCAGTTGTTTTTTCTATATTATATACATATTAAGAAAGTATACGTGGCTTCTCATTATGCTATATATATATATATATATATATATATATATATATATATATATATATATATTATATATATATATATATATATATATATATATGCCAACTTCTTTTAATCATTTGCCAATTTCTCGCTCGTTCCAGTGACCGGTATTTGTATCTAGGTGAAAATGAAGTTTCTGCATGCTAATTTTGAACACTGGTAGCTATGTTCTTTACACAAGACAAATTGGTGGAAATAAACTTCCTATTCAAAAAGCAGTCAGTACATTCGCCTGCCTTGTGAAATGGGCTACATCAACGTTTTAACTATCAAGGAAAGAGTCTCGTCGAACTGAGTTCAATTTTTGGTTGAGACTGGAAAGTCATGACGCCACATTTTCCGCACTCTGTCTCAATGGTATAAAATGTTTCGTCACTGGCATGTCACAAAGCTTGAAGGTGAAGAAAAATGAATAACTGGTCAAACCGCTCCCCATACCTATCCCGGTGCTAGTAATAACACACAGTGTGTGTGTCCCCGAACTGTACTCACATCTTCTTGCTGTTTGCTCCATTGTCTGTTTCCCATTGGAGGTGTGTTGGCAGGTGTCCACAATCTTATCAGCTGGACATTCCCAAGAGCCGTCCGAGTGGCATTGGCAACCGTATCGGAAGCAACCATCTGTGAATTGGAAGGATCGGCCAAGTGGATATTCGTTTCCATTAGCTGAACAAGACCTGATATTGTCGGCAATGATTACATAGAAACTTCTGGTGGAAGCTGAAAAGATAAGATTTCGACAAGTATTATAATATTGAATCTGTGAAAAGAAGACAAAGTTTAATAGTTACTGGAGATCAGGGGTCAGTAATTCAACGCGTACGCATAATGCAACGATGAGCAACTCAGAAAGATAAATCAGTGATCTGAGTTCGTTACAGTCACTTTTGCACAAATGAATTATTTTCCACCCTACAACCTCTTTCCCACAGACGAAAAGTTACCATCCTCTCGCTGCTCTGTCGCTGTTTGCATGGAAAGCTACAAATTACAATCCTTATTTCCACTTTCACGGTCGCTATGCCACGCCTATTGTAACGAACCACCCTTATTACCATCGTATTCCATTGATGTAAGTTCCAAGAGTAGTTTCTCCATACGAACCGCTGTTTTGTGAAACCGACTCCAAAGAGGATACTTACCCGATCGCTACATCCTTAATCTAGTTGAGTTAACCGTTATCTTCCCCACATATCCCATAAACTAGGCCTCTTACCTCGAGTGCCTCTTGGGCCTTGTATAGGGAAAACATCAATGTAAAAAAATACCCCTGGTAAAAGTATGATTCGATCTCTCCATCTCATCAGCTACGAGTTAAATAACAGAGGTATATGCGATCTTTTGCTTTGAGGTAGCAACCAATTTTGGAGAAGGAAAACTCAAAACCAGCCTGAAGAAGGAGGGACTAATTCAAGTGATCTTGTCATAGAGCCACCGCTTCTACAATGGTTGTAGTACATATGGTGACCATAATGGGTTACGAAGCTCGTAACGAGTACTGGGGAACAAATAAACTTTGATTCTTTCAGATTAGTATCCTCGTCATTTTTCTTTTGTATTTTTTAATCAATTCATCCGAAGTAAGGTGATAATGCCACTAAGACGCAAGGGCTTGCTAGGAGTGATAGTGAATGAAAAGACTTTAGAAGGAACTGGAAAACCAATCCTAAACAGGAAACAAGAGATAAATCTCTAGTTGTGTTCAAAAGACCGAGGAGGAGTGCGAACTGGACGATAGGCGAATCTATCTACTCCAATTGAGGAAAAATAAATAAATAGTAAATAAAATTTCAGAGTTTAAGCGGAGACGTTAAAAGTACAGAACTGAAGTAGACTTTAGGAGGAACCGGAAACCCAATCCTAAACAGTTAAAAAGATCGGAGAGGAGTGTGAACCGGACGATAGGCGAATCTATCTACTCCTCTTGTTTTTTGCTATAACATTTCGTTCACGATACTCATAAGTGACTGTCGCATTCACCAAACTCTAGGGAATTCCGAACAGGATCCTTTATTTAGTGTGCAGTGTTGTTTTTATTCCTATTTTCTTGTCACTTTTCTTGGATGTCGTTCTGTCTCGTGCTATTACGGACGTCTAATCTCTTTATCCTAATATCTAAATTAGAATTTTTTACATTTTAAAATCATGATTTGAGATGTCTATATTTAAGCTTTGTAGACATATATCCATCCATTTAAAATTAACGAAATAGCGTATATGCATGTGCAAGTAGTATAATAGTTAGAATCTCAGAAGGACAAACCGGCGAGCCGGTTTCGAATTTCCTGTCGAGTTAGTTATATTTCCTTTCGCACAAATACCTATGCGAAAGAGAATCCATCTCTGCTACGCCCAGCTATGGAGTAAATAGCAAACTAAGCTCTCTAACCGTGGTTGGAAACTAATCGAGGTGATGGACAACTTTGAATTCCAAACCATATGTAGCCTTATCGAATAAATCTACTATGTGTAAAGGATTGTGGAGATAACAATTAACTGCCTGAGATAGTGGGCACTATGATCTCAACTTGCGGTTGACGAGGTAAATTAAGCAAATAGTTTTTCAAAACAATATGTGAAGTTCATTTTCGGGATGACAACAGTTGCCATGTCGATATTGTTTGAATCACCTCCATGACGATTCAATGTCAGTTTTAGCTTTGGACAGAAAAAACAGAAGTATCAGGAAACCAAATCTGAACTGTAGCGATTGATTGGTATTGTGACAGGTGGAGGGGGATTGTGACAGGTGGGGAGGGATTGTGACAGGTGGAGGGGGATTGTGACAGGTGGAGTGGGGATTGTGACAGGTGGAGGGGGATTGTGACAGGTAAGGGGATTGTGATGGGTGGAGTGGG
Source organism: Acanthosepion esculentum (assembly GCA_964036315.1). Classification (NCBI taxonomy): domain Eukaryota; kingdom Metazoa; phylum Mollusca; class Cephalopoda; order Sepiida; family Sepiidae; genus Acanthosepion; species Acanthosepion esculentum. Next base: position 2,096,601 of record OZ038482.1, read on the forward strand.
GATTGTGACAGGTGGAGGGGATTGTGACAGGTGGAGTGGGGATTGGGACAGGTGGAGGGGGATTGTGACAGGTGGAGTGGGGATTGTGACAGGTGGAGGGGGAGTGTGACAGGTGGAGGGGGATTGTGACAGGTGGAGTGAGGATTGTGACAGGGGGGGATTGTGACAGGTGGAGAGGTGGAGATTATCTGTCAAGTTATATCGATACGCTGGTTATAGTTATATATATATATATATATGTGTGTGTGTGTGTGTGTGTGTGTGTGTGTTTCAGGCATGGTATATTTATGGATTAAATTTCTCAATATACAGTATTGAGCGTATGTAATTAGAAAAGTGGACATTGAAGTCAACACCCAGAGAGAGTCTGTTTCATGCTTAAACGCAATCACGAGGTCTGACGATTACGTTTAAGCATGAAAAAGACTTGCCGCTGGGTGTTGACTTATTCCACTTAATATATATATATATATATATATATATATATATATATATATATATATATATATGTATGTATGTATGTATGTATGTATGTATGTATGTATAAACATTAACGGTACAGAGTATGGTCTGGATGTTTAATCTAGATGTTTAACCTAGGTTTAATGATTGTGATCAAAGTAAGACATACCTCTTGCTACCTGTCTCCTCTGCTCATGACAGGTGTATTCCGCAAGATCGCCGGGACATTCCCATGATCCATCGGAATGACACTCACATTTATACCGGAAGCAGTCGTCTTCAAATGAGAACGCACTGCTAAGATCGTATTGCATTCCGTTGACAAGACAGAATTTTATTTCACTTCCAACAGCAATGACGATGCTCCTCATAAAGTCTGAAATATCAAAAGATTGATGAAGAGAAAATTAAGGGGTTATTCTTGTTTTTAAAGAAAATAAGATCAAAAACTGATGGACTAATAACAATGGGTTACATTTAGAATTTTGCATGAGAAAGAAAAAAAGAAAGCATCAATGGAAATGTCGTCAGGACCAGATAAGAATACTCGTCTGACAAACTAGTGGAAGAAAAATATGAAATCAACAGGCCATAAATATACTCACACTTCGTTTGTTTTCATGAATTCATTTTCTATAGAATTCAGGAATATATATATATATATATATATATATATATATATATATATATATATATATATATATATATATATATATATATATATATAGATATATATATATATATATATAGAGAGAGAGAGAGATAATGACAACAGTAAAATCTTTGAGAGCGCGTATATATATATATATATATATATATATATATATATATATATATATCGTTATCCTACTTCCCGACGAGTGGACGGACGGATCCATCTACGAAACCCTGGTCGGGATGCTGAAGGTAACATCAATCGACTAAGTGATATATATATATATATATATATATATATATATATATATATATATATATATATATATATATATATATATATATATATATATATACACGTATATGTTTGTGCATAAAAATAACAGGCCAATGTAAGAAAAGAAACGAAAGAAAGAACGAGGTAATGTAAGAACATCATGAAAAAAGAATGCTTTGATAGAGAAAGAAAAGAAAAAAGAAAGAAAGACAGAAATAAAAGAGATTATGAAAGAGTAAAGAAAATGAAAGAGTAAGTGAAAAGTGTTCTAAAACAGAAAGTAAAAGGGTAGAAAGCAGGTAAAAAAAAGAAAGAAATAGTTGCAGGAAGAAGGAGGAGGAGAGGGAGGGAATTTTTGACAAGAAGAAATGAAGCAACGGAAGAAAGAGAAAATGGATAAATTGGATAAAATTAATAAAATGATAAAATCAATGAAGAAAGACACCTACACACATATATAGATTAATGGGGCACCCTGAGGCGGTGTAATGGTCAGCTTGTCTCGCTAGAACAATTACGAATGAGTAGTGAGTTCCATCCTCAATGGGTGCACCATACTTTGGGCCTTGTGCCACATCTAAGCTACGCTTGGAAAATCACTATGTAGATCGATATTGTACTGATTTCGACAGGTAGATAAGTGAAATAGGTAGATATTTGTATATATTTATTTCTGCGTTTGTTTTAAAAGCTAAAAAGGAAATCGTATTAATATTGAAACAAAGGAACTGATATGATAACTAATTTCTGCATAAAAATGATGTTTGCTAAATAATAACTGTAAAATAATATTTTTATGTATTTTATATCGACAATTGAAAATTCCAGAATTGTCTCCCTTTGGAAATTTGGAAATCTATCTTACACATTTATAAGATTATCATTCTTCCATGCTTTGAATATTGTCGTCCTATCTGGTCTGCTGCTTCTGCTGTGTATTTAGTGATTATTGATAAAATACAAAGAAGAATCTGCAATATCACTGGCCCTGACTTGGCACCTCAGCTTCAATTACTTTCCCCAACACCATAATGTAATTTCCTTGTGCCTTTTCTATAAATACTTTCATAGTAATTGTTTTGATGAACTTTCCTCTTTAATATCAAGAGTTTATGAATTTCAATGTAGTGTCTTATCATTTCCAAGTTGAAATGGCTAGACGTAAGCGTAAGTTCTATGCTAAGAGATTCTTGTTGCTTGTGAAACTCTATTCCGGCTTCTTGCTTTCTAGGCAACTTTGATCTCCAAAATTTTAAATGCAATGTCAATCGTTATCGTCTGTCTTCTTAATTCCTGTTCTTTTATTGTTCTCCCTCCTTACTTGTATTTTCTCTCATATTCTCTAACACTCAGTAACCCTTCTGTTGTGTCTTAGTGGCTTTACTACCTTGTTTGGGAATGAAATTATTAATAGTAGTATTACTACTATTAATAATAATAGTAATATAAATTCTACAAATAAGTAATAACTTAGCATCGAACTTAACGGCCGCCATTGGTGGCCTTTACACACGTAATAGAAAAAATGAATAATAATTGAGGTAGTAAAGAAAATAATTAAAAATGAAACTTCATCTTCGAAACCTTAATACATAACAAGCACACAATGAAACACATGATGGAAAATACTAACACTTTTGTTCTGTCGTTTCCTTTTTGGTTGGTTGTCTGTCTCTGGTGTGACCACATCTGTCCACAGCTTGATCCGCTGGACAATCCCACGAACCATCTGAGTGGCACTCACATTGGTAAGTGTAACAACCATCTGAGAAGGAGAAACGCTGACCAAGCGGGTATTCCTGATCTCTCACAGTGCATACATCAAGTTTATTACTCACCAAAATGGTCATACTCCTACTGGGACCTGTGGACAAAATAATGAGATATATACTAGTGTGACATTTATCACTGGCCGATTATATGGTTTATATAGACACAAGAATTGGTGGATTTTATTTACCAATTCAACATATTTTATTTACTTTTATATCAACCGGAAAAATCGTTTAAAGTAATAAAAATAGACAGAAATGAAAAGAATATCTTAAACTTATCGAACGTTGACTTCATCTGCCGAGATTGTAAGGGTCATTGGAGAAAGGGCTTTTAGTTATGTTCATTGTCTTGAATCAATTTTGCGAGACTTAAAACGTATTCAGGTATGAATGCACAGAGTGGGTGGAAAGAAAATCCCCATGACTTATAACTATTGAAAATATCACCACATTTACATAAAATAAAATATATTGGGATCCATAAAGTGATAGAATTTCATTGTTAATTTCTGTTTTTATTTCAGAGTGACAAGTTTAGTCAAGAATGACACAACACTGAACACTGCCTGGGTGTGCTCAGCTAGCATCCCGTTACGAAGTGTGACAATCCGTGGTAGAGGTAGAGAGATGCTAGTGCAGTGCTCATAGGCTCCGTGTTTCAGTAGATACCAAAATCATCAGAAATCATTATTCCAAGCTGATGAGTACGGCATCTGTCGTAGCTACCCACAGAAGCGGTCGTCTATCAACATCCAGATTGGAAGAAAATGTGCAAACGACTGAATTTTAACACTCTACTGTACTTTCAGTAATATAGTGTCCGTCCAAATGAAACAGGTTTTATGAAAATCGACCATCGCTAAAGTTATTAACAATTTTAAATAGGGAGTTTCTTTCTACCCACTATGTGTATGTAGGTAGCATCCGAAAGTTTTCAAACTTATATTGATGAAGGGAAATCAGTGAGCAGTTAATGCTCACAGGTCAATCGATTTCGCGCTATCTACTTGTGCTCAATAATTACGCGAAGGTTTGGAACGTTGTGATGCAACGGCTCTGTGATCTTTACGCTATCTTACAAATTCGAACAAAATACCTGCATTCAATTTTGTGTGAAGCTTAGTGAATCTGTTTGTGAGACCATCGTAATGCTTCATCAGGTAATGTCATGATTAACCGTTTCCATGCAGAAAAGATTAGGTATTCATTGACCGAAGAGTTAGTGTCATTGTCAGTTGAAATTTATAAAATCTTTCTGCTACAACAATTTTGAGGGAAAATAGGTTTCTCAAATTCACTAGCTCTTATGGCTCTTTCTAGTATCGATAGGAGTTTCCTTCCTAACCTTTTCTTTGAAATAGTGTAGAAAGTCAACACCTTTTTTTTTAAGTAGTATCGAAAGCCAATATTATGTTGGTATCCGGTAAAATTCTCGAAATCAATTGATCGACAGAAAATTGCTCGAAATCAATTGATCGAAAAATAATTTCTCGAGCTATCAATTGCTCGAAAGGCAGATTGCTCGAAACCTGTGGTTAAAAAAATAAAACTACATTGTTTCTAATATTTACTATAAGATAAAATAATACAACTTTATTGTTGTTAACTGAACAGTTAAAATTAAAGAACGAGTACATTTATATAGCAGGTCTTATTTTTTTTTCTACATTGCTTTTTTGTCATAGTTTAAAATAAAGGGTACATTTTTCTTATTACTGTTATTCTTCGTAATTTAAAAAAGTAAAAAATATATAACTATTGTTGCTAATATTTACTCTATTAGTATGAAATATTATATGCAACACTTCTTAAATATTCTTCAACATTACTTCGAGCAAACTGCCTTTCGAGCAATTGATAGTTCGAGAAATTATTTTTCGATCAATTGATAGTTCGAGCAATTTACTGTCGAGCAATTTACCTCGATCCCATTATGTTCCCGCCTAGCTACATGTGCTATGCATTTTAGTTGTTGGTATTAGAAGTTTTCAAGTGATGTAGTTTTGTTATTTATTAAAGTTCTTTGTGATTCTATAGGAGGAGGAAGGGAGGGAATATTGTTTCACTGAAGGTTTTACCCGCATAGTTCATCAGACACCATCACGTTCTTCATGTTTTCCTGAAACAGAACGACCAGAAAAAATTTACAGGTATACACATTTCTGTACGTACTACGAACGATTTTTTTGCCTGGATTCAGTGGACATGTGTATTGCGATTTTTCCGACGGACATTCCCATGATCCATCCTGGTAACATTCACAGTTGAAGAGGAAGCACTTGTCTGTAAAAGTAAATGCCTGCCCAAGTTGATATTTATTTCCTTGTGCCGTACAGAATTCCAATTTCGTTCCGACGGGGATCACTAGGCTCCGGGTATGAACTACAAGGAAAAAAAAAAAAATGAAAGCCATAAATCAGTGATATTTTCGCAATTGTAAAACATTGGCACTTCTAAATTTCTAAATGCTGAAGTTTTGCGATGAAGTAACATTTTGAAGGCATATAAAACCACCATTTACGTTTTATTATTAAGGTACTAGACTAGGTGCAAATGCTGGTAGTCTCTGGCCCCTGGGTAAACATTAGCCTACCAAGTACCTTAACCTCACATATATTAAAGTATTATGGAATCAAGGTTGTCCTACTTGAGATATGATGCTACCAAGTTTACCGTAAAATGTTCCTCAGGTTAGAGTGATTTCTGTAGTCGCACCTATACGCCACGAATGTGGGTATAACTGCATAGTAACACTTGGTCGTCTAAGAGAAGGAAAACCTCGACAGAAAACACTTACCGTACAGAGGTTGGGCGTGTGTCAATCACTTCACCCTGTGGAACAATTCAATTATAGAAGAGCCTCGATATTCACCAATCAAGGAAGCGAGCTGCGGAAAGAGCAGAGTGGACACGTTCTCTGGAGGTCTTATATGCCACCGGGCACCAGACAACGAACAGATAGATGAAGTTCAGCCAGTACTGCTAGTCTATGGCATCTGGATAAACATTAATTTACCAAATACACCAATTTCTTCTTTCCGATTCACATTGTATATCAAAGCATTATGGAGTTAGGCGAGCTACGATACTGATAGTCTATAGCAGGGGTTCTCAACCAGTTGGAAATTCCCCATTAGGGATTAATTCAGGTGGTGGTAGGGACTTGGGGCCACAGATTGGTAGATGTTAACTTTCGAACTCCCCAAGGAGTGCCAACCGGCAATGTGCATCAGTCGACTGAGAGGTCACGCTGGATTTTCCTTCTAGCTCTTGTGTTTTTTTGCCAATAAAAAATGATCTATGTAAATGTAGACATACTAATATGGAAAAGAATGAAGATTTTCAGTAATATTTGCATATTATTTGGAATGCACCTTTTGAGTCGGAAAATCTTAGAAAGTGGGAGATGACATTGTGACTTATGATGAAAACAGTGCATCAGTCAAAATAGGTTGAGAATCACTGATCTATAGCATCTGACTAAACATTAGCTTACCAAATACATCAACTTCATATATCAATCTCTCCTGTTACATTTAATATTACAGTATTATGGAGTTAGGTGAGGTACAACGACTGCTTAAACATTAGGTTACCAGTTACATCAACATCACGAATAAACCTCTTCTATTTTCATGTAATATAACAGCACTAGAAATAACTTTTACAATTTTGAGGTATTCCCATTTGGATTTTCTGATGAATATTAATTTTTAATTTAATGATTGAATAAGCTCATGGAGAGTTCTCCGACAATAAAATATTCGTAGAAATTCCCCTACAGCATTGTTAAATATTTGAGCTTAACAACTTTAACAAAATATTGCAATATCAGTCATAACTATGAATGCTGGTCGTATTTTAAGAAGTAAGGGGGTACAAATGCAAAAAAAAAGAAATTGATGACTTTTCCATTTCACTGAAACAAACGTTAAATACTTATATTTTTTCGTTCTTTCTTTTTCTCACTGAAACCAAGTAGCGTATCTGATATGACTTTTCCATCTTTCACACAATCTAAACGGAATAGCTTATTATTTGTGACGTATTGGCAAGGCGTAAAGGTCGCGCTAACTAAGGGGAGACAAGAAGAATTATTATGGAGTTAGGCAAGGTACAAGTGCTGGTTGTCTATTGCATCTGACTAAACATTAGCTTACCAGATACATCAACATCATATATAAAACTCTCTTATTAAATTTAATATTACAGTATTATAGAGTTTAAGCTTATACATTAGCTTGCTAGATACATCAACGTCACGTATAAACGTCTTTGATTTATATCTAATAGATATAATCTATCTTCTAGTCTCATGTTAGTATTAGGTTAGGTACAAGTATTAGTAGTCTATAGTAGCTAACTAAACATTACGAATAATGATAATATAGGGTGTCCATAAAGTTCGTCTGCACTTTAAAAAAAGTTATAACTTTATTTGTATTTGCGATAGAAATAATCTGCAAAAAATGTTATAAAGTTTAATGTACCTAGTTTTAAGTATAGCTAAAATAACTAATGTGATTTCAGGCATTACTGTAAATCAGTTGGCAAATGTTTTCCGTGAACTGCAAAATCGTATTACCCTTTGTATTGCTAATGATGGAGGACATGTGGAAACTTAAATAAAATTTCAATAAAACCTTAAAAAATATAGATTTACTTCTTTCTAATCCTTTTTACAAATTATTTCTATCGCAAATACAAATAAAGTTATAAATTTTTAAAAGTGCACACGAACTTTATGGACGCCCTGTATAAATTATGCAAAATATAAAGTAACTTGACGTTGAGTGGAGGCTGTATTTATGTAAATTATTTTAATCTTTCTTTTTATGGGAAAAAAGGAATAAGTAAAAATTATATCATTGTTATTCGTTTTTTCCATGAGGAAAATATATAGAGAACAAAACATTTTACTAACATTTTCGTTGCGTGTTAGTTGGTTGTTCTCTCCGGCCGTGTTGGCAAATGTCTTCAGCTTTTTCTGCTGGGCATTCCCATGATCCATTGGAGTGGCATTTACAGTGGTATTTGAAGCATCCTTGCGTGAATGAGAATGGCTGATCAAGAGGATATTGATGGCCCTTCGCTTCGCAGTACCCCATGCTATTACTTACAACAGTATTCATTTTCTTGCTGGGACCTTCAAGCAATAATAATAATAATAATAATAATAATAATAATAATCAGGATTTTACAAGACACTCAGACAGAACAATCAAAGCTAATCGTCCAGACATCGTGATCAAAGACCACAAAAACAGAATGTGATTTCCCTGCAGATTGTAATACATGCATCTCTCAATTAATGCGTTTTCGATTAGTGCTCTAAAATATTTATATACCAAAATTTGATTAGTTCATACATAATACTCGATTAGTGCGGTAAACACTCTTCGGTTTAAACATAGTAATTGAAAATTGATTTTTTTTATAGTTATCAATGTATACATTAGCCGCACTAATCAAGGGATTCTTCAAAAAACCAAGGATCTCGAAATGGAAATCTCAAAAATGTGGCGCATGAGGACATCAATAATTCTGATTGTAGTTGGAATCCTCGGATTGACTGGAAAATGATCCGATAGTCTCATTGAAGGGATTCCCGGAAGCCCATGCCTTAAAGAAATACAAAAAATTGTACTCACAAGCACAACTCACACATTACGAAGAGCTTTGTCGATGTAAAATGAATGTGATTTTCTTTTTTTTTCTTTTTTTGCAGAAATGATCAATGGAAAATGTCATGAAGCCATTTGTGACCCGAAGACAGAACCCCGGAGTCACTCTTTGCTCGAAGTGAGAGGTCTTGTCTTGTCGAGAGTCTAGGACTGACTCCGATTCGACTGACTGGTATTTACCCAATACTCCCTACAAAGCGGGATCTGGCACAAGTCTGGTTTTTATGTGGGTCGATTCCGATTCCCCGTAGACCCCGCATACACGGAGCCGGGTTTGTCTACCTCCCCAGACGAGACTCTGTCTGTAGACATAGCCTCGTCTGGTTTCCTTTCAGCCTGAAGGGAAAGAGATCGACAAGTCTATCGCAAGCCTGGCAGCGAACTGCCTGACAGCGAACTGCCTGACAGAGATGCAACTGATATTACTAATCTCACACCATGGAACTCTTTATTAGACGAGTTCATAGTGTCACCGACGGTGTACTCTTTACTCGACAACAGTTTACAATAAAAATAGCGTGCAAAGCGGAATAATTATTCTATGATATTACTTTTTCAAACTATAGATGTATTTCTTTTTGTTCGGGTATTAAAAATAAAAGAGAAATTCTGAACTTACACCGAATTTTATACAAACGGTAATTGTTACTAAATAGAATATTTCCGCATAATTGTGAAGTAACAGGACTGTCTTGTCTTCATGATGAGCAAAATATCAAAAATTTAAATACGTCATTTTATATATTGATTTTCCAAGCGTAGCTTAGATGTGGCACAAGGCCGAAATTAGGGGGTACCCAGTGAGGATCGAACTCACTACTCAGTCGTAATTGTTTTAGCGAGCCAAGCTTGCTAACCATTACACCGCCTCGAGGTGCCCCAATACGTCATTTTATATATGGCTGCATATAATTGCTTTTTTATTGTTTGTAATAGAATTGCAATAGACTGTGACGGATAGTTCATTTAAGAAGTGAAAATGAAAAGATACTTTGAAGGTATCCTGATACAAAAATATTATCCTCGGTATCACTTCAATGAATTTCGGTTTGGATCACAAACTCTTGTTTCTCTTCTCTGTCTTGAGAATATTTCACACTCGTTCAGTAGGCTACATGAAATACGTTTCAAACGTTTTACATAAGTGAGTTGAAAAACATAGTTTTCTAATATAATTTTTCTTATCACACAGACCATTTAAATATGAAACTTTATCTGCTAAGATGCTTCTAGCAACGTCTTTACATTTTGTTATATTGCATTTTCGTTTATAACATTGTTTTGTATATGTTTATTACATTATCTTTTGTACACATTATATTGGCTTGTGTCTACCTTACATTGTCATCTGTGAGTACTCATTACATTGATCTGTATGCATGTATTAAATAGTTTTGTGTATACATCCATTACATTGCCTTGTGTATGTACGAATTACAATGCCTTGTGCATAGGTTTATATAGGTTTTATTATTAAATTGTTTTTGTATGTTTATAACGTTATGAATTATTTATACATATATTTTGCCTATATGTGTTGTTTTGGTGGGGAATTTTTTTATATAGTCTTGTGTAAGACCTTTTGAAATTGTACTATATACTTATTTGTTGCGCCGTTTTATATATATTAATTGCGTCGTCCTGTCTATTGTTTTTTCTTTTTTATCTTTGTTTATTATTTTTTAATAAAACAGTTGACGATATGACGGTCTTCGGTGAGCTTAATGCAATGAAATAATTCATTTTAGTTTCCAAGGTGTTGTACATTAAGACCAGCAAAGAATCTTACCTCTGACAATAACTTGATCGGGCTCAAGAGGGCAAACATATTCTGAGCGTTCTGAAGGGCATTCCCATGATCCATTAGAATGGCATACACAATTGAATTTGAAGCATCCTTCCGTAAATGAGAATGAACGTCCGGTAGGATACTGCTTGCCTTCCACTGTGCAATGCCTTGAGGGTGTTCCAACAGCTACAACCATGGTTCGTGTGTGAGCTTTATAGTAAACAAAGAAAGTTTTTAAGTAACCAGTTATTCATTGTATAATATTTTATTCATAACATTTCGGCAATCTTACCTCATATTTATTTCACTAGAAATAGTTATTAAAAAAGAAAAGTCTGACTGGACAGCAAGTAGATTTCGATTAAATATTAAGTTTAGTGACTGACTGACAGTTCTAAGACTATAGCTTTTACAAAAACTGTGCAATGGTTGACGTAATGCCTAAGAACAACAATCAACAAGATTTTGATATTCTTAGATAGTTTTAATGAAAGTTTGTGTGGCCAGACATTTGGCCGACAGACTGTAAAAATAGTAAGAAGCAATACTTTAAGTATTTTAATTAGCAGTATTATAAGGTAGAATAGGACTAATAATTACCTCTGAATTTTAAGTGATTAAATTACTAACTCTAAATTTAAAGTTAAACATTTTCTTATTTCAATATTTCTTTATTGAAATTAGTATTTTAAAAAATATTTGACTGTATTTGTGAAAAAGTAGCACCTAATTATTTAAATTCGTATTTAACAGTAAGATAAAAGCTAGTTCATCGCTTTAAGATAATGATCATTAAAAGCGAAATTGAAAGATCTTTAAAATCATAAAAGCTTAAGATTTTTGTTGTAGTAAAATATTCTTTTTCTCAAAATACTTATCATCTTACTGTAATATTTCAATTAAAATATAATACAAACAGAATAGTTTTTAAAAAAAACTGAGAAAAAAGCGAAAAATTATAAATAAATCCAGTAAATAACTATAAATCTATGTAGCGTATTACGATAAAGAGTGCGAGATATATGTAAATACGCCACTACATTTTCGGCCAAATGTCCGTCGGCCAAATGCCCGATGGCTAAATGTCCGTCGGCCACATGTGCGTTGGCCACATGTCAATTCGACCAAATATCCGATGGCCAAATGTCCGTTGGCCACATGTCTATGCGACCAAATGTCCGATGGCCAAATGTCCGTTGGCCACATGTCCATTCGACCAAATGTCCGTCGGCCAAACGTCCGATGACCAAATATCTGTCGGCCAAATGTCTGTCGGCCAAATGTCCGATGACCAAATGTCCGTCGGCCAAATTTCCGTTGGCCACATGTCCGATAACTAAATGTCCGTCGGCCAAATGTCCGTTGGCCACATGTCCGATGACTAAATGTCCGTCGGGCAAATGTCCGTCGGGCAAATGTCCGTCGGCCAAATGTCCGTCGGCCACATGTCCGTCGGCCAAATGTCCGTTGGCCAAATGTCCGTCGGCCACATGTCCGTTGGCCACATGTCCATTCGATCAAATGTCCGTCGGCCAAATGTCCGTCGGCAACATGTCCGTTGGCCACATGTCCATTCGATCAAATGTCCGTCGGCCAAATGTCCGTCGGCAACATGTCCGTTGGCCACATGTCCATTCGATCAAATGTCCGTCGGCCAAATGTCCGTCGGCAACATGTCCGTTGGCCACATGTCCATTCGATCAAATGTCCGTCGGTCAAATGTCCGAGTACCAAAAGTTTGTCCCAATATGTATATTAAAGATAAAAGAGAGTCCACTAAGTAAAGCGTTTGTCATTCCGACGCAAACATAAGAGTGGAAATAAAATCATGTCTCCAGCAAGTAAAGAATGGATAATTAGTGATTTATAAATGTTGAGCAGAGGTTCAGCTACTTACATCGAGTTTCCCCAGTCTCTACTCCCGTGCGATGTACCCCAATTGTTTGATGTATGTGATGGCCATATTGGCAGGTATCTTCCGCCGTATCTGCCGGACATTCCCATGAGCCATCGGTGTGGCATTCACAATTATATTTGATGCATCCATCCATGAACGAGAATGGCTGTCCTAACTGATATTTGTTTCCTCTGGCAACACAAAATCCCACATCATCGCTGACAATGATGGTGAACTTTTTGCTGGGACCTGGATATAAAACAAAATAAAACAAAGTAAAACAAAAACTTCGCAAATATAGTCTTATTAATCCGAAAATTATTCTATACAGCGTGTCAATCCAAAGAGAACTAGAAGTTCTACCAGGATTTATTAGTGCTGGGTACAAGATACGCAGATGCCATCGTCTTGATGGCAGACACCGAGAGAAAACTGCAGGAAATCCTAGTCAAGGTAGTAAAGAAAAGCGGGAAGAAAGGACTAAGCATCAATTATAAAAAAGAAAAAGAAAAAAAAATGTATCATCGTTAGAAACTTGGAGAGTCCAAGATGATAGACACAAATTGAGGATGTCAACATCAAGGAAGGTTTGATTAACCACATGGAGGACTACACGTTTAAAAAACCACATATCCCCCATTGCAAACTTTTGCAGAGCGCAGGCCAGAAATCTATGCATTGTCTCGGAGGAGGGCCATGTACTATAATAAATTATGCCGGCCTCAGACCGTTCCGTTCAGAAGGCTGTCTTGGTCTGGAGGTTTTAAAAAATAAAACAAAGAAGTTAATGCTATATTATTTAAACAAGATTCTTCATTTTACTGCATGAATAACAGGATAACAGCTAACATAATCAACAAAAAATGCAAATTCCTTACTACAAACGAAATAGAAATGGAAAATTATTTAATGATCTGTTTCTGTGCATTGTTCAATAACTTCTCGACATCAGATGAAATATTTGTCGATGACAGGAGCAAAACATTAGCCAGGTTTTCATCACCAAACCTTGTTCTAAAAACGACTTTTCGAATAAAGTTGTTCAAAAGTACAGTGCTGTTCGATAAAAGTGACTCACCTGATTTTTTTTACTAAATGTTCCCTTCTCCGATGAAACGAAAGTTGAGCTAAATTCAAAGGATAAGCGATCTAAAATCCGAAGAAGAAGCTTTGAAAGTTCTTTGAATTTAGCAGTAAGTACTGTCAAACATCCGTTCAGTATAATGTTCTGGGGATGATTTTCTTTTCATGGAACTGGTTTCTTAAAACCTATTGAAAAGACCACCAGGAGCGAGCAGTACAAGTGAATTTTACAGTCTTGTCTGCTCCCTTTTGCTGAAAGGGTGCAAATCCACCCCACCAAGCTCATTTTTATGCAGGATAATGCTCCCCGTCACAAATCAAAATTGATGAAGGAATACTTTGATGAGAAGCAGGTGAGTGTTATGACATGGTCGCCCCAATCTCCTGACCTCAACCCCATAGAAAAGTTATGGAGCATTATAAAGTACAGGCTCTCGAGAAAGAAGTTGAGCAACAAAGAGGATTTGATTGTGAATTTCATATCCGAATGGAATTCAATGCTTGGAGATGAGATTTGCCAGAACCTAATCAAGTCAATGCCAAAAAGGGTTGAAAAGGTTATTCAAAATAAAGAAGGACCCATAGATAATTAAATATTTCGAACTATATTACCTATTATAAATAAATTATACCTCTATTATTCTTTATTATAAAGCTGTTCGGTTATGTTTCTATTGATTACTAATTGCAGGAAATAAGTGAGTCACTTTTTTGCACAGAGTTTTTCCCTAAATCTCATTTATATCCAAAACTATAATTATCAATAGAATACCTTAGGGTGAGTAAACTTTTTTACTAGGTGGTCGGGAAGGGGTCTTTATATTAGTAAGATTAAAAATTAGTTTAACCCCAAAAACAAATAAGCGAAAAAAGTTTTAAGTAAAAAAAATCAGGTGAGTCACTTTTATCGAACAGCCCTGTATATGTACTTCCAAATAATGATAGCATCATTTTCATATTATTCAATAGGCTTTTATATATTCCGCTTGGCAAAACATATTTTCTTGTAGAAGTCAGCAGTGGATACAGAATGAAATTTTGATTTAAAAAATTCGTCGTATTGTAAGTCGAGTAACACCAAATGATATTTTTCTGCTCCACAAAGTAATTAGATAATTAGTGTCCAAGTGTTAAGTTGGCGGGCCGGACAAAAATCATTGGCGGGCCGCGGCTATAGGCCGGGGGTTTCCAATCCCTGCTGTATAGTGTATTTTGATACAGAGGCATTTAAGACAATTGCTTCAAGCAGGGGTCGGCGACTCTTGGTCCCCGGGCCACATCCGCGGCCCGCGAAGGATTTTAGTCCGACCCGACAACTTAACCGTTACTCAACTCAGTTACCATATTCTTTTTTTCTTTCTTTGCCAAAAGTCACAAAAGATTTCTGAAAAGACGTCGGAACAAAAGCAAGCCCATAGAAAAAAAAGAAAAGTGGATTTTGAGTGCCGAAAGCTGGATACATAGTTATTTTTTCATTGAGCACTTCGGAAAATGTGTTTGCTTAATTTATCAAGAAGCAATTGCCATAAAGAAAGTTTCTCCAGAACAAGGCAACCTTCAGGAGAAAGCGGCCTGAGGTCGAGACAATTTATTATAATTCATTTGATATCATGGCCCTTCCTCGAAATACTGCATAGGTGTCTGGTCCGCTCTTTCCAACAGATGGCCGACTCCTGCTTCAAAGTATACGAATGCAGTGAAAGCTTGTAGATGTCAGAAAAATGGAAAAGCCAGAATGAGAAAAGAATTACCCTAAAGTGGTGGATCAAAGAATATTTTACTTTATTTATCATTTATCATGTTCATTTTTTCGTTTCCCCCTATACGGTGAGTATTTTTTCTTATCTTTCGCTTCTTCTCGTTTATATATCATATATATATATATACATACATATATATATATATATATATATATATATATATATATATATATATATATATATATATATATATATATATACATACATACATACATACATATATATATATATATATATAACACTTAGAGGCGACAATCTGTTTCATGCTAGATGCAATCGTCAGGCCACAATATAGCACACTTTAAGACTATATTTCTTCATATATATATATATATATATATATATATATATATATATATATATATATATATATATATGAAGAAATATAGTCTTAAGATGTGCTATATTTATGGGATAAGGTCCTCAGAGATAGAGCGTGTGTAAATATAAAAGTGAACATTGAAGTCAACACTTAGAGGCGACAGTCTGTTTCATACTAGACGCAATCGTCAACCCACGATTGCGTCTAGTATGAAACAGACTGTCGCCTCTAAGTGTTGAATTCAATGTTCACTTTTATATATATATGTGTGTATATTCTTTCAAATTTTATGAAGTGAGTCAGGCTGAGAACTTTTCAGCATTCCTCAGTAGCTGAAAGCATCATTAATGTGGAGTAAGACCGAGACAGAGTGGTTCTCAACCGGGGTCCATATGGGTGCTGAGGGTTCATATAACATTAATAGGGTCCACACAGACACAGACCAAAAAATAGCAAAATAGGAGTCCACGGTAATATTTTAGTTGTCTCTGGAGCAATTTCTCTTTGAAACGGTTGTTACAACTGAGAATTGAAATTTCTACAGAAATCTACGCCATATTAAAATACTAAAAATAGAAAAGCAACTCTAAAACTAGCAGGAAACGATGTAAATTAGCGTCCCTTTTACTTTTGTTTTGATAGTAAAAGTTGAATAAAAACTGAGAAGGATATTTAATGGAAGGATTATATATATAAAGGAAAATTATATAAAGATGATAATTTATTATATAAATTAATTTAATATATTAATAATAAATAATAATTTAAATATAAATAAAATAGAACATTAATATATTAATATAAATTAAGTAATATAAAATATTAAAAAATATTAATAATAAAATTAATTTAATATATAAATTATATACGGATTGTATATAAAGGAATCATATACATTTATTGTTTCTACAATACAATTCCTAAACTTATCTATTAGTAAAAAATAAAAATAAGCTTTTTTTCATCGAATGATTATGTGGGTCCATAAAACAAAAGAAAATTAAGAGTAAAAGTGGTCCATGGGTAAAAAAAAAAGGTTGAGAACTACTGCCCTAGATAATGTGACTATATGATTAAATTTGAATGACATCTGATTGTTAACTTCAGTTGCTTAATCTGTAAAGCGTTGTTCATGCCAGACTGGCTCCTATGGATAGGGAGTGTAAATCGATTCATTCTTTTTTTTTTAACGATCGTAGAATATAAAACTACCTGGCGATTGTGATAAAAAATCCAAAACAATAACAATTAAATGAACAGAATAACAGATGAAATCTATTTAATAAAAAATAATAAAATATGTGCAGGCAATGTAATGGTTAACATTTCGGAAGAGGAAATTAGCGATCGGTGTTTGAAATCCGGCCGGCTTCATTACATTTAGTTTCGCTGAAATACCATTGGGAAAGGTATGAATCCATTTCTGCTTCCCTACACTCCACCAACTATGGATTAAATAGCAGAACCGACTCAACTCTCTAGCCGTGGTTGGTAACCAGTCTAGAAGAACAACAATTCTCAATTCAAAACTCAGCTACCAGAAATTGTACGAAGACGAGTAGAAATGGGTGCAGATACTGTGTCTTTTTTTTGCAAAAAAAAAACAACAAAAAATAAAAATAAAAAACAAACAAAACAAAAAACACGATAGATTTTAACAACTGGAGAGCGATAATCTAGAATATTGTTGACACCAAAGGGCGTTGGGACGAAAGACAGTATCAGTACAATATGTGATACTCAAGAAAAAAAATAAAAAGTACCTCGCTCTATTTTCTGGCCTGGCAGAAGTTGACAGGTATATTTCGATTGTTCAGCAGGACATTCCCATGATCCGTCTGAGTAGCAGTAACACTTAAATTGAAAGCAATCTTCTTCGAAGGAGAATGGATGTCCGACAAGATACTGTCTGCCGTCGACTGTACAGTGATTTATTTGTGTTCCGACTGCAACAACCATAGTTCTTGTATGAGCTGCAAAAATCATTTTAATTATTACTACATGCATAGCAGCAGTGTTTTATTTAAAACAAACATACAAAAAACACCCCCCCCCCAAAAAAAAACAGTTATCAAGTACCGTCCAAAAATGACTAATTAACTAATTTTATTAGTAGTGTTTTTTACTAGTATTATTATGTTCTACCTCAAAACATGAAAAAATCGGGTACATCATCGGATTGGCCCGCGGTTAGTCCTAGCCACCGAATGAAGAAGTACGCAACCTAACACCTATATTTGCTATTATAAGTGTAAAAACGATAAGGATGGCAGGTGGATATATAAATAATAGTCCCAAGCAATCTCAGTAAGTCTCACACATCATTGACAGAGAGCGTTCGGGGCAGCTCGCATGCCACAAATTGGTTGAGAGTAACTGACGAAATATTGGAGAGAATAAACTGTTAAATAGTAAAGATGCAAGTATCGTATTATTGTATAATCGGCACAACCTACTTCATTGCACAATTGCATTTGTCATATTTTTCGGCATGAGCAATCCAGCATTTTTATCTACGAGATTTTTTTTTTGCAACCCGCTGATGCGTGTTGAAATCCTCACAATATTTAGTATTGATGAATTTTTCGCTGATATTTTTCTCGAGATTTCCAAACTCTTCGCAAACCAGGCGATAAAATTTGAATAAAGTTGATTTGGTTGGAAAAATACTTTGAAAAAAAAAAAAAACTATTTCGCGGTTTAATGATTTTTTAAAAAAATTATTTTTATAGAACTTCAAGTTAAACAATATTTTTTAGGAAAATTTATTTATTTTTTCCTTTTTAACAGCAAAGAATAATTCTTAGACATTTTACTCTTTAGCTTGCAACATACAAGTGGCCACGAGTAAATATTTCCTTCTGGAGTCAAATCTCAAATTTTGGAAGCTTTTCGCCTTGTGATTTCTTTATAATTTCTGTAAACGCAGGGCAAACTGGAAACTGGATTCTTGTATATATAAAAACTTAAAGAAAAGATATGCAAAAAAACAATATTGTATTTTTATTAAATAAGTATTTGCTATTTTAATCATTACATTGTTTTTAATATAGTGGAAGTATTTTGTAGGTTAAATAATAAAACTTTTAATTTTTCAAAAAAAAAGGAAAATTTATTCTACTAAGCTATACACCCGAGTAAAACCAACTGTACTTTGTAACCCCCACCTGTTTACACTTCTCCCTAAATCTTGGTTTCGATCGGTCAATGAATAGATATTTTAGAGGGTGGGAAGGACGGACTAACGGAAGTCACAGAATGATATATATATATATATATATATATATAGGGAGAGATAGATAGAGAGAGAGAGAGAGAGAGAGGGAGAGACAGACAGACAGAGTTAATTCTATTGTCAGATGTGAAAAAAAAGCTCCAAAGACTGATTGTCATTAGCATAATCTAGTCAACTAGAGTTTCTTGAGCAGAAGGTAGTTGTATGAATGAATTCATTATCTTTAGAGTTTGAACAAAACTTTCTAACATTTGAATATCTCATTTCGTTTCACGTGTGTCCGAAATCTATTTTGTATATACATATTCTGAAAGGTGACATTTAAACAGGACTTTCTATGCAATTCGTGTGTGGATTGTGAATTTTAAATGTTTTTACATTAAAAGTGAAAATGGAGGAAAATGAGATGCATTTTCATTTTATTACCAGAAATGAAAAAAAAAATTGTATAAACAACAAAAAACGTATGTGCCATTTATGGAAATGGTGTCATAGCTGAGAGTATCGTTCGTAAGTGTTTCACTCTGTTCAGAAATAGAAATCTTGATATTGAAGAGCGATCAGTGATCCAGCAGATCTGTAATCGTCGATGATGACCGAATTAAAACTTTGATTAAAAAGAATCCAGATCAACCATCACGGGACATCGCAGAAATATTCCACATAACAAATGAGTGTTACAAGGCATTAGAAAATATTTGGATATGCGATTCGCTACCTTGCTTGAATACCTCATGATTTAAAGAAAATATGTGATGGACTACATTTCTATCTGCTCTTCTCTGTTCAAACGCAACAGAAAGGACCTCTTTTTGGAAAGAAAGACCACAGGTGATGAAAAATGGATTCTTCACAATGTGGAGTGAAATAATATCATGGGGATAAAATAAAAAGACGGTCTGCCTCCAAAGATGTTGCTGTGTATCTGATAGGATTGAAAAAGAGCATTGTGTGAATTACAAACTCCTTTAATTCAGACATGTACTGTTCCGAGAATCATCTGGAATTGGCTAATCAAAAAGATGTAGTCTTCCGCCAGGACATCTTCAGACGTTCTATATATTTTCAGAATCAGCAGAAATTGGTACAACTTGGCTGGTATGTCCAATTAAACCTACAGACATCACCTGACTTCGCACATTTGGATTACCATTTATTTCGATTTCTACAAAATTCACAATGGGAAGAATTTCAATTCTCTGACAGAACATAGCAACCACTTACACCAGTTCATCACCCAGAAAGATACCAATTTCTTAGAGGATGGAAAGGTAAGAACAAGCGTCTACTAACCATTGTTCCGCGCCAATATGAAAGGGAATGGCTGTTTTAAATTTTGCTTACAAGAGAACTCACTTTTTTCAACAGTCGTTAACTGTCGGTCTTGTTTGCATATATCTTCGGCTTTATCTGCAGAACATTTCCATGATCCATCGACATGACATTCACAGAGATATTTGAAGCAGCCTTCAGTGTAAGAGAAAGGCTGACCTAACGGGTATTCCTGCCCCTTTGCGCTACAAGTCCTCGCATTTTCACTCATCACGATCATCATTTTCTTGCTCGGAGCTAAAAAACAAAATCAAAAAACAATATATTTTTAATGACATGAAAT
Organism: Acanthosepion esculentum; assembly: GCA_964036315.1. Taxonomy (NCBI): domain Eukaryota; kingdom Metazoa; phylum Mollusca; class Cephalopoda; order Sepiida; family Sepiidae; genus Acanthosepion; species Acanthosepion esculentum. Next base: position 2,117,154 of record OZ038482.1, read on the forward strand.
AATACAATGAGTTTGAATTATATAAATATCAATTAATAAAATTGACAATCATTGCTTTTCACCATAACTTATAATGAATCACATAGGATTGTTGATATTTTTTCATTATTCCTTGCATATATTTTCGATCTGACATGAAAATTTACAACTATAAAAATTGGTTTAATATCGGTAAACCAAAACTTAAATGCAATATTGAGATTAACAATGTCATAATTTAAACTCTAATAGTGCAGGAGTCGACAAACTTTTGCTAACAATGTGCCGACTTAGGATTTTAAAATCATTCAGTGTGCTAACAGCATACATATTTTTATACAAGTCTAGGTCAATATATGTGTTCTACAATATATTTTATATAGTAATATATAGTATATATACTTTAGTATATATTAAAATTGAAACAGTTAAATATCTTCTTTGCCTTGTAGTAGTTATTGGTTCGGACTTCATGATGTCATTTGCGGCTGCGTGCCATTGGAAATTGCTTGGCGTACCTCGTGTGGCACGCGTGCCGTAGGTTACCGACTCCTGTTATAATCCATTAGTGGTAATTCTAAACATCTTTTCAATATCAACATTTTTTAAGATAGATGGAATTAGTTTGATTTGCTTAAATCATTTCTACAAAATACGGGTTTTGCTTCTAAAGAAGATTACGAACGTGTTAAAATTATGTAAATTTTTATTAGCAATAATACTGAATATAATTATAAAATAGGAAAAAATGTTTTTGATATTTTATAATACTAAAGTAATTAAAAAAATAGTATATATTTATCTACGAATTTAAAATAATTTGAAATCTAAAATTAATTATATATACATACTATCGATTAATTTTTCAAAGTAACAAACAATTATATTTTCATTGTCATCAGAAGAGTCCACTACATAAACAAGTGAATATTTCCTAGTCATATACTGATAAAAGAAATGAAAACAAACAAAATTTTATTGATATTCTCTATGCATATATATATATATATATGTGTGTGTGTGTGTGTGTGTGTGTGTGTATCTGAATTACATACTTTCATACGCACAAACACATATATATATTTATATAACACACACACACACACACACGCACGCACACACACACACACACACACACACACACATATATATATATATATATATATATATATATATATATATATATATCAACAAATAAAATTAAATGTTTAATTTATTTTTCGGATTCGAAGCTTCGCAGTTATGGTGTCCATTCGTCTTTTAAGAAATATATGATATCAGTAAATAAATTCATTTTTAATATCTAAATCCCTGACGAACGGACGCCATATCTGCGGAACTTCGAAATGGGAAAGATAAGTTGAACATTTAATTTTATTTGTTGTTACTTTTATTGTATTTGAAAACAATTAAGAGAGAACTCTGGTTCTATCTATTTTAAAAAGCAATTAAAAAAACATTGACTACATTTCCATGTCCAAATAAATTTTGATTAGGCAAAAGAGACGAAGGCAACGAACGCCGTTTAATCAATGTCAACTGAATAACTTTTTAAAATCCTCACCCACTTTTTAGTTAATAATGGAAATTTCGCTGGAAATATGTTCATGAAATGGGATACAAAGTTTGCTAGATGCTAAAGTCGCAAGTGCAAGAACATCTTTCAGTTTTAGAATTACCAAGCGAGTCTCCCAAGATATTTTATGCAATCATATTTGCGTAAGCACGGAAATTTATTAATTAAAAACTACTGTAATCATAGGACAAGGAGGCTTTCCTCACTTGACCAAATGATAAAATAAACCCTCGTATACCTCTGATAACTGTGTCTCCTTGCTGATGTTCACATATGTATTCCGCACGATCAGATGGACAATTCCATGATCCGTTGATGTAGCACTCGCAATGAAACCGGAAGCAGCTCTCTGTGATGGAAAATGGACGTTCAACCGGATATTGATTACCTTCTGCTGTACAATGAGTTATTTCCGTTCCAACGGCTACTACCATCGTCCTTATGTCAGCTACAAAAAGTATTTTTATGCATTATTATTATTATTATTATTATTATTATTATTATTATTATTATTATTATTGTAGTAGTTAGTAGTATTAGCGTTATTATTAGTATTTAAAATTTTATAATCTTTGTCCCTGTACTCATATCTCACAAATAAACAAATTATTATTGTTATTACCATTAAGGTGCCAGTGCATAGCAATTATGAACACGATCGTCACTGTCATTTTCTACAAATTTTGAAACTCTCGGCCAATTCCTTGCAATTTTCATTGCAGCTTGTGGTCTGTTAGTGTTTTTCCATTATTTAGTGTTTATTTATATATTTAATGTTTCGACTAGGTCTGGGTTCTTTGTCCGTTCCAGTTGATTTGTTGGAGTTTCTTTCCTCATCCCTGATAATATTTTATTATTCCCAATGATTTCTGCTTATACCATTTATTTGCTTAATTGAATCAAAACCATTTGCATTATTCCTAGTGAATTGCCGTTCCCCCAATCTCTTCTTTCTTCCCTTCTTTAATGTATTTAAATGTTCACACTAGATACCAAGCCGAGAGTGAGTGGCAGGAAGATTCCTGAAATATCAGTCTCTATGGTCTGCTTTCTACATCTACAGTCACACAGCCTTAACCTAAAACTCGTAGAATATATTATTCTTGTTATTTTAGAAGATCAACTTTTAGCTTGGGCTGCTATCCTTTCTTTGTCTGGTCAAACTCAAGTTTGTAGCACAATTTCTATTAAATAGACGTTCCTTTTGTATAATTCCCACTAAATAGACGTTGTTACTCTGCCGAATCATTTCAGTTGTCTGTATTTCACTTATGATGGACTTTACTACCTCATTTTTTTACTATTAAGGGTTTTTTTTTCTTATTTTGTTATAACTAATTCCAATGCATTTATTCTGCAAAGTTAAAGGAATCCGCTTCTCTTTTCATTTGTCCTCTGCGTAGCCATATCAGACTTTCTTGTTTCTTGTTTAGTACTGATTACATATCATTTTCAAAGCTCTAGTGTGACTTTTTCGCCAATCTCCTTTCACTATTTGTAAAAAAAGATATTTGACGCTATTTATTTTCGTTAGTTGCTTGTAGGGTGTGTCCGAAAAGCATCTAGCCATCAGAAGGGACCTTACTGTTCATATGTGAGCAGACACTCTCTCTTGGGTCTACTCAGTCAGCAGGGAGACTGGGTTTCTTGCCCGCTGTGTGACAGTCACATTAATTACGACAATGACCCTGAACATTTTTTACGTTTCGTGTAGAGTTTTTTTAATCCCATCACATCGGTTTGTTAGTCTTCCATTTTTTACAGCCGACGTTTAACTCCTAGTGACTTGTGGCCGATGAAAAACCGTGGAGGAAATAAAGAACACTACTAGGTAACTGATGGCGATCCATAAGGAAGGTTTTGCTGGCATTTTTGGGAAGTAGGGGGGAATGTGGGAAGGAATGAGGGATTAAAAAAAAATTTCATCCACTAAAAGTCTCGAGAGCCACTCAATTTACAGCCTAAATGGTAATGATGATTGAAATGTGTGATATGAATAGAAGGGAAGATGGCAAAAAATGAAGATTGTGAGGATAAGAAAGATAGATAATGATTGACTCTGGCTTGAATAGGTCAGGATTAAATAGTTCAGGGAAGCATCCTCGCGGGATTATGTTCCGCATTGGAAGTTATATGTCTGAATGGAACTTCCTTCTTACATTTCAAACACGGGGAAAATAAGAGTAATTCGATTCCGTAAAAATAGCATAGTGTATCCTTACTGTAAAGGTCTGAACTAGTAGAATTAAAGATTAGAGAACAGCTGAACATTTGCCATAAATAGCGACCGGCCTGCTTGGGAAAGATTTTAGAGTGGAAAAATATGCCATCACCCACAAGGCCGTATAAACAATTAGAAACTCTATCAAGACTTGAGAGTTATGATTGTGCAGCCCCAGTGCAGATATGACTGTAATATTCCATATTTGGTTTAATCTGACTCTTGGAAAGATAAAACATGACAGAAGGAATATTTATTGACTTATTTGTTTGTTTGCTTGATGTATTTAACAGCCCTTCAACCGCTCGTGGGATATTCATATGCCAATTTAAGTTAGTTGTACTTACATTTTTTCCTGCTCGAAAGCCAAAACAGGGACATAGTTTGCAGCCAGAGAATGGGCCACTCATTTTTCTAGCATCAGTCGCAATGGATTGTATATATGAGTTCTAATTGAGGTCTTGAGTGAACTTGAGAACCAAGAGACACTCAAAGGCCGAGTCTCATTGAAAATGCAAGCGTTCATAATAACTGGAGAAACTCAAAGCCTGAACATTGTTGATGAAATTATAGTAGCTTGGCGTTTGAGTAATTGAAAGAAACAAGTTATTTAGTTCAGTCACTGAGCGGTTACAGCTCGGCCAGAATAGCTTCCAGGCTCCGAAGACGGAAGAGTGGTTGTCGGAAATGTTTTATTTTCACCTAATTTCTTCTCTGTTAACCATCAAGCCATGCCAATGACGTGACGTTTTTGTTAATATATTTGAAAATAGGAGAGAGCAAAAGGGAATTCCTGCTTCAGTTTTTTTTAAATCATTTCACCACAATTAAGGCAATAAAGCCACTAAGACACAAGGATGTTACTGAGTGTGAAAGAATATAAGAAAAAGAAAAACATTATTAAGGAGAGAGAACAATAAATGAACAGGAATTAAGAAGATAAAAGATAAGAATTGACATTAACACTATTTACATTATTCGGACTGTTGTCCTCATCTTTGTCGTCATATTTATTACAACGTTTCGACCGTTGTACGCTCCGGCCTTCTTCAGGTGGTTGGAATGTCGCTCACTGGGGTAGACTGTTCTAGTTCCACGTGCCATGTCTAATGGATGTCAGTTATCAGAATAATGTAAATAGTGTACATAATACCTCATCTCAGAAATATAGACACATACTGATTGACATTAAGTTTAAATCATTGAAGATCAAAGTTCACTGGAAAGCAAGAGACCGGAAGAGATTTACACAGGTGAGAAATACGAGAGAAGAAACTGTTTGCATAGAACTTACGGTTGCATCTAGATATTTCAACTATTCAACTTAATGAATACAAAGCATTACACTGTCGAAAAATGATGCTGCAATAAAAGTCAAGACGAAAATATTTTACTTTGGAGTAAAAAATAAAACTCACTTTCTCCCCTGATAATGCGATAATTATCTCTATTGCTTTCCCTGTCTCTGTCATCTCGGCAAGTGTTTTCCGCTTTAGTTGCTGGACATTCCCAAGATCCATCTGAATGGCACTCACAATGGTACCTGATGCATCCCTCTACGAATGAGAAGGGCTGGTTCACTGAATATTCATTGTCTTTGACGATGCACGATGTCAGATTATCACTGACGATAATGGTCATTTTCTTGCTGGGACCTGAAAACAGAAAACGGATTTTTTTTACTATAAATTCTACAGGAGGTGTGAAACAGAGTAATAATTATCAACACGGCAATTAGAATTGGCGAACCTGAAAAAAGACACTTGTACTTAAGATTTATGCAAGGCATGATGGGAAAAAGAAGGCCTGGAGAAGCTGACATAAAACGGACATATTGAAACGAAGAGGTACCAGAAGGAAACGTCAAATGACCTTACCTAGCGATGGCAGTAGAGCAACTGGGAAGCGAAGTAAAGGGCCAAACACTTCTTAGTATTATATAAGTTATTGAGAACTATGAAATCCTTCTCTTGAATAGATACAGCACAACAGAAGTTTGAAATGTGTCTGTGTGATCTGTAATACTTATTTCTAACGTACAGTATGATACACGGAGAAGAGAGGAGGTATGAATCGTGAATTAATTCTTGTCTTGAAAGCGTTATAATAAAAATGTAGCTTAAACGTTAAAAATAGATGTGTACACTTTATGAAGAAGGTGATGTGAATGGTCGAACATATCAAAAGTGTCTTGCGAAATTTAACGATGGTCCACGGCCAATTTAAATTGATAAGCAATCGAATCAGGGTATAGTGAGGAATCATTAATTGCGTTTTATACGATGCATGAGATATTTAAAATATACAAAAAAAACATTGAAAATCATTCTCATCGCCATGGTTATGAAAGTCGCAGTTAAGGGAAGAGAATAAATGAATAATAAAACCTGTTAAAATTACATGTCTTCTGATAAATGTTGCAGCACAGGCCAACAAAAAACACATCTTTGAAAACATTTGAGAAACTAAGAAAAGACAAAAAACACGAGAATCAGTAGAACGTGGCATTTCAAAACAATAATATTACCTGTTGTTATAAAATATGTGAATTGCAAAAAATCCTTCTTCAGGACGGGGATGATGTGATAAATCTCTACAACTTCCTATCGTTTGTAGCAATTAGCAAGGTTTGTCTAATCACTATCCCCGCTTCTTTCTGTTTTGTCATTCATTTATAGAAACTGGTTATGTAGATTACTTACTTCTTCCATAACAACATACATATTCATATTTTTCATGTCAATTTCCCCCAATAGAAGGCTCGAGAATCACTCAAGGTAGAAGGTTACAGTTAATAAAATGGTGATGTTGAATGAGGTGTGTGGTATGTATGGATAAGGATAAAATATAACGATTGGTCTTTGACTTGAAGATTGAAGTATTCCTAGAAGCAACAACGTGGGAGTCTGTTTCACAAAGGCAGTTTGTTTTAATCTTTTCATCCAAGCAAGATGATAAAGCCATTAAGACGAAAGAGGTTACTAAGAGTGAAAGAAACGGAGAACTTATTGATTGGAGGGAGATAAAACTGAACAGGATTTAAGAAAACAGATGACGACTGACGTTGCTTTTAAATGTCTGAAGATCATATTTGACGGGGGAAGCAGGAAATTGGAAAAGCATCCCGAAGCGAGAAATGTGAGAGAAGAAACTATCAGCATAGAACTTACGGTTACATATAGAAATTTCAACATGAAAGTGACGCGATCTTACTGCCAGTCTAGTAATGCACTTAAATTCGTGAAAGTCGATGTAATAAAGGGGAAAGCTCATCAGAACAATTACTATAAAATATTTATAGAAAAGGCAGAGGGAAGTAATTCTCGAGGAAAAGCTAAGTGGCTCTTTCTTTTTATATTTTGAACACGAAGAAAATTAGTGGGTTCGATTCCATGAAAGTGGTTTGGCGTGTCCTAGCTCTAAAGATTTGAACAGGTGAAAGTAAAGAATGGAACCCATCTGAAATTTGTCATGAAAATAGCACAACATTAGCGACAGATGTGTAACGTTCCGTCTGTGGGGAAGAAATTGCCGAGTGGAAAATAAATCATCATCCATAAAACCTGGAAAACGATTATGGACTCTGTAAAATGGGTATTGAGAAGGACGTATTAAATCTTATAATCTAAAACTGTTTTCTAGCTTTAAATAACCCACAAAGGGTTGATAAACCGTAGAAAATGAATCAAGAAACGTAAGCATTTGATTGAATGAAAGTTTAAAATATATAATAAATCCTACCTATGGTATCACAAGTTAAATATACAAGTAGCATGTGTGTAAATAAAAGATTTTGAATTACCTCGTATTATCGCCTGTCCTGGTTGAAGTGGGCATATATATTCTGAATTTTCTGATGGACATTCCCAGGAACCATCCAAATGACACTCACAGTTAAACTTAAAGCACCCCTCGGTGAAAGTGAATGGAAGCCCGACTGCGTATTGATTGCCTTCTGCTGTACAATGACTTAACTGTGTTCCGACAGCAACGACCATGGTTCTTATATGAGCTGCAAAAATCATCCGAATGTTGTTAATGAATCTATTATGGCGACTGTAATGAGCAACGAAAGTTATATTTCTGTCATATGCGATAATTTATTGGCATAATTTAAAGGAGAACTCACTTTTCTCGAACGTAGACGTCTGATAATCGGGTGTGAGTTGTCGACCTCTTGACCCATAGCAGGTATCTTCCGCCCTATCTTCTGGACATTCCCACGATCCATCGGAGTGACATTCACAATTATATTTGATGCATCCGTCCATGAATGAGAACGAGCTCCCCAGCTGGTATTCATTTCCTTTGGCAACACAAGATTTCGCATTATCGCTGACAATGATGGTCATTTTTTTACTGGGACCTGAAGGCAAAATAGACACATTTATTATTACCTGTAAAATAAAAGTAATCTAAATAATGTAAATCAATACAAATCATTCATAAAGCGATTATTTTAATTACCTTCACTCTTTTGCAAGTTTAATGTTTTTTTACAAGAAGAATCTAAGAATATATTTACAATATTCTAAAAAACTGATACAGTGCAATATTTATTATTTACCAATTTATAAAGAAAGAAATGTTTTATTAATAAATTTATAAACATTTGCTAAATTATTAAAATATGTGAACCAACGATAAGGGAATCTTTATTATTTACCATTTTATAAAGTTTGAATCAATTGGCAACCATTTGAATTAATAATATAATAAATAAACAGTGTAAATAAACAATTTAATAAATAAATGTTTATTATTTTGTTTTCAATTCTCAAGAACAATGAAAATGTATAAATTCACTTTCATATATATATATATATATATATATATATATATATATATATATATATAAATATATATATATATATATAGATATATATATACATATATATATATATTCAAATGGCTATCCGTATGAATAGACCAACCAACAAATTAGCCAGGTATGAATCACACCAGGAATATATAAGAATATGCCTGAAGGATCAATTAATACCGACCAATTTCAGGACTGATTTGGAACCATTAATAGGTAACCATAATGATGCGTTTCTAGCATCATGGTACCGTAAATTACAAGACTTCTGTAGGGAACTCATGCAGGATACCATACAGTTCTGCCAGGAAAGCATAACGGTAACAACAGCGGAAATCAACCTGCTCGATGAGAAAATAAAGAAACAGACACGGAGGAATATACTAACATAATGAATGTTATAAAAGCTCACACAGACCAAACAGTGAGGGAACTATGAAAAACAAAAACTGAAAAACAAAGAAAATTAAAATGGAATATTTCCTCCAGACAGAAGAACAAAAGAGAAATCAATTCAAACTCAGAAAAAGTGAACGACCATACGACAAAAGAAAACAACAAAATACTGCAACTACACTGACCACCACACAACCAATACAAACACAAAACAGACCAAATAATTACACCAACAGACAACCACCAGCATCACAACCAACAATAACAACACCGCCACCATCAACGATAACTAGAATCTCAAAACAAACAAACACACACACAAAACAAACCACTAACTTACGCGGACATCCTTAGGGTGCCGTACAAACATACACAAACCAAAACACAGCAGTCCTTCTACAGAACGCATAACCCCATTAGACATCCCAGACCACCCAGATTAGCCCCTAGTAGACAACCAACAGCAAACACACACAACCTTCAAATAAACGGGATAAACCCCCAACCAGGACACTTGGATGGGGGTATAGCATCCCTAATAGGAGACATGATGCAAGCTTTCGAGCTTTTACGAAAGAACTTCGCCAGGCTTGCAAATACAAACATGACCCATACGGACGAGTTATAAATTTAAGTAACAGTAAATTTTCGCTCAAAACATTCAGGTTATTAAATAAAGGACTAAACTTTTGCCCTAGTCCGCCAAGGTTTGATAAAGTCATCTTGGCAAAGGACCTGAAATCCTTCTTCAGAAGAATCCGGCTAAAAGCTTACTATGGGGAAAATAATCACACACCTTCCATACTTGATACATTAAAAGAGATGGACTCTATATTCACCACACAAAACACAGACATTACTATACAAACATTTGAAATGGCAGTAGCAAATGACATAAAGAAAACAATAGCACATAAGCTGACACGTAACAATATTACTGAAGGGGAACGTATAGCCCTTGATACGCTGACACATAGAGATGACCTAATCATAACACAGGCTGACAAAGGGGGTGCCACAGTGATCTGGGGAATCAAAGAATACATGAAAGAGGCCAACAATCAGCTTAACGACAAAGAAACCTATAAAAGCTTACCTACTGATCCTCTTCCCGAATACCAAAAAGAATTAACTAGCTCACTAAACATAATGCTTCGCAACAATGTAATCGACAAGGAAACATGCACAACATTTACACCCACAAACATCACACCTGCTCGTTTCTATCTCCTTCCTAAAATACACAAAAGCAACAACCCAGGAAGGCCAGTCATTTCATTATTCAACTGCCACACGACCAACATTTACAAATACGTAGACCCTTAGATACAGCCCCTGGCTAAGGAAGCAAAATCCTACATCAGAGACACAACAGAACTACTAAACAAAATTAATCACATACAGTGCCAAAAAATGCTATTCTAGTGACTATGGACGTAAGATCACTTTATTCAAACATTAAACACATCGAAGGACTAACCGCCCTTCAGGAAGCACTTACTAAAATAAGAAAACACGACCCCCCCAGAAGTTATCATAAAGTTCATGGAGCATATTCTTACATTGAATACTTTCAACTTCAATGGAGCACACTACCTGCAAGTGGAAAAATTTGAGGAGACCCATATCTATCCCCTCATCGGTAACGACTGTGTATTCTATGCAAGATATATCGATGATATATTCTTTGTATAGACGGGCAGTGACGACAAACTTATCCAATTCCTCATGACTCTAAACACAGTACACGATTCAATTAAGTTTGACTATGAAAATTCCACAAGATCGGTAACATTTTTAGACACCTGCATTTACATAGATGAAAACAGAAACTACAAACGACACTACGCACTAAAATCACCGACATCCACAATTATCTACACTTTAAGTCTTCCCACCCTGAACACCTCAAAGAGAACCTTCCCTATTCACAAGCACTTAGACTCAGAAGGATGATTTCCAACAATGAAGAACTAAATAAACACGCCCAAAATCTGGAGCATCAATTCACAACACGGGGCTATAAACAACACCTAATCAGGGAACAAATAAATAAAGCAATTTCCACACCTAGAGAAGACACCCTAATGTACAAGATTAAAAATAAACTCAGCCGCATCCCTCTAGTAACTACATTCAACCCCACTCTGCCTCCACTATTCCAAATAATCAAAAGTCGCTGGGAAATACTACATCTCAAACCAGACCTAAACAATTGTTTGAGGAACCAGGCCTTCTAGCATATCGTAGACCTAAGAACCTAAAGGAAATTATAGGTAGTAACCACATTTCAGGGGATAAGGTAATCCGTAATAAACTAAAAACAAAAACAACAGGATTTTCCCAACTATGTAACAACAAAAGAAGCTTATGTTGCAACCACATTAAACACACAAATTCATTCACTAGCTCAGTCACTAAATCTTTCAAAATCTACCACGAGTCTAACTGTAGAAGTCATAACATAATTTACCTACTAGAATGCACACTATGCCAGAAACAATATGTAAGAAAATCTGAATGACCCTTTCACTACAGAATTAATAATTATCGGAATCGCACTTATACACACACCCATACTAATATACACACTTACATCAGACTTACATCATACTCACTCACTCCCTAAGAACCAAATAACACACATCCATGAACCAATAAAACTGTTAAAATGACCAAGGGAATGTGTGTGTGTGTGTCTGTGTCACCTTTTATACTGGATTTTATAATGTTCACACTTTTAGAGAAAAACGATCGTCCTATACAACTTGTTTAAAGTGAGGAATGTCTGCTGACCGGAATAGGAAATATACTGCTTTTACAAGAACTCGGAGACAGATCTAGCACCAAAATTGTACTTCCTAAAATTACAGTCTATTGTGTGCCTTTCCTTAAGAGGGTGAGTTTAAAATGAACGGCATATGGACTTGGCCTACCTTTGACTGGTTCTTGATCAGGTTGAAGTTCGCAGATATATTCTGTGAGTTCAGCAGGACATTCCCATGATCCGTTAGAATGACACTCGCAGTTAAACCGGAAGCAACCTTCAGTGAAAGAGAACGGATGTCCTTTTCTATACTGTTTACCATTTGCTGTACAGTGTCTAATCACTGTGCCGACAGCGACGACCACGGTCCTTGTATGAGCTGAAAAATTGGAAAATCATCAATGAACCAGTGTGGAAAGTTTACTTGTGGAAAAGTCATTTTGAGATAAACAATAAAATTTTCTTCTCTCGAAAGTACTAACTTTTAGAGGTTTCTGTTCTTGTACGATCATGATCCAGCGTTCGTTGTCTATCCCGACCAGTTTGGCATGTATCCTCCGACATATCAGCCGGGCATTCCCAGGATCCATCGGAGTGACATACACAATTATATCTGATGCATCCTTTTTTGAAAGAGAATGGGCGTCCGAGTTCGTATTGGTTTCCATTTGCCTCACAAACTCGGGCGTTATCACTGACAATGATGGTCATTTTCTTACTGGGACCTAGTAAGCAAAAATATTAAAATATTTAATTTTATACTTTTATATAATAACAAATCTAATAACATTATCTTGTTAAAACAGACACTGAGAAGTGGAATAATATTTTTTCTTACATATACAATAACCAAGGAATTAGTGTCGCGTCTTTTTCATAATAAAACCTTACGAACCATTTCCTATCGCAGAAATATTTTGAAACAAATTTCAGTAAATGGTTTTCTTTTCAAAAGAAGATTCTGATAATAATTAAAAAGGTTTTTACTCGAAACAGCGGGATACATTTTCCAGAACCAATTCGCGCAGTATATAAAATTCTAGGTTCAAAATGACAGATCAAATTCGTCAAAATTGATCCTATTGCGAATTTGATCCGATTTTTTAATGCTACGTAAACGTAGGTCATCAGCTCTCCACAAATTCCCTTCCTTTTTTTTATCTGTGAAATGCTACGACTGCTTTGGAAGATAATGTATTTTCCCTTTCCCTTGCCTTTTACACAGTTTTGAATTTTTCTTATAATGGCTGCTAGCCAAAATTATAAAACCTAACCCTAACCCTGCTTGAGGGAGAAGAAATGAATTCATGTCATTTCGTTGGGGAAAGTTGTGCGAAATTAAACAAAACATACTTAGAATTGAACGCGGATCGCCGGGTCCCATTTTTGAGCCGATAATAGCTACTTTCACAACACATGATCTTGATCCAATAATTGATGGAACCATACTCTGTTGATGCGGGAATTTGCTCTGATATTTCATGAATTTGCTTTGGAAATGTAGATTGAAGGAAGAGGGTTACAGTAGAAATGGTACTTCTTTGGTTTATTTAGTTTGTTTTGTTTTGTGGCATATCAACCTCAATGGGTCATTTAATGCCGAAAAGATGTTAATAGACTCGTATGAATAGAATATATATTCTTTGTAAGATATCAATTTGTAGATCAGGTTTCGTTGATATATTTTTGTAAAGACATTATTTTGTCGAGAGTAAAATTTATTGCCTGTAAATTATCTTTTTAAAAATAATATATTGCTGGTAACAATTTTTTTTCGCAAAATGTGTTGTTGGTAATAATTTAAAAAATATATCACTGATATTTTTCATATAAAACCTATTTTTACACTTTCATAGTGTTTTAACCCCAGTTTGGTGGTTAAATATTTGCCCATATTTGGGACCCTATCAGGTGCTACCACCTCGGGTCAGGGTGGACCTGGAAACAGCAGCAATTAAAAGGTGGTTCCACGCTCCTCAAAACCTCCCAACCAGGGCTTTGATGCCGGATGTAGTTTATCGTTATACTCAGGACGAGAAATGGTACTGATGAATGAGGCGCGTGATCTGAATAGAAAAGGTGACAGAAATCAAAGATTAGGAGGATAAGGAGGACCGATTACGATTGACTCTTGAATTGAAGAAATCAAACTTGAATTATTCAGGGGAGAACACAGGCCGGTGATTTTTCCACAAAGTTGTAGTTCTTGGCAAAAGTTCTCTGAGTTGAACTTTTTACTTACATTTGGAACACGGCGAAAATGCGGATAATTTGAGTCCGTGGAAGTGATATTTCAGGTCGTAGTTGTAAACGTGTGTAACTAAGAAATGGAGCGCTTATATGAATATTTGGCATAGAAACTGCGCTAAAGTAGTGACAGACTTGTAACGTTGCGTCTGTGGAAAAGAGGTTGCACAAGACTGTGTAAACAATTTTAACCCTAACTGGAAAATGAGGACTGTGCAGCGCCAGTTAAGTTACGGAAGCTATACTCTATTTTTGGTCTAATCCGATTCTCATCAAGATGAAACGTAGAAGAAAATGGTCAGATAGTTCCTAGTGCGATAGAATGAGCCAAACATTTCACTCGCTTTTTTTTTAGCAGAGTTGAACCTGCACCCTCTTTTTTAACTTTGGGAAACGACTTCTTAAGCCAAAGTTTCAGTTTTGCCACGGAGCCAGACTGAGAGGACAAAGTTAGTATTGCCTGTTAAGGAAACAGTCTTGTGGGAACTTCTACGAATCGATATCAGCTAGCTTCACTATTCAAACCGATATGAAAACAACAGTCATTTTTGAAACGATTTTTTTTATCCGACATTATTTCTGGTGAATATAAACGTTATCTTTTGTGGGTACAACTTGACTGTCCGTGTTTTGTTTTAATAGTGAAATTAATAACAACCTAAATTTAGAAGTTATACTAAAGCGAAATTGAGCCTTCGACAGGAATCGAACAAGCATCACGTTTTTACCTTAGGGAAACCTTCATAAATTAAAACGTGCCTCTACCAGTTGGACCACGGAGCAAGGCTGACAGGACACAGTAAGAATTGCCTTTTAAAAGAACATATTTTTTCTCGTTGGGTCTTCTACAAATCTATATCTGCTGCAGTCTCGGATGAACTTGAGACCTCACAGATATTCAAAGTATGAACGGAAATTATGAAATTATTATTATTATTATTATTATTATTATTATTATTATTATTATTATTATTACATATTGTTATTATATTATTATTATACTATTATTAAATATTATTATTATTATTTATTATTAAACTTTATTATTTATTATTATTATACCATTATTATTATATATTATTATATTATTATTACACTATTATTAATTATTATTATTATTTACTATTATTATACTATTCTAATTATACATTATTATTAATTATTATTATATATTATTATTATATATTATTATATTTTTATTATAATACTATTATCAATTATTATTATTTATTAGATTTTATTATTATTATTGCTTATTATTATATTATTATTATATATTATTATTATTATACTATTATTAATTATTATTATTCATTATTATACTATTATAATTATATATTATTATTAATTATTATTATATATTATTATTATAATACTATTATCAATTATTATTTTTATTATTACTTATTTATTAAATTTTATTATTATTGCTTATTATTATACTATTATTATTATATATTATTATATATTATTATTATTATTAAGTGATACTAGCTTGGTTAATGGGGAACTGAAAGTTACTAACCAGTTATTTCGCTACTGAGCTAATACAGCTTGGCCAGAGGAGATATCAGCTCTAAGGTTTCGATCACCTTAGATTTTTTGAAAGTGCTATCATCTATCTTAGATGCTCCCAAAAGATCTGAGAATATTCCTAGGCAGATTGTTAAGTAAAGCAGAAAGTGAGTACAACTGAGGAATGAGCCTTGATGGAAACCTGCATTGATCAAATGCGCTTTAGAAAACTCGTCATTCACAACAAACTTCATGAACATAAGAGAAATGAGACATGAGAGAAAGGACTTGATGTTTGCATAAACTCTTCTATAAATGTCATAGCTGATTCCTTTCTGTAGCGAATCCCATACGTTATCATTTATGATGTTAAGTTAATAACCGCTAAAAAAGCTATTATCAAACGCCTTAATGATTCTGTGGGTGATGACAGATAAGCCATCAGCAGTGGACGTACAGGAGTTAACCACATACTGTTTGTCACTCGAAATTATATCAAGAAAGGTGATCAACTACCTTCTTGTTGCTGACAGATTCGAAGTATTTTCTAATGACACTAATGTGGAAGTCAAGATGGATGTCCAGTTCATAAGTATAATAACAGTATTTTTATCTTGACCAGTAGCCTTTGTAGAATAAAAATTTTTAATTAATCTAAAAACTTACCTAACTGAGATAATGAGATTCCAAAGCTTGTACCCTGTGAGATGAAGAGAGTCATGTCGAGTATCTGTGTATTTCAGTGGACCGTAAATAACTTGGCGCAAACTAGTCAATATTTTAAATGTGAATCTTTTAAATGTGTGAATCAGCTATCAAAGAATATATTAGCGAACATAATTTACATTTTATTAAATTATGAATAATAAAGACTTACCTTTAATTATTTGCCCTGGTTGATGTGGGCATATATATTCTGAGCGTTCAGAAGGACATTCCCAAGAACCATCAGTATAGCACTCACAGTTAAACCGGAAGCAGCCCTCATTGAAAGAGAACGCAACTCCTACAGGATACTGTTTACCATCTGCTTTACAGTATCGAATCACTGAGCCCACAGCAACGACCACGGTTTTTGTATGAGCTGAAAAATTTGGAAATTGTCATTAAAAGAATCCGTAAAATAAAAAAAATGTAGATATGAAGAAGACATTTTGGGAAAAGCGATAACATTTTCTTATCACAAAAATACTGACTTCTAGAAGTTTCTGTTCTTGTACGATCGCGATCCAGAGTTTGTCTATCCCAGCTAGGTTGGCATGTATCCTCCGCCATATCAGCCGGACATTCCCAGGCTCCATCCGATTGACATACGCAATTATATCTGATGCATCCTTTTATGAAAAAGAATGGGCGCCCGAGTTCGTATTGGTTTCCATTGACTGAACAAGCTTGGACATTATCACTGACAATGATGGTCATTTTCTTACTGGGACCTGAAAGAGAATAATTTACTGGGATTATCATAAACAGAATGATTACGAAATTTACGCGGGTCAACAATTCTGGAAAAGAAAAATGTAATGAAAGTTTTTTATTGATTTGTTTTTTTAAGACTTATCAACCTTTTGCATGATATTTAAAGCCAGAAAATATTTTTAGATTATTTTTAGATAAAGGTTTTATGGTGATTTAATGATACAAGTTATACTAATTAACCCATAGATGGGGACAGGAGAATAATTGGATCCATACCTTTCCTAGGAGTATTTGCGCATCAATGTATATAACGAACCCGATTGGAATTGGAGGTCGGTTCTCCGATCTCCGAGCCGTTATCCATTACACCTCCCGAACATCCAAGCTTACAGCAGCTGGTATTCCAAAGTAGTCACCTATCTAGATACTGACCAAGCTTGATGTTGCTTAACTTCGGTGATTGTAAGAAAATCGAATGCACGTTTTCAATCAGAATTAATATTTTGTTACGATGTGTGGTTAGTGTAACAGTTAGTAAATCGGAAAAGGAAATCAATGATCAGAGTTCGAATTACGGTTGAATATCCCTGTGAAGGTTATACATCCATTTTTCTCCCTCTAAGATATGGGTTAAATAGCGGGGCTGGTTGGTCTGTCTTACCTTGAGATGGTAACCCAACCAGTCTAATTGAAGGAAAACTTTGATTTGAAAACCAACCGGAAGAAGGATCAGCACTGTCCCTTGCCCCAATAGATGCCACTATTGCGATATCTACTGCATATGTGGTGACCCTTTGACTCTAAGGGATTACGGTACTAGTGATGTAGCAATTTTTATTTGCATATAGCTGGGATTCTGACATGTGCTACCACCCGGGGTCAGGGTGGAAATAGGAACAACAGCAATTAAGATGTGGTTCCACACTCCTCAAAAACTCGCTAATGGAATTCTCTTCCGGCTTCTTGCTTCTCTGTCAATTTTGATTATCAAAAATTTAAATGCAATGTCAATCGTTATCTTCTGTCTTCTTAATTCTTGTTCTTTTATTGTCTTCTCTCCTTAATAGTATATTTTCTCATCTTCTCTTAACACACAGCGACTCCTTGTGGCTTAGTGACTTAACCATGGGATGAAATGATTAAAAAAATCTATTTAATCGTATTATGAAAACGATACTCACTATTTAAAAAAGGAATCAACACGAACAAGCATTTAATTTTTTCATCTTATGATATATGTATGTCCGAGTAGTCAGAATATTAGCGGTCCGAATGTGAGAACTAGTCTCAAATCTCATCATGGCCGATTGGTCAAGGAAGTGACTTTTCAATAATAGCACCCCAGGGAGATGATTTTAGTATATGTGACCTGGAAAACATACCACAGCTTGACCTAAATCTTGTGGGTGAAATTGGGCAGACGAAGCTGTCTAGAAGCCATCTATGGTTGCGCTAGCCCGAAGCCACGTGTTATCAAGGTCGAAGTTCCAATCGTACTGACTTAGTTCAACTTCTAGTCACATCGGATTTTGCCTTCTTTCTCAGCATAGTTGCAATATGACGCACTGATTGAATAAACACAAATATCCTTGAGTGGGTGTCTGCAACTGGCATTAGCTAACCACACTTGAAGACAGGTATGCGCCATACGTTGGAGTAATGGATGGAGGCTCGGATTGAGGAATCGGAGAGCTGAGTTCGAATTACAGCCGGATCCACTACATTCTCTTACGTATTAATACTCTTGGGAAAGGTTTGAATCCTCTTCTTCTCCCCCCAGCTATGGGTAAATAGCAGGACAGACTGGTTTCTATAATCTTGAGTGGCAACCGGTCTGGGAGAAGGAAAAACTCTGAATTCAAAACCGGCCTGGAAAGGTTTGGGCGCCGTCGGGCTATCTTGTCCAAGAAACACGACTTTTACTGTGGCTGCAGTACCCATGATGCCCCTATGGGTTACGAGATAAAAAGAAAAATACGCCATAGCATGCAGCCAGCTGTTAATATATTTCTCCATACAATATTTTGGACCCTTTACTTTAATGAAAATATTTATTATTAGTAACTTATTGAAATATAACTTGCGATGCATCTAGATAGCCATTGCATTTATTATTCTAGGACACATAATGAAGCAAGAAAGGTTAGAAAATTTGACACTAAAGATGCAGGAAAAATGGTCAGTTCCCTGTAGCCCTCCAGTAAGCACCTGCTAACTTCTACCTTTACAATCAGTATCAGGCTAAGACGCGCCTTACTATGTTGACTATAGTGAACTAACCTTATTTTTTTCCGTATTCCACTGTTGAGGATTAAGTTCCACTCGAGCAGCTTCTTTCCGCAAACCACTGCTCTGTGGAACCGACTCTCAAAAGGATATTTTCCTGATTACTACAATCTTAACATGTTCAAGTTGGGGGTTAACCGTTATCTGCCCCACCTATCCGCATAAACTGTGCCTCTTACCCTGTCAACGTCTACCTCGAGTGGCTCGCGAGAATTGTACACTGTAAAAAAAATAATATGAAGCGACATACTACAGGAAAGTGTGACAGAGGGAAACGGCGGGTAATTTACGTACGAGCTTGTGTATATAGGACGTTGTGGAGCGCTATGATCGCCCACAACTTGCAGGGACACGGCAACTAGAAGAACGAGAAGAACAAGAACAAGAAACATACCTCTGATTACTGTTTGTCCTTCAGGCAGGCTACAGATGTATTCCGAGCGTTCAGATGGACATTCCCATGACCCGTCGAAATGACATTCACAGTTAAACCGGAAACAGCCCTCAATGAAAGAGAATGGACGTTCGACAGTGTATTGATTCCCATCTGCTAAACAGTGTCTAATCACTGTGCCGACAGCAACGACCATGGTTCTTGTATGAGCTGTCAATATTATTTTTGAAAATTAGAATTGTAAATTTTATTGTAGAAGTAATGTTTTAAAGTAAAGAAATAAGTCTAAACAAAGCATCTGAGTAAAGTCATAAAATCTTAGAATAAATTCGGTTCTTATGTCAAAAGCACTCACTTCTTTCTCTTGGAGTTGTTTCTATTCCCATACGATCACGATCCGGTGTAGGTTGTCTGTCTCGCCCAGGTTGGCATGTGTCCTCTGATCTATCAACCGGACATTCCCAGGAGCCGTTGTAATGACATTCACAATTATACTTGATGCATCCGGACATAAAAGAGAAGGGACGTCCCCGCGGGTATTCTTTTCCAAACGCATTGCAGATCCCTAGTGTTTCTGTTCTGCTATAATCACGATCCGGAATTGGTTGCCTATCCCGGCCATGTTCGCAGGTATCCTCTGCTTTATCAGCCGGACATTCCATGGATCCATCGCTGTGACATTCACAGTTATATTTTATGCATTTGTCCATAAACGAAAATGGAAGCCCGAGAGGGTATTCGTTTCCATTGATAACACAAGATCGGACATCATCGCTGACAATGATGGTCATCTTCTTACTAGGGCCTGGAAACAAATGAATTTATTAAGAGAATTAATGCTGCTTCATTAATTCATTTTTTCAGGGAAAATAATAATACCTGGGCTAAAAAAAAGAGATCAGTTAGAAAAGGTGATAATATAGACACAGATATGTCATAGTGTGTCTCTAGGCGAATCTGTGTCAAAAATAAAGCTAACCCATCATCGGCGTAACCATGCCAATAGACTATTAATATTACGCATTCTTTCTATCTAAATTCTATCTCAGTCTATCTATCTATCTATCTATCTATCTATCTATCTATCTATCTCAGTCTATCTATCTATCTATCTATCTATCTATCTATCTATCTATCTATCTATCTCAGTCTATCTATCTATCCATCTATCTCAGTCTATCTATCTATCTATCTATGGAATAGAAAATATATAATGCAATCTGGAAAATATTTTAGGTACTTCATTTTGCATAGGCGGCAATATCAACATATGAGTGTGCCAATTCAACAAGGAAATGACTTCATTTTTCTTGTTAATGTATATTTCACTGCGACTGATATATACAATTTCTCGACAGGCACACTCCTAAATAAAAAAAATAATTATCGATGGCGCATGCGATACAAAACAGCAACCAGTCTTTTGAAGGAAAGGACAAAAGCATGTCTGTATCACGTAATAACTGTATACACGTGGAAATACAGATATCCCATATTTGTAATGGATGGCGGGCTTTCTGATAGATGGATCCCTAGTGTCCAGGTGAATCAATTTTCGACTTTCACCGAAAAGCGTATAAAGGTTGGTCTTAGCATGACTGAAATTTGAGCAAATTCTTACTAGTTGAAATGGATACTTACCTGTCCCAAGGTTCCGTCCCTGCGCTGGTGGTATTACGACTACGACTAGCTTGGACCGACTCTGACCAGCCTGGACCAGCTATGACAAGCCAATACCAGCTATGACTAGCTTGTACCAGCTCTGACCAGCTTGGACAAGCAATGAGCAGCTAAGACCAGCTTAGACCAGCGGCTCGAGTGAACACACTCGGGTCCCAACGTTAAAAACTGATCTTGTGTAACAACCTGACTCAGTGGGGTGGTTCAAGTGAATATTCTTACTAGTTGAAATGTCTTTGGTTTAATACTGGTCTCACAGGTTCCTGTCAGTTTCTTACTGGGTGTCAGATACTTGAGTGATTTAGTCTACGAAGGCAATTCAACATCTTCAAAGAATTCAAATATGCATACGCTTGGTATGATTGTCGAACCCGATCCCAGAAAAGTGAGAATAATTTCGATTTTATTGTAAGCAGAAATTTCATGACAGAAAAAAAACTATATTTTTACTAAAAAATAATGTAAATAAAAACGTACCCCAGGTAACTGTTTCTCCTTCTCGAAGTCTGCAGATGTATTCCGAGCCTTCGGATGGACATTCCCATGATCCATCAGAATGACATTCACAGTTATACCGGAAGCAACCCTCAATGAAAGAAAATGGATTTCCTACTGAGTACTGTTTACCATCAGCTGTACAGTGTCTAATCACTGTGCCAACAGCAACGACTACGGTCCTTGTGTGAGCTGAAAATAATAGTTTTGAAAGATATTACAAGATTGCGTTCATTATGAAAATGGAATGATTAGATATGCAGTAGGTATTGAAAAAAGCGATACAGCATTTTGTTTATCGCGAAAGCACTCACTTCTTGTGTTTTCAGCCGTGGTACGATGGCGATTAGGGGTCGGTTCTTTATCCCAATCAAATTCGCATGTGTCATCTGCTTTATCAGCCGGACATTCCCAGGATCCATCGGTATGACATTCACAATTATATCTGATACATCCCTCCATGAATGAGAATGGGAGTCCCAAGGGATAATCGTTGCCCTTGGCGTTGCAAGATCTTAAATGATCGCTGACTATTATCGTCATGCTTCTGCTCGGTCCTACGAGAAAAGAAAGAAAAGTTTAGAAAGAAAAGTTATTGATTTTGATGTAATGAATATGCATACACCTGGGTTCCCCCTCATAGTAATATGATTGGCTGGGGTCAGCCATAAATACAGACTGATGTAGAGGTACATGGAGGACGCCATTGAACTACGCCATTGGCTATCCTATTGACGAAGCCTATTGGCCTACGCCTATTGCCTAAGCATATCGCCTACTACTACGATGAGTACCAGCGATTACGGCTACCTGCTAGATTGTACTACTCGGTTACAGTAGCCAAAACCACTTAGCTACTTCGAACAAATATATCCCTTTCCGGGACATATCAGATTTCCTAAACGACCCTACAGTATCCTCTAATTTTCTAATCTTGAACAATGGAAGCTTTTATTTTAAGTCGTGTCCGATGCAATATAACTGTGGATGTTTTCTAATAGACGCAACAACTTTTACTGAAAAGGCCAGAATAATTAATTACTTTTTTTAACTCTCAAAATTGAGTGTCTCTCAATTCTTGTATTGGGTGGAATTTAGCTAAAATAAATAAATCAATAAAACTAAAAGTAAATAAATATAGCATGTTTATCTTTTGTGGATTGGCCATCAAGTAAATATTTCAAGAAGCTTCAAAATATTATGAACAATGGTTAAATATATGAACATAACGAAATTATCACATTTAAGTAAACATCACACTGAGAGACGTGAACGTTAGGTGAATATGTAGAAAAAACTAATTCCTAAACAGTAATTTTTACAGTCGAGTTACATCGGCTGGACCTGATGGTGAGGCTAGAATTTGGGTCTTTCATGAAAACAGTAAAACATCTTTGCGAAGACAACAGAAAGAAGTGGAATAATGTTAAGTATGAGAATAATTATAATTCACTTCAATGTTGATAATAGTGTTAATATATTCTTGAACAAAGTGAAGCTTTAATTTACAATATTCGGACTATTGTCCTCATCTTTGTCGCCATATTTATTACAACGTTTCGGCCGTTGTACGCTCCGGCCTTCTTCAGGTGGTTGGAATGTCGAACTGAAACCTTTATTTCGCTCACTGGGGTAGACTGTTCTAGTTCCACGTGACATGTTTAATGGATATCAGTTATCAATTATCTCCTGTTAATTTCCCCCTTTAACCGGGTATTGAACTCACACTCTTTGGGTCCTGTCACTGGATCTAACCAACGCCTTTATCCACCGTGCCATGTGTCCTTGAGATAGTGAAGTTAAAAAGTATATTAATGCAAGACTAAGATTCTTTACATTCTGACCAAAGAGGATAATTGACCCACGTTGCCAAATAGGTTTTGAAAGATATCAGATTGATAGAATGCCTCCAAGTCTCTCCAGATATGACCCCAATAGATACAAATTGTGGTTAATCGCTGTAAGCGATATGCATGAAAATGCAAAATAAGATTTAAGCAGAGAATTCTTTGGGGATCAATAAACACTGTAACAAGTAATGTTATCGTCGGTCGAAAGAAAAGTTAAAGTCAACGAGTTTTTATTTCATTTAATTTGTCACTTTTGATAGTAATTCCCATATAAGGAAGGAATGATAAGACACACTTCGAGTAAATTGCTTTTCCCGATTAATTCATTTCTTGTCGGGAAGCACACTTTCTATAGCAAGACTTCTCGATTTCTAGGCCGGTAGACATTAATTTCACTGTTTTAAAACAACAAAAAACAAAAAGAAGCAAAAATAGAAAATCACTCAAGTACGTGTATTCACTAAATATGATGTTTATATTAAGAAATGGTTGGGTTAAAAGAAATCCACTGCTTTAAAATGTCTTTACGTAATATTTGCATATATCGAATTTAGTATCAGTTTATATTTCCGAAATGTGGTATTGTAACTATTTACATTATTCGGACTGTTATCCTCGTCTTTATTGTCACATTCACGATGTTTCGACCGTTGTACTCTCCGGTCTTTTTCAGCTGATATACGTTGATATACACAGCAGAGGTAAAAACAAAAAAAAACAAAAAACAAAACAAACTTGGAAAGTTGAGTTACTAAAGGGAACTAATTGACAATGATATATATATATATATATATATATATATATATATATATATATATATAAAAGGCATGGCACGTGAAACTAGAACAATCTACCCCAGTGGACGAAATAAAGGGTTCGATACGAAATTTCAAATATATCACCTGAAGAAAGCCGGAGAGTACAACGACCGAAACATCGTGAATAATAAAGATGATGACAACAGTAAAATTATTGTAAATACTGTAAATAGACTTTAGTGCTTGCATATACAGACTTTGAAATGCCCCAACGAGAGATGTGCATTTCTTAAATAGAGTAACTGGGATTTACTTCGTTGTGATAGTTTCCGGTGACTTAACTGGGAAATAAAACGTGACTTAAATGTAGTTTCCCTGAGTGAAAAAGAATACAGTTTCGTTCCCTGTCGGGAGCAACATTTTGTTTACTTCTCGATCTCTGCCCCTGTAGGTATTAATTTAAATGTCTAAAAAAACTGATATGTCTAATCAAATACATATACCAACAAAATATAACATTTATACCAATAAGTAATAAGCTCAGATTTTTAAAATTATATATCACTAATATCACAATGATAAGATAAAGAACAAATAGGAAACGTTTATCAATCGAACATATTTCGCTTTTATTAAAGCTTCATCAGAGAATGAGATATGAAGAAAAAGAAGAAAGAAATTCTGGTATTTTTACTTTTGTGTTGTTTGGTTTTCATTGTTTTTTAAAACAACGTTAATTTATGGAGTTCTGAATTCAAGAGAGACGACAGGTCCTTTCGAATCTCCAAATTAACGGATTCCAAGCCTAACTGAGAAACCGTAAATACATACATATATACATCCATATAATAAATGCAAATGTCAGTGTGTCACTGTGTCACACTTTTCAACTTTACGTCTAGATTCCGTAGCCGAACACAACATACCATTTTGGAATCAGGCCGACTCCCTGAGCAAATTAAAAACATTCCGGATCCGCACTTCTGAAAATTTGGATCCCCAAGTTTTCATTATTGCCATTGTTTTCGGTGATTTTTTTTATGTGATTTTTTGCAACGAATTTTTTGTAACAATTTTTATGACTTGAAAATAAATTTGGGAATAATCGAAATTAAATTTCAAAATCCATCGAAAGTCCCCCATTAAATAAAAATAATTGTTTGTACGGAAAGTAAGGACTTACGCACATCAAATTGTTTTTATATTAAGTGACGACTGAAGAATTATTGTTGAACTTTTAAAAGGTAAGCTTAAGTATTAATACAATACAACGATCAATTTTGAGTTATTCTGTAGTTTATTGTTGTCTATCGCATCTACTCCTCCTTACGTATTGCGATGAAAACCCAATCAACAGCCCTCCACAGGAGCTAGCTTAAATGCTGCCTGATACGGCGGCTTATAAGCTAGTATGCACATACATATGGATTGGGTTCAATAAAGATCACAATGATAAGATATAAAAACAAACAGGAAACGTTTATGATTTTAACATGTTTAACTTTTGTTAAAGCTTCACCAGAGAAGGAAATGTGGAGAAAAAAGAAAGAAATTATGGTATTTTTTAAATTTTTGTATTGTCTGATTTTCATTGGTTAATCGGGTTTCATGTACATTTCAGATGTTAAAGAAAGCTTAGTATAATCTTTGGCGTTTCGAATTCATAGTATAGAAAGTTTTGTCACATAAATTAAAATACTTACCACGGATGATTTCCCGTCCTTCTGGGAGAGTGCAAATATATTCCGATCGTTCTGAAGGACACTTCCATGATCCATCCTCGTAACAATCGCAGTTAAACCGGAAGCAACCTTCGGTGAAAGAAAATGGCTGACCTATTGGATATTGGTGATTTCCTGCCAAACAGTGACTTACTTGCGTTCCAACAGCTACAACCATAGTCCTTGTATGAGCTGAAATTATTGATTTCAAAGTTATTAATGAAAACAATTATGGTAGAGTAACAAGGTGAAAAGTATTAAACGAATGATTAGAAAAGATAAATTTTGAGAAGGCCAAGAAAATTAGTTTATCTTTCAAAAGCACTCACTTCTTTCGCGATCCGGGGTTGGTTGTCTATCCCGGCATGTGTTCTCCGATTTATCAGCCGGACATTTCCAGGATCCATTGTAATAGCATTCACAATTATACCTGAAACACCCGTCCATGAAAGAGAACGGACGTCCCGCTGTGTATTCCTTTCCGTAAAGACTGCAGGTCCTTACATTTTCAGTTCTGGTACGATCCCTTTCGCATGTGTTCACTGCTTTATCAGCCGGACAGTCCCATGATCCATTGTAATAACATAGACAATTATACTTGATACATCCTTCCATGAAAGAGAAGCGATTTCCCAATGAGTATTCCTTTCCGCGCACATTGCAGGATCTTTGTGTCCTGGTCCGGCTACGATCCGGTGTTGGTTGTCTATCACGATCACCTTCGCATGTGTTGTCTGCTCTATCTGCAAGGCATTCCCAGGATCCATCGGAGTGACATTCACATTTATATTTCAGACATTGATCCATGAAAGAGAACGATTGTCCTAATGTGTATTCCCTTCCTTTGGCCTCACAATACCGTATATTATCACCAACGATGACTACCACTTTTTTACTGGGACCTTGAAAGGGAAAAAACATTAACGTAATGAGAGCTTAGAAATATAACGATAAAAATAGAGATAAACAAAAGCATTTTAAAAATGTGTTATGCATTTCAGAATTCTTCAAAATCGCTTACAAAACTCTTATTATAAATACAAAAATATGTTGCTTTTTATTTTTAAAAAATCATTCATAGTTTCAAGGCTCGTAATATAGCTAAATTCCTCTAGCTCTCTCTCTTTCGTCAGCATCCGTTCGCATCCGATCATCGAGATCGTCGTCCTCTCTTCCGGGTCCCTTTCTCCCATTCTCTCCTTCCCCCTTTGGTTAGCAGTGGCGGAGATGTCTGTAAATCAAAGAGAGCTTGACGAGTCCATTCGGGTGAATTTAATTTTGGTGGGCATCTCTGCACGACGAAGAAGCCCACATACATTGACCAGATGCACCTCCATCGGGGCTCAAATGGGATTGAGACAGTCGATATCTGGCAAACGTGATTGCATCGGGCTGTCGAATGCTTGCTCTGTAAGGTCTGCCATGGTTATGCCAACTCGACTGGCCCTACCCTACTCTATTGGTTTGGTCGTTGAGATCGTGTCTAAATCTTTGCCTAATCTGCCGTTACTTTCTCTGTATATTTACACAAATTACGTCTATGTAGTTGTCAAGGGAGGTAATCATAAAATATGACATTTTTGGTTATCCATCGCATTACACGTTAATAATAAAAATCAATTAAAAATATATTCAAAAACTCACATGTAAAACCTAAAAATAGTAAGAAATTAAAATATCAATTTTATATATATCGTTATTTTTCTAGCATGGATAAACTAGTTTGAATTTAATATGCCATCAAGTGGAGGATGCGTTACATAATGAATTAGTTAAAAAATAATTTATTTTTCTTCTTAAATAAATAAAGTTACCTAACTGCCACTATTTAGTTGATGTTAAAATAAACTCGTAATATTAATGTTTTTATTTTAGCATATATTAAAAGAAAACAAAAGTACCTCTGACGATCCTTTCTTCTGGTTGACGTTCACATACGTATTCGGAGAGATCCGATGGACATTCCCATGATCCATCAGAATGACAATCGCAATGAAACCGGAAGCAATTATCAGTGAATGAAAATGGCTGTCCGACTGGGTAATTTTTACCTCCTGCTGTACAATATGTTATTTTTGTGCCGACTGCTATGACGATTGTCTTCATTTGAGCTGTAAAATTTGATATTTCATGACTATGAGTGTATAGTTAATAAGGTTTAAAAAAAATCAATAATGAGCATTTAAATTGTGAAACATTGGCAAAAAGTATCGGAAAAACCTATATGATTAATTCCAAATAAGATAAACTTACATTTTACAGTCATTGTTTCTTCTTTGGTGACGTTTCTTTGTGAATCAACTCCGCATGTGTACTCGGCTTTGTCAGGTGGACATTCCCACGATCCATCGAAGTGACAATCACAGTTGTATTTGTAGCAATAGTAATTGAAAGAGAATGGACGTTCCAGAGGGAAGAAGTGACCAACTGCGAAACAGGATTCGACCTTGTCGTTGTAAATAATGATTAGTCTCCTCCGCAATCCTGTAAGATGTTAATAGTATATTTATATATAAAACGGAAACATTAATCTGGTAAAGTATTATAAAATAGGAATAAAATAGAAGGAGGCTCGGATAGAGGAATCGGAGAGCCGAGTTCGAATTCCAGTCGAATCCATTACATTCACTTACGTGCTAATACCCTTGGGAAAGGTATAAATGCTCTTCTTCTGACCCCAGCTATAGCTTTGTCTCTTTTGTGTTCATAGATGCGTTTTTTGTCTCTTTTGTGTTCATAGATGCGTTTTTTTTAAATTTCTACTTTGTTCTCCAATATATTGCCAAAACTGTTCCTCCCAATATATTGGAGAAACAAGTAGAAATTAAAAAAAACGCATCTATGAAGACAAAAGAGACCTTACAATAAGCAACTTAGCTAATGCACTAGTAATACATAGGAATAAATTCAACCATAATTTTGATAATATTCTCCACACGTGACATTAACTGACGTTATTTTCAGTTAACAATATAAAAATAACGTTCCCTACATTCCAGTTGCTAAGAACACTCTGTCTTTTGTTTTTATTAATTTCTTTGTTTAATTAAATTCATTTCGTTTTTTCTTTGAGAAAGTCCACATTGGACGAAACGCGTCAGCAATTAATAGTGTTTTCCTATTGTCATTTATATTTATAATATATATATATATATACATATATACATATATATATATATATATATATATATATATATATATATATATATATATAGAGAGAGAGAGAGAGAGAGAGAGAGAGATGTGTGAGTGTATGTAGAATAAAAAGAAAAAAAGAATGGAAAAATGACTAGAATTTAACGGCTCTATAAAGAATGTGGCCAATGAAAAAACTAGAACAACAAAAGTTCGTTATCGAGGAAAAGCGTGAAGGACTTATCATGCAACCGACGGTAAGTTTAACGTATACATGTTTCGTTATGATCAGACAAATCTATGGAATTCATTAAATAGAGTGAAATAGATTCATCTGACCCTGCAGTGTAATCACGGAACTTAAACTCACTCGCAAGATAAGTCCCTTGAACTTTTCTTCATTTATATATATATATATATATATATATATATATATATATATATATATATATATATATATATATATATATATATATATATATATATGTATATATATATATATAAATATATATATATATATATATATATATATATATATATATATATATATATATATATATATATATATATATATATATATATATATATATACAGACATGACAGAATTGAATAGACACCAAGATAAATTTTATTTCTGATTTTTTTTAATAATCAAGATAAATTAACTTAGATTTTTTTAATAACCAAGATAAATTAACTTAGATTATTTGATTAAAATTGCAGGTAACAATACTGGAACATGCCACGAACCAAAGGAGCATCAGACCGATCCGAATTTCAGCGAGGGCGTATCGTGGGCCAACATGAAGGTGGTTTTAGTCAAAGAAAAATATCTGAAAATCTTTCAATACCCCTTTCTACTGTCAATAGAGTGATCATACAATTCACCAGAGAGGGCAAGAAGTGCACAAAACCTCATCCAGGCCGCCCTGGGCCCTCTGAAAGAACCATGCGTCTTGTCAAAAGAAATGTTGAACAGGATCCACTTTGCAAGGCCTCTGACATAGCAACACAAGTTGATGTCAGTCCCAGAACAGCTGTCAGGTATCTTCACAAGCTGGGCTAGTATGGCAGAGCTGTGAGAAGGAAACCATTTCTCCGTCCAGCCAATATCAAACGCAGAAAGGATTGGGCACATGAGATGGTGGAGAGAAATGTGACCTTTTAGACCACTGTCATTTTCTCCGATGAGTCAAGATTCGCATTATTTTCCGACAGTGGAAGAGTATGGGTATGGAGACTCTGTAGTCAAGAGTTTGATTTAAAAAGACTGCAGACAATGGCGAAACATGGGGGCCTTTCAGTAATGGTATGGGGTGCAATTTGGAGTGATGGTCGCTCAGAGCTTGTGGAGTGTGAAGGAAACATTAATTCAACCAAATATGTTTCTATATTAAAGAAAGGGCTTCTTCCAATATTCTCAAGTAGTAGAATGAGCAAAGTTGACTCCCCATTTATGGAAGATGGAGCTCCATGTCAACATTGGTTGAGACAAAATGGGATCAATAAACTTCCATGGCCGAGTCAGTCCCCGGATATTAATCCTATTGAACACCTTTGGGGCATATTAGATCGAAAACTCCGCAAAAAGAAGAGGAAGCCATCTTCTAAGCCCAAACTTTTAAGATTATTGCGTGAAACATGGCAAGAAATCCCTCAAGATAATATTCGTGAACTCATCGTTAGCATGCCTAGAAGGGTCCTTGCATTAAAAAAAGCAAAATGGATGTCAACCAAGTATTAGTTATTAAATTTATGAACATTTATAATTACTTCATTTGTATAAATTACTTGTTTAATCAAATAAACGGTTTCTGTGAGCGTCTATTCAATTCTGTCATGTCTGTGTATATATTATGATTATTATTATTATATTTTATTATAAGAGATTATAATAATAACACTTTAAATCGCTACACAAAAGCTTTCATGTTTCAAACTATGATTGTACTTCCTCAGGCGATGGTTCGTAACTGACTTATATATATATATGAGTATAAGATCAATATGTTCACTTATCTTATGACTTTCTTTACTCGGAGTTTCGCAGGATTACATCCATTTTTGAAGAGACTTAATTTTTTAAAGAATTATTTGGATGGATCGTATATATCGCTTCCTCTTGAGATTTGGGGTGAACTTGTGTCCTGATGGACGATCAAAACAAGGAGCTTCATTGAAAGTGCAACTGTTCATTAAGACTGGAGAAAATTCTGCATCTGCTCGATAATAATTAAAAGCTACGAACTTCGTTTTGGAAATATTGAATATTACAAGCCAGATAATTTCAAGGTCAATTATAATAAACATTCACAGTTTGTATTTATTAAGTATCTTATTGGTAATTTTCCAGAACTTTCCAGAATTTTGTTTTCAACTGCGCATAGATTCTCTTAGAATTTTCCAGAACCTTTAAAAATGATTGCGGGAATTTCTAAATGCGACAAGTATTTTACTACACCTTTCACCGTGACAGAGGTGGTCGTGGTACTGGTTACTCTGAGAATTGACGGTAATATATTCAGACACGAACCAAGGCTGAATATTCGGCTTTTGTTGATGCATTGTGACGGATAAATGACTCCGTGCTAGAAAGAATCAATTTAAAAATGAAGGAGCCTCTTCTGAGGCCTCTTGTTTTGAAGAATTTCTGAAAGAAGAGCTATCTCAGTGAATATTGAGAGAAATTAAACACGCATCAAATGAATTATAAAACATTATAGTAGGGATGTATTTTTTCAGAGAATCTCATTTTCATAAAGTAAACATTCAAACCATAACAAAGTGGAGATTTAAAGTCACTTACTTTTGGCTAATTCTTCACTCGGCTCAGTTGAACACGTGTATTCTGTAAGATTCGATGGACAGTCCCAGGAACCATCCGAATAACATTCACAATTGAATCGGTAACATTCGTCAGTGAACGAGAATGGCTGTCCAAGTTGATATTCGCGACCTCCAGCTTCGCATTTGCTCATTTTCGAAGCAATCGGTGCAATAACACTCTCCCAGTGAACTGCAAAATCAAACTTTCATTATTAGCAAGATTTATAGAAACATTAGAATAAAATTAGTATCAAAATAAATACTAACACCCGCCCAGTCGAAATATGAGTGTTTTTTAAATCTTTTTTATGTGACTAATGCAATGCCTTAAGAAAATAATCTGATATAACTCCTATACCAGTAATAGCAGAAGCAAAATAGCCGTTTCCATACAAGAAACATTCGGCATTCATTGACCGAAAAGTTAGTGTTATTATCAACTGAAATCATTTATTAAAACAATTTTATAGACATGTAAACTTTCCAAGTCCACTAAATGTTATA
Source organism: Acanthosepion esculentum (assembly GCA_964036315.1). Classification (NCBI taxonomy): domain Eukaryota; kingdom Metazoa; phylum Mollusca; class Cephalopoda; order Sepiida; family Sepiidae; genus Acanthosepion; species Acanthosepion esculentum. The sequence continues at coordinate 2,149,745 of OZ038482.1, forward strand.
ACTCTTTCTAATATTCACGCAGGTTTCTTCCAGACTTATTGGTTTTGGTTGTGTGGAAAGATAACAGCTTGATTATATCATCTAATTACATGTGCTATCCTTTTTTCTGGTTGCTGCTGTTTGAAGTCTTCAAGTAATGATGCTTTTGTTATCTGGTAAAGCTATTCTTTTCAGATTCAATAGCGCCAACCTGTAGGGTCTGATGATGAATCACCTTTTATATTATTATTATTATTATTATTATTATTATTATTATTATTATTATTATTATTATTATGTATTTATTGAGTGAGAGGACGGTACGCCGAGAAATTGACGCAGTGCTATAAATAGACGAAGGACACCCAGTTTGATAATTTTATAGCAAGTACATGCATCACAGCCAAACGTGCGCGATATAGTTACATGTATTTGGTAAAAATAACGTATAACCTTGCAAGTGGAGCTCAGTTTGAAATATCTTCATGTCGGGTAATCCAGTCGGCTCAGTTATCGGTTAAGAGTGATTCCCACTATCGAGATGTGGCTTCCAAATCGCATTCACTGTCTCCTTTAAACTTAAAAAAAAAATTCGGCATCAGGCTATGATGCTCTCTAATTACTTATTATTATTATTATTATTATTATTATTATTACTACTACTACTGTTCCGTTTGATTTCTGTTGTAAAACACGTTTCCTTCCAGGTTTCAACCAGCAACCTAAGATCAGAAATGGCTTCATGATGTTTTCTACTGATCATTTTTGTAAAGATCACACATATTTTACATAGATAAAGCTCTTCGTAATGTGTGAGTTGTGCTTGTGAAACAATATTTTGCTTTTCTTTAGGCCATGGGCTACCAGGAATCCCTTCAATGAATGTATCAGAAACTTTTCCAATTATTATTATTATTATTATTATTATTATTATTATTATTATTATTATTATTATCATTATTATTATTATTATTATTTCCTTTGATTTCTGGAGTGTACTCATTTCTTTCCGGCTCCCAACCAGAGACCTAAGGTCAGAAATAGTATCATGACATTTTTCACTGAGCTTTTTTGAAAGAAAAAAGATGTGTGCTGTACTTGCGAGTACAACTTTTGTATTTCTTCAAGGAATGGGCTGCCAGGGAGTCCTTCAATAATAATAATGATAATAATAATAATGATACGCCTTTCTCCCGGGTGTAGTTTGGAGTTTGCAAATATGATTACAGGCTAAAGTGCACAATGAATGTATAATGACTGCTATGATTCATGGAGGTGAAACATGCAAACAAACAAAATTAAAATTGATTAATGGAAAGAGCAATACTGGAAATAAATATAAGTGATAGAAAGAAGAGAACAGGAATCAGAAAACAAATCAAGATATGGTATATCATCAAAGGGATTAAACGACTAAAATGTAGGTGGGCGGAATACATAGCAAAAAGAAAAGATAACAGATGGAGCAAATGTTTGGTTGTTCAATAGATAACAAATGAAAAAGAAAGACAGACAGTGATAATGAAATAGAAAGGACTACTGATAAGACAGCAAAAAACTTTACAGCCATTGTTTTCATGGAGTGATAAGAGAAATACCTTTGACTCACAATTGATTACTATTGGTTTATTATTAGAAAGTTGAAGTTGTATGGAAACATCATAAGAGCTAACAATTGTTTTACTGCCACCCTACAAGTTAACACCTTAGACAAAAGAAGAAACAGCAGACAGGGGAAAATTGGCTGACCATGTCACTGGACTGGAGGATCACTCACAGAGACTCTGACATTGGTACGCAACTGTGACATATGTAGGGAGCTGATCAGGTACTCATTTGTGCAGAAATTCTATGACTACATTCGATTATTATTATTATTATTATTATTAAGAATCAATAAAAAAAAATAAAACTATAATTTATCTTAGTATTTCTCTTAAAAATTGCTGATAACCATATAAGCATTTAAAAGAAATAATTGAAAAGCTGTTTACGTTCAAGAAGCTTTTTTGTAGTACTTGTCAATAATACAGCAGAAAATATTTAATAAAGTGTTATGAAAAGAGTTTCTTGAAAATTAGCTTACTTTTTTCATTGACGACTCTTTGGTGTCCTGGCACGCATCTGTCTTTAGCTAAGTGGGCTGGACATTCCCATGAACCGTCCGAGTGACATTTACAATCATATTCAAAACAGTCGTCAATGTAAGAGAATGAACGTCCTAATGGATACTCTTTGCCTTTGACCGCACAGGAACGCAGGTTTTCGCCAAAAATAATAGTCAACGTGTAGGTGGGAGCTGTGAATACAAAATGAAGTAAAAAACAAATAAACCATTAATTTATTTCACTTTACGATTATTATAAAAGCAACATTTTATTAGAGTATAGAAGCAAAATTCTCAATCAATTTTACGACAGTTGTATTTTACATATACTTTTCTCGAAGAAAAGAAAAACGTTATGTATATTTGATTTCAGTTATTTGAATGCGCTCCCATACATTCAGTTATTTAAATATATTTCCATTATATATATAGTCACCATATTCTCTTACTTAATTTTAATTCCTAACCACTGAGAATTTATCTTTCTGTCGAAGCACTTCATTAAAGATTGTGTACCGAAAATAGGTAAAGATTAGGACAAATTTGGTTCAATTTAACACATGAATTCTCCCCTTACCCCCCAGAAATCATGAGTTTAGTTGTACAGAAAATGATTAACTGTAAAAGGGATAAAATGGTAATGTCAGTGGGCAGTGAAAAGATGATAGAACGTAAATAGAGTTTTCCACTTGTAAAAAATAAGAAAAAATCTCCGAGGAAACGATTTTTATAGATCAGCATTTTTCAGACTTTCCTTAGGTTTGTCAGAATAGAAAAATATAGATTTTTTATTGCTTTAGAAGAGGGTTTCTGTTTATAATATCGGTACAGTGTCAAATCGATCCCTGACTTTTATAGAGTTATTGAAATCACCTTTTTGTGTACGAAAATAGCGTTGTTATTTTTTGTGGGGGGTACAAATAAGCTTCTATTAAATAAAGAACAAACAGATATGTACATATTTAATTAAAGAACAAAAATTTAAATAAAATATTTTATCCGTTTATCTTTCATTTAAGGAAAATAATTATTAGTCTTAAATGTTTGTGTATGTGCTTTCAAAAAAAATCGCATACAAAAAGTTTTAAAAAAGGTATAAAGTAGGTTATAATATTCAGAAAATTAAAAAAATATGCCAATATCAATGACATTAGCACGGTTTCCCACTTGACATATTTAAATAACAGGTAAATGACTAAGGTCAATAAGTCTGTAGAAGTCAGGGAATGATTTTACTCTGTATCAATATTATGAAGGGAACACCCTTCTAAAATGATAAAACAATCAGTATCTTTCAATTCTGAAAAGTCTCGCGGCTTAAGGAAAACCTCGAGATTGCTAATCTACAAAAATGATTTCCCCCCAGATTTTTATTTTATTTTAAGAGTGGACCCGCCGATTTAAGTAGTGCCGAAAAGATGTTATCTACTGATTACCAGGGTAGAACCGTGATTATTTTTTCCGACAACAAGACTTTTCTCTGTCAATATAACCGTAATATTTGAAATGAATGATATTAGGAGTTATATAAACAACTCATATTAAAATAGTTTCCTCTGCTCCCCCAAATTAAAATAATCTGCAATTAATTAAGACAGTAGATAATTTCCCATGCATTCCCATTGTGAAATGAATTATATGATTTCAGGAATTGTTTTTATGTATATTATAGCAAAATCAGTACCAATTAACTTCTATAGTAAAACTATGTCCAATGTATAAAATAATTTCCAATGCATTTCTATAATAAAATAATTCCTGGCAATTTCTACAGTAAATTTGTTCCCAATTCATTTTTATAATAAAAGTATTTTCAGTGCATTCCTACAGTAAACTTATTCCCAATGAAATTCTCATTATTTATAATGCATTTCTTAAATCTGTATGACCCCAAGCAAAGCAGTACAGACACTAGCATGCAAGGGGTTACAGGGTGCAGTGGAATTAGGAACAGGACCATTAGTAATGATGAGAAAGAGAAAAAAACAGTCAGGAGGACAGTAGATAGCGATTGACATTGCATTTAAATTTTTGCAGATTAAAGTTGGTTGGAAAGCCGGGAGGGAGTTCCACAAGCGAGAAGTGCGGGATAAGAAACAGTTAGCATAGAAATTACGGCTACATCTATATAAGTCTAGGTAGCATAGCGAAGAGCTTTTCCGAACCATTACCATAAAAGTATTTATAAAAAAAAGCACAGGTAGGAAACCTTACGGCATTGGGCGAGTGACTAAAGCCGAGCCGCCAGATCAAGACCAATAATATTGCTGATTCTTCTTTGGATCTTATCAAGGAGCTCCAGGTAAATAGCAGGGGAATCGGAGCATATATGACAGAAATATTAAAGCATGGACAAATGGTAGACTTATAGATATGTAAGATAGATTTCAGAGAGAAAAATTATCTTGACACTGTGAACCGACTTTCTTAGCAGCAGATCTAGCGATAGATTTAATGTAGTCTTTCCGTCTCATGTCAGCTGAGAACATTAGCCCGAGAAGTTAAATGTCTGTATTTTCATGATTTTGACATTTCCGGTTTGTAACTCGTAGACTGAAATATCCCACTTGCTAATAACCAGACATTCTTTCTTCTTACATTTAAGGCTTTAGTCCTTTCTTCCCGTTTTCCTTTACGACTTAGTCTAGCAGTTCCAAAGAACGCAATGTTTTGCTAGTGTTTATGTAACTATATGTAATACCGACGGGGATTTTAAAAAAATTATTCATATCAGTCCCTAATGTTCAAAGATGGATAGTCTATAGGCTGAAAATTCGTAAAGACAAAGTGTAGATTATAGTAAGAGCAATTCTATAGATGTAATTATGTAGAAAGTAGAAATCATTTCAATATTTTAAAACTTGTTTCGACTTTAATATAATTCAATTCAATGAAATCGTTAATAAATAATACTGATTATATTTATGACAACAATAACAAATAAATTTAATGAAAATAACTGAATTAAAATTAAATTATATTTGAAACATAATTTAAAAACCAAAACGCACACTCGTATAGCTCTCGTCCGGATTGCCGTGGACATATATAGTCTGTCCGTTCCGATAAGCATTTCCATGATCCATCTATGTGACAGTCACAGTTGAATCGGAAGCAGCCTTCGATGTAAGAAAATGAACGTCCCAGTGCGTAATGTTCATTATGGACATCACAATGTTCTAGCTTTATGCCTAGGGCCATGACGATGCCTTTGGAATCAGCTGAAAAAGCAAACGAATATTGTTAGAAAAATTAGTTTAGTCATATGATTGTTGAAAAAAAAAACTGGCAGAAGAAATTTGGAAACATTTCGTTCGGAATCTGTTTTCAAAATCGATGTTTAATTGACTACAAAAACATATGTTATCATTTTATTTCTATTCTCTTATTTATATTCGACATAACTATAAACTTACAAATTCCCTTTTATGAGGGAAATATTTAACGAGATAAAAATATTTTATTAACGTCTCTGCGGACACCACTCCCCTCCTTCTCACAATTGTAGTTCATGGTGACATTCAAGGCAGAATAGTGCAATGGCTTGTTGGTTCCTTTTGCATTCAGGGGTGGATTTCTTTTTAAAGTTAACTTCTTCTAGTCTAAAAAGACAGGGCCTACAACAGTTTTAATTGTCCTAGACTGGTTGCCACCTAAGACCCAGTCTGCCCTGCCATTTTACCCATAGCTGTGGAGAGAGCCATGGCGGGGAAAAGATAAAATCATATTTTTCCTAAGGGTATTAGCACATAAGCGAAAGTAATGATCTCGACTGGAATTCGACCTCTTCGATTTCTCAATCCGAGTTGCTAAACGTTACTTCACCGTGTCCCCACTGATAACACAATAAAAATGTAGTATGCTTTGTAATTTTATCACCTAAATGAGCTTTTCCTAAATATGATCATTTTTAAAAGGTACATTTCGTAACTACAGCAATTGAAGGCTTCTTTTGAAAATAAAAATAAACAAATCCTTAATAAAAATCCGTTTTAAATATGATAATATTTAGGAAAGGCTTATTTAGGTGATAAAATTACAAAGCATGAAAAACGGAGTAGATTTTAAAAAATCTATCAAACATTAATAATACTATGCTTCATCCAAAAATGTCTGGGAATATAAAACTATTGCATTTTCCTTATTTAATTTCGGACTAGCGTCATCATCTTTGTTGATATTATCACAAAGTTTCGGCCGTTATGGTTGCCAACCTTCTTCAGATGTAACCTTCAGGAAATTTTTAAATGAACCTCTTATTCAATATTTAATCTACAGGGTTAGATGGTTCTCGTTCATTTGGATTTGATGTGACAAAGTAATTGTTTGTCCAGTCTCTGAGCCGGGCAGTAAAGACTTAGACTGTGGAAACAAATGCAAGTAATTTCTGATGAAAAGTACTGGCGGTGGAATACGAGAAACAAACCAGTCATAGATAGCGGAACGAGGACACTCTACCTCGAAGATAAAGGATTCACTTCAAAATTCCTTAAAGGTTATAGGCTCAACAGACACCTGAAGAAAGCCGATGGCTTCTACGACCGAAACGTTGTGATAATAACAAGAAACATTACGAAATCAGTTCTAACATAACTAATTTAATAATGATAATTCCTCTGCCTAGAAATTCAAACAGATAATTGTTTTCAACTTCTATCAACTAATATCCAAATATATACTGTTATACTTTTATCTGGAACGAGTATACGACATTGTTTTTTTATTTAGAGAATATGATAATATTTCGTAATATTTAAAGTTCTCATGTTACTTCCATATATTCTCAGCGCCCAATAATGGCACAAATACAATTGATTCTAAAACTCCGATTCCTTTAAAATCTCGTTAAACATTCAAACTATAACGATAATCAACGAGAATAAGTATTTTCTTGATTTATTTCAATCAACTCACTTCTTTCAGCAACACTCTGATGTACTGTCCTATTTTCATCAATAGTCGGTTCTTTCTCGCCATCTGGTTCACATGTGTCCTCATCGGTTTCTTCACCTGAACATTCCCAAGATCCGTCTGAATGACAGTCACAACTGTACTTGGTGCAACTGACCATGAATGAGAAGGGGATACCCAGCTCGTATTCATGACCCCCAACATTACAAGACCTGGTGTTATCACTGACCACGACAGTCAATTTCTTGCTTGGACCTGCAAAAGACAAATACAATATTTATAAAGTTTACAAAACGAAAACATTAAATTTTCTGTAACTTTTCTATTGTATCAGATTATAACAATTCAGGGTGTGATATTTGCTTTTAGCATTATTTAGCAAATAAGCATATATGGAAAAAGAATGTATAACGCCAAATGAACAGGTGGAGATAGTAAACTAGTAAAGTGAATTCGAAATCCTGGCTTTTAGTTGCGTTCAAAAAATTCGTGGTTCTGAGTCAATTATGTCACTCACTGACATCGACCTTAGAATAATATACACCATATGTTATTATTATTGTTTTTGTTGTTGCTGTTGTTGCATTCATATATTAATATTATTTTTATTTTCTTTGATATCTGGCGTTTACACATTTCTTTCCGGGTTCAGCCCAGGGACCTAAGTTTAGAAATGGCATCATGACACTTTCCACTGCAAAAAAAAAAAAAAATAATAATTACATAGATAAAGCCCTTCGTAAAGTGTGGGCTGTACTTGTCAGAACAATTTTTTGTATCTCTTTGAGGCATGGACTTCCAGGGATCCCTTCAATTAGTCTACTGGAATCTTTTCCAACCAATCCTAAGGCTCCAACTACAACAGGGATTGTTGATGTTCCCATGTGCCACATTTTTGAGATTTCTATTTCAAGGTCCTTGTATTTTGACAGTTTTTCGAATATCTCCAAAGATACATTGCAGTCTGCAGGGACTGCCATATCAATAAGGGGGCACTTATTTTGTTTGTGGTCTTTAATAACAATGTCTGGGCAGTTGGCTTTGATTGTTCTGTCAGTGTGCATTGTGTAGTCCCATGGAATTGTAACAGGTCCTATCTCCGTAACCGGGTCAGGGTGGTGTTCGTACAAATAATAAATGATTATTACTTTATTATTTTTATTATTATTATTATTATTATTATTATTATTATTATGATTATTATTATTATGTAATAATAATTAGTATTGTACTGGTAAATCATCAGTTACCTCCCCTTAAGATTTAGGAGATATTAAATGTAACTGGTATAACCCGTCAGTAGACGAGTAGTCAGAGTAAAGTGCTATAAAGATTTAGTATAAGTTTATTCACTGGTTTTGTTTTTACTACAAGTATAACATATGATATATTTAGGTTTTATTTTTCAAGATGGTCGAATTAGCACGGATATTGATGAGTCTATTACGCCAACCATCACGTCCCTGCATCAAGGTTGGAATGTCATTAAGGAGGTATTCTCTATCATAACATAGCTGGTCAGTGTAGGTGGTTGCTAGGCGACCAACTCGACTTGCTCTATGGTTCGGTGTCCAGAACTGTTGATAACACACGAGTTCTTGTTTTGCTTGCCAGCTGTGTCAAAGCAAAGCGCATTCTGCGTTTGCGTAAGATTGTAGAAGTATAATCGATGGGCCATGGTTCTCCACAGTTGCTTGTCCTTTGTAGCTCTTAATAAATATTGACTTTTTGTTATTTCTCGTAAACATTGCTCCGTCGTTTACTCAAGCTAACTAGGCAGGTTGTGTTGTTTTCCTCTGTCCCTCTTGCCTTCAATCTGTCCTGTAAGTAACAAAATTTCCAAGCCCTCATCATGTGCCATAGGAATGTCAATGGGTCTTTTAGATTCTAAGTATAAGTGAACTTTTTTATTCCATTTTCTCTAAAAAATTGTCATGTTCGGTCAATGGTATTCTCAGCATCCTTCTGTAGAACCATATTTCTATTGGTTCAAGGCTCTTCTTGATCTCTGAGGGCATTGTCCAGTATTCACTACCATATAGGAGGACCGATATTACATATCAATTCTGTACACTTTTCTTATTTCGAAAGAAATTTTTTTCTGTTTCCTATTAATTTGCTTAGCTTTTGGAAAGCATCTTTCGCTATCCCAATGCGCCTTCGGATTTCAGTGTCACATTTTCCGTCCTTTGTTCGAACATTTCTTCGATAATTAAATGATTATATTTGTTTGATTTTGATATCTCCAATTTGTAATTTACAAGTTGACTTGTTACTTATCCTAACAATCAATTTTGAATCTTTTCTTCTCACTTTTCTTCATTTTAGCTTCTGTAGGAATTCTTGTAGATTCCTTTCTGTGTCGACTATCAACACTCTTTTATCTTCATATCTTATGTTGTTAAGATTGTGGCCGCCAATAATGAATCTTGGTAGGACTTCTAATTATATTGGAATCGACTTACTGTATAGTTTGAATAAGTCCGGTAAGAAGACCAATCCTTGTCTTACACCCCTTTCTATTTTTGTATATTTACTGAATTAATTTTCTATCTGTAAGCAGGCAGTGTTTTTTGTCAGTATAGATTCTAGATTATTCTAATAACCTTCCCAAATAATATCACGGTTACCTAGCAGCTTCAACATATCATAAAGCATAATCTATAACACAGAGGGATATAGATAAATCCACTATAAATCTAAGTAAATCCGTGATTATCTTGAAAACTGTCGGAGTTAGCTCCTCCTCAGTTCCTTAATCCTTCAACAGAGGTCTCTCTCTTCTGGCTATAAATACTGGCTGACCCTTCGTCTCTCTCTCTCTATTTTCGACTTAGGTCTTGGGCCGCCACCTTGTGCGGAGGTGAGGTAAATTTCTCTTTTCAACCAACACCAATTTGTGACCTCTCACAGATACAGCGTTTCCCAAATTCTGGGAACACGCTAAGAACAATACACGTACGTACGAACACTCACAACACACACATAATTTCTCCATACAAACACTATGTAACTGTTCATGTCTTTGTGTAACTTGTTATTAATATATATTTGTTTACATGTATATATCGGTCTTATTTGTTTTCTTTGTCTTCTTTGGACTTAATTAAAGTCCAACATTCTCATGTAGCTGGACCGGCCAGCAGGAAATTTTAACCTTCTGATATCTCTCCACATCTTCACCCCACGGTCCGCTACAAAACAATTTCTTCATATAAAACTGTATTAAATAATGTTTTCCATTATGAATAAGCATAAAATTTAATGCATTTTTATTAGCATTGTTAAGGATGAAGAATGAATAGTTTTTTTTAGTTCAAAATTTGTGCTTTCTACATTGTTGACTGTAAACATTTACTGATCTATATACAGATTTAGTATACTTCATCTTGTATTTCATACGAGAATTGCTTAAAAGTTCTCGGCTTTTCGGCAAACACTCGTCATATATGTATAACTCCGTTTAAAAATATTGTTCTTTTAAACGTTTGACTCGGTTGTAAAATTTTAAAAAATATATCGGTTAAATAAAAAATTAATCTCAAGTAAATTTAAGAATCTTTTCCAAAAGTTCATTCTTCATTTGAGTAATGAAAATATTCTGGGGTTTAATAATAATTTTATTTTTATTGCTTTAACAAAGAAACATATTTAAATATGCGCAAATATTATTTCAATTTGGAAACAAAGCAATTACCTCTGACGATTCTTTGGTCTGGGTGATGATGACACACATATTCTGAGAGATCGGATGGACATTCCCATGATCCACTAGAATGGCACTCGCAATGAAACCGGAAGCAGTTTTCAATGAAAGAAAATGGCTGTCCAACTGGATATTGTTTACCTCCTGCTGTACAATGTGTTGTTCTTGTACCCACTGCTACAACGATGGTTTTCGTCTGAGCTGTAAAATTTGATATTTCGTTATGAATACCATGCGCTTAAAGTTAATAAAGCTATAAAAAATCAATAATTGGCACTTAAATTGCGAAACATTGGTTAAAAAAAAACTATAGCAAACCAATATGATTAATTCCAAACAAGATAAACTTACATTTTATAGTCGTAGTGACGTTTCTTTGTGAATCAACTCCGCATGTATACTCGGCTTTGTCGGGTGGACATTCCCACGATCCATCGGAGTGACAATCACAGTTGTATTTGAAACAATCGGTAGAGTAAGTAAATGTACTTTTCAGATGGAAGAAGCGACCGAATGCGAAACAGGATTCGACATCATCGTTGTAAATAATGATTAGTTGCCTTCGCAATTCTGTAAATACAAAGTATTACCAAATGTAAGTGGGCGATACGATATAATAAACGCACATCAAATCTATCTATCTATTTCGGTCTGTTTATAATCTATCTATCCATCTATCTATGAAATTAATTGACCAACATCACTTACTAATATCGGTCTCCCCATAACTATGTATTGCTGTCCAAATGTTTATTACTGGATAATAACATTGGTTTTAAATAATCCAGTGACTTGACCCAAAGAGCTGTGAGTTCAATACTTGGCCACAGCAGAGGTGAACAAAAAGTTGGACAGTAGAGTTACTAAAAAGAATGAACTGAAATTGTTATATTCAGAAAAGGCATGGTACGTGGAACTGGAACAATCTACTCTAAATAAAGCGTTCGGTTTGAAATTCTAACGTATGTCATTTGAAGAAGGCCATAGCGTACAACGGCCGAGACTTCGATAATGAATATGAGGATAACAGTCCGAACAATGTAAATAGTGTAAATACTTACAATAACTCCTCTCAGAAATAGAGTCAGAGAAAAAAGTATTTAGTTAAAAACATACATCCAGGGTAGTAGATACCGACCACTACTTGATTATATATGGCGTTTTCATATTTTATACGCTTGACGATTGTGTTATCGCATGAAACTCTGAGTTTGTTATTGTATCATAATATTCTTTTAATATATATATATATATATATATATATATATATATATATATATATATATATATATATATATATATATATATAATATTAGTGGTCAATATATATATATATATAACATTAGTGGTCAATATATATATATATATATATATATATAATATTAGTGGTCAATATATATATATATATATATATATATATATATATATATATATAGATATATATATAGATATATATATATATATATATATATATATATGTATAAATTCCCAAAATGATAGAATTCAGGTAGAACTCAATGTCCAGGGCAGAGTAAGAATATAATATAAAAGGCTCAAACACCAATATTCCATGGTTATAATTTATTACATTGGAATCGTAATCCCGATCCAATTCATCAAACATACAAATGCAAAGATTTTTGAATTAGTAGGTCTAATGAATTGTATCGTGATTACGATTCCAATGTAATAAATTATAAGCATACATACAATGTAATAAATTATAACCATGGAATATTAGTGCTTGAGCCTTTTATATATATATATATATATATATATATATATATATATATATATATATATATATATATATATATATATATATATAAAAGTGAACATAGAAGTCAACACTTAGAGGCGACAGACTGTTTCATGCTAGATGCAATCGTCAGGCCATGAGTGCTGTTATTTTTCTCGGCTATTTATATATACGGGTCAGTGGTTCATTGTGGATAGTTTATTTTGGCGGTTATTTTATCGGAAGTCGTTTATTTGTTTATTTATTCATTTGGGTTAAATTATTTTGCTTGTTTTTATTTATTTTTATTTTTATTTCTTATCTTATATATTTATTTATTTTTATTTTGATCGGTGTATTTATTAACGTAGTAAAAATTTGTTTATATAGCTTATTTAATAGTTTTGTTTTTGTTTGGGCAGATAATTAAAGCTATTTCTTCAATTTTGGGGTTGATTGTTGTAGTTTGTTCTAACTATTATTTTGGCGGGAACAGTTTTTAATTTGTTTGTTAATTCATGTATTTATTTGGATTGATTATCGGGATCGGTTTGTTAGTTTATTTATTTATTTGGATGAATTTAGATCAATTTATTTTAATTGTTATTATTTATTTGTTATACTGTATATTTTCTCTTTTTGGTTTTCGATTTTTAAGTAACGTAGTATATTATTTTTTTAATTTTTTTATTCATTTTTTTATCGTTATATAATAGTTATAGCTATTTTTTTCGTCCGATTTTTGGTTTGATTTTTATAGTCTAACTAATATTTTGGTCATAATAGTTTGCTAATTTGTCTATTATTTACTTTATTTATTGATTTTGTTTCTTATTTTTTATTCTATTTCGTCTATTCTAACAGGTGTGTTTTGGTAATTTGTTTGGATTAATTTATTTTGCTTATTTTATTGTCATTTTGTTTATTTATTTATGTATTTATTTATTTTTTCCGTTTTCGATTTTTAAGTAACGTAGTAAAAATTTGTTTTCATGTCTGCATTTTGAGATGAGCTCGAATCTTTTATTTAATAATTTATTTGGGTCTGGGAAGGTAATGATAGCTATTTTTCCTCCAAGCATAGTTTGCAAGTTTTTGATTGGTTGTTGTAGGCTGATGATCTTTTCCTTATTTTCCAAGATATTTTTGGTGTGATGTGCGTTTTGTTTTTAATTTCCCAGATATACTTAGAAAGCATTGTGCTGTTCGCATATTTACTATTTGTGAAATATGTTTTGTGTACATAATCTCTTTGTTTCCAGGTTCATTCAGTTACTCCTATGTATAATTTTTCTTCATTATCTGGTGATTTTATCGTGGCTTGGTATATTACGTTGTTTTGTAAACAATTACTGTTTGAGGGACATTCGTTCTTTATTCTGCAGTTGCACGTGAGTTTAATTTGTTCGTGTGGTTTGTTGATAATTTTCCTGTTGTGCCTTTTTATTATTTGTGCCATGTTCTCGGTGCAACTGTAGCTGATTTTTACTGTGTTTTTGTTGAATATTTTGTGTAGGGTACTTGATTCCGGGAAGTGTCTGTGTAAAAGTTTGAAGAATATTTTTGCTACGTTTGTTTTTAAGTTTTTGCTGTACGGTGGGTTGAACCATATGATATTTATTTTCCTGTTGGCCTTTTTTGTGTTCTGTGGTGAGTATGTGAGTGTTGCTGGGAATCCGCTATCTTTTAGGGCAATTTTATATTCTTTCTTAGCTTTGTTAAATATAGATTCATTGAAGGAATTGTCGGAAAGCCTGCTGTTAATCGATTTTGGTACCTGTTTGATTATAGAAGGCATGTGGTTGGAAGATGTGTGTATATAGAGTGGTTTATTATTGGGTTTTCTGTATGGTTTGTATGTGCCTTTTCTTAGGTTGAAGGTAACATCTAGAAAATCTACTTCGTTTAGGTTAGTTTTTATATCTATGTCGAATCCGTTATTTTTGAAAATCTTTATTATTGCTTTTATAGTTTTGTCTGTGTTTTGTTTGTTACAGTTTCTTAAGATTATGAGACCGTCGTCCCTGTAGAGTCCTGCATATATATATATATATATATATATATATATATATATATATATATATATATATGAAACTCCACATATTACATACACCAATAGTGGATAAACGTATAACAAATTGGAAACAAATTCCGAAATGGAATCAGAAAAGTATCCTCCACGGAACGGAATTCGTCACTTAGTACTTTGTACAATGTATCAGTCACTTAACCATATATATATATATATATATATATATATATATATATATATATATATATATATATATATATATATAGGCGTGTGTGTGTAAAGATGAGACTGATTGTAAATTTTTTTAGCGAAGACACATTTCGCCGGAGAAAGCGTATGCACTATTTGGCATCTTCAGGAGCAAACAGAATTTACTGAGAAGGAAATACATTGAATGTGCGCTGATTTCGTAGTTCTCAACTGTGAATCTACGACCCGGATCATACGTTATTTCGCCTATCATCTCAAAGACAATAATTGCACAATACGGTGTACGAGATGGTGGAGAGAAGGATAGGGATCTACTTGGACTCGGCTGATTTAAAAATGTACAGACACCATCTGATCTAATATGTATATATGTGTGTATATGTATATTTGCGTATGTATACATGTATATGTACATGTGTATATATGTGTGTGTATAAGTAAACAAAGTAAGTAAACAAACCAGGCATCCCAATGCGACCTATAATATCAAAAATAAACAGAGCACTCCAAAAATTATTAAAAAACAGCACTTCATATATATATATATATATATATATATATATATATATATATATATATATATATATATACAATCCTATCTAAGCTTTCGGCTTACGTAAGCCATCATCAAAGATGACTTTTACATTACAAATCTCCACAAATATTCTTAAATGCCTATAATTGATGACAGAAGCCATTGGTTTATACCAATGGCTTCCCATCCTTAATTCTTCTCGTTTTCACTCTCGAGTGACAATGTGTGACGTCCTGAGCTGCGGTGCGATTTTCGTTTCCAGCGTCTCACACGCACGAATTTTGTCGTTGCTTGGAAATCTTCCATGTAATCAAAAGCGGATTATCATTGTTGTTTTATCCGTGTATTGTTTAATATATTGTAATGTAATTGGCATCTTTGATAATGACTTATGTAAGCCGAAAGCTTAGATAGGATTAAAAAATATGTATCAATATTGTGATTTTCTTTCTTCTTTTAATGATAATGTTATTAAGCTTATCAGACGATATGAAAAGAATTTACATAAAATAAATAGACAACACTTGTCTATATTAATTAACAATGAAAAAATGCTGCCTAAATATATATATATATAGAGAGAGAGAGAGAGAGAGAAGAGAGAGAGAGACAAATAAAGCCTATATATGTATATGCATTTGTGTGTGTACATGTATATATGCACAAGTATATACCGATGGGCTTGTATATGTGTACATGTATGCACAAATATGAATAAAAGGCTCTAATAGATATCTGTTAAATATTAATAGAAATGAAACGTACAAAATTAATTACGAAAAATTATTTCTTTATTCAGTCTGTCCCATTTTCACAAAGGAAACATTAAACCGTATTATATCGTGGAAATTTAATGTCACTTACTTAAGTTTCTGTCTTCATCGGGCGGAAGTGGGCATCTGAATTCTGTACGAATCGATGGACAATCCCAGGAACCATCCAAATGACATTCACAATTGAATCGGTAACATCCGTCAGTGAACGAGAATTGCTGTCCAAGTTGATATTCGCGACCTCTTGCCTCGCATTTGCCTAATTTCGAACCGATCAATGCAACAACGGCCTCCCAGTAAACTGCAATATCAAATAAGAATTACTTAATTCTTTTTATTAACAAGTAAAATAGAAACATTTTCTTTGTTTTAGTTCGCCAAATGCAAGGCCCAAGCGCTACTCAAGATAGAGCATTACCGAATGGCATTGTGGGAGGGGTGTAAATGCATATTATAAGTGTATATCGGATATATATAGG
The DNA here is from genome assembly GCA_964036315.1 of Acanthosepion esculentum. Taxonomy (NCBI): domain Eukaryota; kingdom Metazoa; phylum Mollusca; class Cephalopoda; order Sepiida; family Sepiidae; genus Acanthosepion; species Acanthosepion esculentum. Next base: position 2,166,215 of record OZ038482.1, read on the forward strand.
ATATATATATATCGGATATATATCGGGTATATATCGAATATATATCGAATATATATCGATTGTTAAAGTTGTGATGCTTGGAGTAGGAGCCTCTGGGGAATCTGTTCCAGAAACTAACATTTTGGGAGAAGAAGTGTTCTGAGTGGAATTTACTCCTTACCAGAGGAATACGAGGTGTGGGTGAGGGGATGATTTGAGGTCGTAGATATGGCATGATGGATCGTTACTATGAAGATCTGAATTTTTGAAGGGGTTACTTAGAGTGAAGGAAACTGAGAAAACGTTATTGAAGAGAAAGGACAATAAAAACAGGATTCAAGAAGATATAACATAAACCCTGACACTGCGTTTATATCAAAGTTAGATTGAAAATCAAAGTTAGATTGGAAAGTAATAATGTAGAAGAGTGTTCCGAAAGGAAAACGTGCAAGAGGATAAATTGTTAGCACAGAACTTACTGTTCCATCTTGCCATTTCAACTATAAAATGATGAGACCTAGCTGCCAATCTAGTACTGCGCTTAAATTCATAAAGTCTAAATACCATAGAAAAAAAGTTCATCAGAATGATTACAATGAAAATATTTATAGAAAAGGATACAGGGAAGTTTTACCCTGAATACAATGAAAATAACATATAATAATAATATTAGCAATAATAATAATAATAATAATAATATGGCAGTCCCTGCAGACTGCAATGTATCTTTGAAGATATTCGAAAAATTGTCAAAATACAAGGACCTTGAAATAGAAATCTCAAAAATGTGGCACATGGGAACATCAATAATCCCTGTTGTAGTTGGATCCTTAGGATTGGTTGGAAAAGATTCCAATAGACTAATTGAAGGGATCCCTGGAAGTCCATGCCTCAAAGAGATACAAAAAATTATTCTGACAAGTACAGCCCATACTTTACTTTTGTTAGGGAAGAGATTGTGTTGATTTTCTGGGAATCATAAGTGCTGAACTTCTGAGGTGGATGGAAATATATTAGTGTTAATTTCAAAATTGGACACTTTGAGAAGACTTCTGGGAACTCCTCGTATATTCCGAACAGTTCTCTATTCATAATGAAAATATGCCAGCCCAAAGGTACTTTGGTTCCATCTGCAGCCCAGAAAGTATATCACGAAAAACTACACCCAAACAAACGTTGAAAAAACCTAAAAAAGATTAGATGAGACCTCTAAAAAGACAAACGTCTTCATAAGGGAATGTAGCAAACTGGCCCAGTAAGAATACAAAAATAAGTACATCAAATAGACAATATTCATAGACTAAAAAATGGGCAAATGATTTGGATTCCACTATATAGAAAAATGTTCTTAGGGACTGCAGTCCTAGGGGACAGGCTCAAATGTTTAACATTAGGCAAATGACAAGCAAATCTGTGGTACTGAACAGGATATTTACAATAGAGCATCTTATTTCAACAAGACCAAATATGTAGATGTTAACACCCTTAGTTAATTAAGATCAGAAGTCATACTGGAAATAGCCTTACCTTTTTCATTGATGATTCGTTGTTGTCTTGGCATGCATCTGTCTTTGGCTAAGTCGGCTGGACATTCCCATGATCCGTCCGAGTGACATTTGCAATGATATTCAAAACAACCTTCCATGTAAGAGAATGAACGTCCTAATGGATACTCTTTACCCTTGATCTCACAGGAACGCAGGTTTTCGCCAAGAAGAATTATGAAAATATACGTAGAACCTGTTAACACAAAAGAAAGAAAGTAAAAAAAAAATTAGTAGTAAAAAGAAAATTATTAGCTTATTATCGTCTAAAGTACCGTGGGTGATTCACCTGTGGGTAAATGGTCTGAAATCAGAGAGGTCCATGGTCATGTGTTTGTTAGAATCAATGTACTGAACCTGAAGTCTCGAATTAACGGCACCAGTTCGTTTCTTCAAGTGGATTTTTTAAAGTTAATTTCTAGCTTTTGCCTAAAGAGGGGGGACCAACAAGGCCGCAGGTTGGTTTGAATTCAGAGTTTCTTTCTCCGAGACTGAAGGTCATCCAAGGCTATAGACTAAGTCCTGCTAATTTACAGAATATTTACATAGCTAGAAGAAAGAGATGGATTCATACCTTTCCCAATGGTATTACCACGTAAGTCAATGTAATGAACTCGACTGGAATTTGAACTCGGCTCTACTGATTGATAAATCCGAACCGCTAACAATTACTCCACCGTTCCTCCATATTGCAGCTCAACAAATAAAAATTAAATTTTATCAAATAATAAAAAAACAATTAGTCACACTTTCTCATTCGTTTTCTACGGTTTATCAACCTTTTGCAGGTTATTTAAAGCCAGAAAAAATGTTACATTTAAGAATTATTTTATTTAGAGATAACAATGATTTAGTGATACAGGTCTTAATAATTAACCCATAGCTGAGGGATAAGTGGTGAATTCACATTTTTTCCCAAGAGTATTTTCATATGGGAATATAAAGAACACAACTTGAATTGGAAATATCGACTCTCCGATTAACAATTCCGTTACACCAAATGAATATACAAGCTTAAAGCACTTGATATCCACAAGCGGTCACCCATCTAAGTACTGACCAGGCTCTATGTTGCTTAACCTTGGTGATCGTACGGGAATCAGTGTTTCATGTGATACAGCCGTAAGCCTAGAGTTTATTTTAATTGGAGGATGATTTTGCTAAATTCTATCGTAAAATCATTTACACGTGGATGGAATATTCCCTGACCTGGGTAAAATATTGACATAGACTCAGTGGAAATAAGACTATCCATGCCCGAATAGCATTAAAAAGAGCGAGTAGAGATATCCTTAGACATGGACACCGGAAGCAGAACAACGTAACCTTCAAATAAAGGGCTCACTTCACATTTCCTTTGAGCATACTTGAGCCGAAGATTATAAGGATCGAAACGTTGTGACTACAACAACGAAGATATGGATATTAGTCCGAATATAAATAATTTAAATAAGCATTTTTATAGTAAAATCATTTACAATGCATTTCTGTAGAAAAAGACATGATCTTCTGAATTTGATAATACTTATTCAAGATCAAAATATTATTATATATATTTTAATCATTTCACCCCAAACCACTAGGACACAAGGGGTTACAGAGAGTGAAAGAATCTAAGTAAAATTATTATTTAAGGAGACAAAGCAATAAATAAACAGGATTCAAGGAGAAAAAGATGACGACTGTCACCGTATTTATATTTTTGAAGATCAAATTTGACTAGAATGCAAGTACCCGGAAGAGAGTTTCACAAATGAGATGTGCTTGAGAAGAAACTGTTTGAATAGAACTTGCGGTTACATGCTAACAGTTTCTTCTCTTGCACATTTCATTTATGGAAGTCATTTCCACTTTTTATTATAATGTTATATTACAAAGTTGTTTGGAAAAAGGTTTCATTTCTACAAATCGACAAGGAAAATCTCCAATTGCTATATATCATTTTAAAAAGTAACCGTTGAGAATATCTTGTCTTATATTCAAATCGGAATTCTGCTTTGGATTATTCATGTTTATAAAATATATTTTTAAAAATATGATGGTCACATTGTTAAAAAAAACTGTTAATACTTTATGTCTTAGCCTACGAAACACATTTTGGGTAAACACTTTAAAAAGTTGTGTTACCTTATTATTTAAAGAAAACGTCCGAATACGTTGCATTAGCCCCGAAAGCCTAACGTACCTCAGCTCCAAAATAATTGAATGTAAAATTGTAACAATATCAGTATCAGCTGATATCTGATTAAATGGAAAACAGCTAACCTATCACAAAAATGGATTCGGACATTTATTGTCTCTCGATGGTTATCTACTGGGTGAAGTACATGGCAGGCGACTCGTACAAAGAGGGTTATTGAATGAAGATAAATTACTTTTTGACAAGATGACAAGACGAAGAAAAATGTCCTCTATAAGACAGTGGCCACTACCCATGAAAAAGCAGATAGATAAAATGGGACCACGGAGAATGGCGTGAAAGGGAAGTAGCCCGTTACACTGTTTGCCTCCCCTTCGGCTACGCTTCATCTCCCCCTCACTGGTCCATAGCAGTACGTTACAACCCGAGAATAAAATCTGCTTACTGCTACAAATTCTCATAGTTTTATTTTGTGGTTAACAATCTAGACGAAGGATTATTTTTATCTTGCTTGGAAGGAACTGCACCCTTAGAATGAACCTGTATCTGGTCTGAGGTACAAAACTTTAAGATCCTAGCATGAAATTTATTAAAAAAAGAATAATGAAAAATGAATGTATTAAAACATTAAGGAAAAGTTGAAACACACCTTTGTATATGTTCCTGTCAGATTGTCTTGGACAGATATATTCTGAGCGTTCAGATGGACATTCCCATGATCCATCAGCATGACAGTCACAGTTGAATCGGTAGCAGCCTTTCCTATAAGAAAATGGACGATCCAGGGGATAGTGATAATCATTTGCTTCACAGTGTTCTGGCTTTCTACTCGAAATCATGAGGATGGCTTTGGAATCAACTGCAAAATAATTTAAACAGTGTCAATAAAATCGATTTATTTATAAGATTAACGAAAGAATTGAATGAGATATGATAAAAATACGTAAAATGGCTTTGTTTTCAAAATGAATTGTGGCTATTCTGTAGTGCAAACCAACAAGTTAGTTAAAGATCTTATTATACTTTAATTCTTGCGAATTCTCCCCTGTCCCGCATTCGTCTCGACCATGAACTTAGAAATTATTTGTATATTGTAACGTTGCTTTAAAAAGGCTTTTATTTCTAAATATCGTTAAGAAAAGTTTCTAATTGTTTGATGCAATTCTAAAATGTGTCTGTTTTAAAATTATGTTCATAAAAAGCAAATTTTAAATAAAAAATGAGATTAGTTTAAAATTCTGCTATTTTCGATTCCATTCAGAAATGTCATTTTTGAAACTTATGCAAACTATACTGACTGAGAATTTCATTTTCCTGCAAGAAAATCTCCATTTTAAAACTTTTGGCAAAAATATCGCTTAAATACATTTGGGAAGCGTTGATATTTTTTAAAATATGTATCAACTATTTCTATTTTAAGTAAAAAATATAAAACTTTTACAGCGAATCAGTGTCAAGTGCATTAAAAATTGTTTAACTTAAAATTGTTTTGCTAGAATTAATTAAAAATTAAACGAAAAATCAAAGATCATATTAATCTATTTTTTTATAACACACACACACACACACTCACACACTCACACACACACACACACACACACATATATATATATATTATTTAAAACGTTATTATTGGTGGATACTAATATTTGAAATAGACGACTCATTTCTATTTTGGGACGTTTATTTCAAATACGAGTATTCACTTATAATAACGATTGACGTAATAAAAGTGTCAGATTAAAAATGAAAATCCATTAACTCTCTCTCTCTGTCTCTCTCTCTCTCTCTCTCTCTCTATATATATATACACTCTGACAAACACTCATTCAAACACTCACACACATTCTCTCTCACACACACACACACACAAACATATATATATTCTTGCTATCCTATTTATATGATTCATTTTTGTTTAGTATTGCTTTGTATTGATGTTCGCTTAGTATTATTAACATCTTATATGGATGTAAAGGTGTTTGGTTGTTATTATTAACATATTACATTGATTAGTTGATATTGTTAACATCTTATATGGATGCAATTTATTTAACGGTTGCATATTCATTTAACAATGAAGTTTTGTATTTTTGATCTGTTTTTTTTTCAAACGGTTATTTACCAGTTTCCTAAAGGGGCCAAATATTTATCAACTACAAAATTTGATGCAAGAAGCTGAAAAAACATATAACTAGTTGGCATTATTTAAATAACAATTTAATGCCGCAGAATGCATAAATTGATTTAAACAAACACTGTTTAGTGTTGTGTTTTTTTTCCCCTTGAACCAAGGCACCTTTCGGCCAACACTTCTTCAGGGACTAAAGTTGGCAAAATTATTGTATCAAAATTGGTATGAATAGATAAGTAATATGGAGGAAGATTTAGAGTACGTCTAAAACATGTAAATTAACGATTAAAATATACGTATATTCAAAAAATTGTAAATAATCCAACGTGAGCGAAAATTATGAAAGAAATTAATCCTCACGATCCTCCAAATAAATAGTGTCTGAAGAAACTTCTCCTTCCATAAAGAAGATTGCTGTAATGTAATACATACAGCTTCCAACCCTTGAAAATGGTGTTTGGAACGAGGCTTTTATGCAAAATAGAGAATAAATTGATAGAAAATTTGGAAGAGCATTGCTCATTCTCCCAAATGTGTTGTCCAAAAATAAAAATAAATAAAAACAAGCAAAATAATTTAACCCAAATAGATAAACAAACAAATAAACGAGAAAGATAACAGCACTCGTGTCCTGACGATTGCATCTAGCATGAAACAGACTGTCGCCTGTAAGTGTTGACTTCTATGTTCACTTTTATATATATATATATATATATATATATATATATATATATATATATATATATATATATATATATATATATATATGTGTATGTATGTATGTGTGTGTGTGTGTGTGTGTGTGTGTGTGTAAATACACAAATAGAAACAACAAAAATTTAAAAAAAAAACGTCAATCGACGTGTTACCTAAGGATAGCACTTTCAAAGCAAGTTCTATTTGTAAGTTATATCATTCTCTTTTGGAAGCACACCATTGTCATTTATTTTGCCTGGGATTTATAACTGTAATTCGACCAAATAAATTATTTTTTATCATAAACAATATTTGTCAAATTAATGTTATTTCATATATGATTTTCTCTGCTGTTTCTTAAATTCAATAACATTTTCTTCGTTTACAGCCAGATTTCGGTTAATCTGTTAGGTTAATCTGTATTTCAGAATAACACTTATAAATGTGTTGCACACGGAGATATACATGGAGGCAATTTCCACTTGAATTTTATACCCCCCTGTTTTTATTTGAAACATGTGGCATTTAACAATAAAATATCTAAATTGAATAAAATATTAATTTTATTTGTTTTTAATCAAGTCTAAACTAAATTAAATTTTTATTTGACTAAATCATATCAAAATTTATAAAACATTTGCCGAAATAAAATATTTGTAGTTCTTGTTAACATCTCTATTAATTCTTATTTCTGATTAATATAAACGTATTTTAGCGAATACTTGAATTACCAGTTCTGTAGTTTTTATTTTATTTTCTGAAATCGTAAAATTAACATCAACCAGCCTAGATTTAAAAGCAAAAAATGCCTCCCGACAGGAATCGAAACTTTGTCCCGTTTCTCCATCATGAAAATAACTTCTATAGCTGGGGGATACAATTACCAATTTGGTTAAGGGAGGTGGTCATGAAAAACGATGCTGTATTCCCTACTTCAGGAAGTACATTATCTCCCTTTGGGACTGTATCTGCCAGCTTCATTTTCGTATCCAACATGTGGACACTAATTTTTTAATGGATGTTTTTATCCGACATTATTCCTCATGAATATAAACATTATTTTTAGTGAGGACTCGTGTTTCAGCTGACAACCCGATTTTATTTTTTAAACCGTGAAATATCAACTGACCTAGATCGAGAAGTCTTGTTAAAAAGTCCTACAAAGTTATCAACTCAAACACGAGTCGCCATTAAAAATAACGTTTATAGTAATAAGAAATAATGTTGAATAAAAAGCGTTAAAATATTAAGATTCAACATAAAGAGAAAATCTTTGACTGATCGTAAATTTGGATTGTCTTATATAACTATTTAACTTTTGAGGTTAATCTAAAATTACAATCTAAAATGATATAAGTTTTACCCCACTTGGCAATGTTTCTAATATATTTGTCCGAAACGGTAAATGTATTGAACTGTTTTAAAAGCAATTAAACATTAATATGGGTAATACGCCAGCGAAGGAATTTACACAGTCTTTGCTCTGATTTTAAAAAATTTGGTCTGCTTATACCAATATATCTTACGTTATTATATTTATATGTTGTAAATTTCAACAGCAATCCTTCTTTTATACGTGTTTCGCTGAATATGAAGGACAATGTAAATTTTGTAAGCTTTTAATTCCGTTTTTTTCTCTAGTATCTTTATATGATGATTAACTGAACGTAGAAACGGTCCAAAGGGTTTTTGTCTTATTTTTTAACCATTTAAAGACGTCGTTAATTTTTCATTGTTAGTATATTTTTGTTGATGCTTCTTACACCGTGTCGTGTAAGAGTAGTAGTGATTCCAAACATACTGAATTTTTGATTGATTTCTTTTTACGGCTTTGTAGGTTATTCATAGCCAGAAAATATTTTTAGATTGTAATAATTTTTTGAGGTAATAATGATTTACTGATACAAGTCCTACAAATTAATCCATAGCTGGGGAGTGTTGGATATTGGAATTGTGTTTGTTTCCTATATTGCATTACATGAGCGTAGAAGTAATTAATATTGGAATTTCGGTTTCGTATTCAAAACACTATAAAGATGTTTTGACCGATTTCAAAACAACTGGTGTTCGGTGTAGGTCTGTAAGTTTTTATTTGGAGTGCCTTATCTGTGATATTTAGCAGAAGTAGTCGTATTAACTAAGAATATTAAGATTTAATGTTGTGAATATTTTAATTTTACCCTTAGTACGACAACAACAACAACAATAAAATAGTCTCTCTCTAACAACGTTCACTAATGATACTCTGACAATTCATTCTAAAACTCCGATTTCTTTTCAATCTCGTTAAACGAAAAAAATAAATAAATAAAAATAAATAAATAAAAAAGACGAGACACCCCCAAACATGGATAGCGGAACGAGAACATCTCAAAGATAAAGTGTTCAGTTTGAAATTCCTTAAAAGCTACCGGATCAACAGATACCTGAAGAAAGCCCAATGGCTTCAACGGTCGAAACATTTGTGATAATAACAAGAAACATGACGAAATCAGCCCTAACGTAACTAATTTAATAATGATAATTCCTCTGCCTAGAAATTCAAACAAGTACTACATTACTTTTTTTCCCAATTTTTATCAACTAATATCCAAATATATTAATGTTATACCTTCATCTGGAACAAGTATACATTGATTTTGATTTAGAGCATATGATAATATTTGGTAATATTTAAAGTTCTCATGTTACTTCCATATATTCTCAGCGCCCAATAATGGCACAAATACAATTGATTCTAAAACTGATTCCTTTAAAATCTCGTTAAACATTCAAACTATAACGATAATCAACGAGAATAAGTATTTTCTTGATTTATTTCAATCAACTCACTTCTTTCAGCAACACTCTGATGTACTGTCCTATTTTCATCAATAGTCGGTTCTTTCTCGCCATCTGGTTCACATGTGTCCTCATCGGTTTCTTCACCTGAACATTCCCAAGATCCGTCTGAATGACAGTCACAACTGTACTTGGTGCAACTGACCATGAATGAGAAGGGGATACCCAGCTCGTATTCATGACCCCCAACTTTACAAGACCTGGTGTTATCACTGACCACGACAGTCAATTTCTTGCTTGGACCTGCAAAAGACAAATACAATATTTATAAAGTCTACAAAACGAAAAAATTAAATTTTCTGTAACTTTTCTATTGTATCAGATTATAACAATTCAGAGTGTGATATTTGCTTATTTTGGGATCATTGTAAATACGGAAAAAGATTGTACAGCGCCAATCGTGTAAAGCAATATGAAAATCAAATGAAAGAAATGACAGTTCAAAATTTCTAATTGTTCAAATCTGTCATTTGTTGAAACTAATATTTAAAGACGAGTCAAATTTGTTCGGATTTGGCATGTCACTTTCCCACCGCCGTAAGATTGCCTCCCTGTCCTTTTTTTATAAATACTTTCTTCGTTATGGTACCTAGGCATTTTGAATTTAAGCCCAGTACAAGACTGGCGTCGAGATGTCATGTCTACATGTATACCATTCGCCCATGCTTAGGATATAACTGCCAAATATGATCAGTGCCCTGCTTCTTACCTTGAGATCCTTGATAAAATCCAAAGAAGAATTAGCAATATTATTGGTCCTGATCTGGCTGCTAGGCTTCAGACACTTTCCCACCGTCATGTGGTTGCCTCTTTGTAACTATTCTATAAATACTTCCATGGTAATTGTTTGAAGGAGCTGTGGTGCCTAGACTTTTTGAATTTCAGCAAAAAGTAATAGACTGGTGTCGAGATCTCATCCATAACAGTTGCGCTGGCTAGATGTAGCTGTGAATTCTATGCTAACATTTCCTTTTCTCGCACTTCTCGCTTGAGGAACTATGCTATCTACTGTTCTCGTGATTACTCTTTTCTCTTCTCCTTAATTAGTAATGTTTTTCTTCCTAATTCTTCGACGCCGAGTGACTCCTTTTATCTTAGTGGCTTTACTGCTTTGCTTGGGGTACATCCCATTAAGAAAACAAAGACTAACATAAGGCCAATGTATTTTACTAATATTATTTTTCAATATGTATAAAACAGTTGCAAATTAATGCCGGCATCCATCATGTCAAGCGTTGTCAGAATCATAATGTCACTGTGAGGGCTACGTTCCATTCGTTTTCTGCATAATATTTGCATAACCACAGCTACACGCGGTTTTAAATTCATCTTTGCATTCACCTAGATTGGATGCCAATCACGGCTAGATAGCCCAGTCTGCCCTATTGTTTAACACACAGATTGGGGGAGGAGATGTGTATTCAGATTCAGATTGCAAGAATATTTGCGCCAAAATGAAAGAAACGAAACTCGATTAGAATTCGAACTTGGCTTTTGCAGATTTCCTGTTCCATTGCAGCTCACCATACGACAAATTTAATATGTATGGTTGGATGCACGGTGGAGTAACACCAGATTGGATTGGGGAATCAGAGACCCGTGTTCGAATTCCAGTCGAGTTCATTACATTCAATTAGATGCTAAAACCCTTGGTATTAGAACATAAGGTATGAATCTATATCTTCTTCACCCAGCTATGGGTGAAAAACAGGACAGACTGTGTCATATAGCCTTTCTAGGAGAAAGAAACTGAATTAAAGCCAGATCGCATTATCCTAAAGGTGTGCATGCGTGCGGCTGGGGATAGCTTGAGGACAGACTGGGTAATATAGCCTTGGACGGCAACCAGTCTAGGAGAAAGAAACTGAATTGAAACCAGGTCGCATAATCTTAAAGGTGTGCATGCGTGCGACTGAGAATCGGTTAGGAATCCCAAATCCCACTGAAACTCTTACTATGAATTTGAACGTTCGAATGAATAAGACCTCTACTACGATTGGGAGGCCCGCTCACTTGACTGAGCAAGCTCAACGAACCGAGTGAATGGCGAAACAGGTAAGCAAATATATTAATATATATTTTAAATTATTTTGAGTCCTAATTTTCTAATGAATACTAGATTCAGTCCTTTACTGAATCTAGTATTCATTAGAAAAAGTTTTCCGAATGAAAACATTTTGCTTGATTGATTGAATTATTTGGTTGTTTAACGGCATATCAACCTATGCTTAAATTCTTATCCTCCTGGGTATGATGATAAACTACATCCGGCAGCAAAGCCTCTTATCGGGAGGTTTTGAAGAGGGTGGAACCGCCTCTTAATTGCTGTTGTTCAGGTCCACCCTGAGCCGGGATGGTAGAAACTGTTAGGGTTTCAGCTGTGGACAAATACTTAACCGCTGAACTGGGGTCAAAACACTATGAAAGTATAAAAATAGATATTTATGGTAAAAATATACCAGCAATACATTTTTGAGAAAAAATATTACCAGCAATACATTTGATTCTCGACAGAAACCCTCTTTGCAAAAATGCATCAATGAAACCTGATCTACAAAGTGATTTGCTACAAAGAATACATATTCTATTCATACGAACCTATCCTAAAAATCTTGTCAGCATTAAATAACCCAATGAGGTTGATATGTTGTAACAAACAACTCTTTATGGGTCATTTAACAATGAAATTTAATTGAAATATTTTGAACACAATTTCCATGGCTTCAACTACAGATAAATATATTGTTAGTCATTTCGCTTTAAAAATGGATTGTTGGTATTTTTACTATAAATATTCATTTGTATATTTGTTTTTGTTTGGGGGTTAACTATTTGCCCACAGCTGAAACCCTAACAGGTGCTACACCCTGGGTCAGCAATTCAGAGGTGGTTCTATGTTTCTCTAAAACTCCAATCTCCCGATCAGCGGCCATAGAGCCGAATGTAGTTTGCAGTCATACCTAAAACGAAAAACATTTCACAGTGACCAGCAAAATTAATAAAGTTGATATATGGTATAATTAGTGCCGGGAGATCCAATACGAACATTTCAAATTGTGGGTGTCAATCTGAGGACAGTGAAGAGGATTCGGAAAGAGTTGGATGAGTCTAATGGTGATTACGAAAGTGTTTGGAGTGATCTCTAGTAATGGCGACTTTATGCCTCCATTCATTTTCTCACAGGTCTTCATACTCAACACGGAGTCCCACATCAAGTGCCTTGAGGAGGTAGTGCTGCTCTGGGTCAAGAGGGTGGCTGCTGAAAGACTGCTGGAAGACTGGCAACAGGACTCTGCACCATGCCACACAAGAAGGAGAACCCCCAGTCATGGCTGTCACACAATTTCTACGACCACGTCTCCCCTTACATCTGGCCATCTAACTCACCAGACTGTAAGCCCCTTGATTATTATGTGTGGGACGCAGTTTAACGAGAAACCAACAAAACTCCTTGTAACATGATGAACTGAAGGCACGGATTATGGCAGCATTCACCAACTTAATCAACGAGACCATCCAGAAGAGTTGCAGGAGATATCCTATGTCGAGGCAGTGGATGAAGGCAATGGCGATTTTAATGAATAAATTTACTTTTTAGATGTTTTGTGTAAATTTTTGTAAATGTATCAGTTAAAATGAAATATCAGTGTTATTTTCATTCTGCGTTATTTAGACGACAATTTATCCATCGTACACATTATTTTCCTCCAAATTTATTCTTGAGTGTAACGTAATTTTAGGGTGATACATTCGTCCTTTGTTCTCCTCCGAATGGAAATTGCTTATGACTGAACCTAATGGATAAATGCGAAAAATAATTTTATTCTTATTGATTTAACAATGGATCATATTTTAATGTCTATACATTTTTTTTTCAAAATTTGGAAGCTAACGAAATACCTCTGAGGATGCGTTGTCCTTCTCGACGCTGACATACGTATTCTGTGAGTTCTGATGGACATTCCCATGATCCATCAAAATGACAGTCGCAATTAAACCGGAAGCAGTTTTCAGTGAAAGAAAATGGCCGGGTGACTGGATATTGTTTGCCTCCTGCTGTACAGTGTGTTATTCTTGTGCCGACTGCAACTACGATGGTCTTCGTTTGAGCTGTAAAATTTCGTATTTCATATTATCATATATTGAACATAATGTAGGATCATAGTTGGAAAATATCATAATTATTTATTTCAAACATTTTCGAATGTAGAATATGCTGAAAGCATGACAAACTCACATTTTACAGTTTCTCCTTGAGTGAAGTTTCTCCCGGTCTCATATTCGCATTTGTATTCGGCTCTATCTGATGGACATTCCCATGATCCATCGGAGTGACACTCACAGTTGTACTTGATGCATCTGTACACAAACGAGAATGAATGTCCCAAGGGATATTCATTTCCATTTGCAACACAAGATATAACGTTATCGCTGATAATGATGGTCATTTTTTTACTTGGACCTGAAGGCAAAATGGTAGCCGTATAACAGTATAAATAATAAAATATGCATAAATAATAGAAATGACACGATTAATAAGATTTAACCTTATTAAAGGATTATAATGCATTCAACTGTGCGTCTTGGCTGGAAAATATAATGATATTATACCTCATTGTAACACGTCAGTTTTACACATGTTTAAATGAAAGCAAAGCACGTATTAATACCCCATGATTTATGTGGACTGTTGATGACGTGGCTTGAATAATGAAGACGTGTGAAAATGTGACTAACCAGCGAGATTGGTGAACATCAACATCAAAATCATAAGCAGCTGACGAAGTATGGTAAAACATTCCTGCAACTCTTTCTCGCAGAATTGTCTAGAAAATACCTACATTCTTTGACTGTAGAATAAACTTCATTTCATGACTCAGCCTCTAATTATCTCTCCCACCAAGATTTCAGAATCTCTCAAAGTCCGAGTAAATCACCGTTCGAAGATGCTTACGGTCACATCACTTTGAAACACCGCTTCTCGTACGATTACTGAAGTTAAGCAACGTCGCCCCCTAGTCAGTACCTAGATGGGTGACCACTTTGGAATTCGAAGTGTTTTAAGCTTGGATGTGCGGGTGATGAAATGGACAATGGTTCAGAATTGTTAATCGGAGAGCCGAGTTCGAATTCTAGTTAAGTTCTTTTATATTCACTTACGCGCAAATATCCTTGAGAAAGATATGAATCCACCTCTTCTTCTCCCAGCTATGGGTTAATTATTAAGACTTATATCACTAAACCATTGTAAAATAAAATTGCGTACAAAATATTTACATTTAGGTATTAAGTGACCCATAGAGATGTTGATATCTCGCTAAGGAAAGACATTCAAACAGCCAACCGACCAAAGAGAATAAGAAAGCCTTATTTTCTTATGGGTCAGTTTGGATTTAGGATATCATTTACGATAAAAGAGCTGTCAATATTATTATTAAAAAATTATATTTACCGATACAGTCATTTATTCTTCCTTAACAAAGAGGCTTTGCTTCATGACTCAAATAACTTACTCTATATTACTCGACATTTGCCCGAGACATCCCCACAAGGCAGGTGTGGCACAAAGCCAATTTTTAATGTGGGGTTTTCCGAGCGCGTGTGGTCGCGCAAAAATTCCCCGTAGACCCCACATACACGGGGTCGGGTGGCTGTCTACGTCCCATGCGAGATTCTGCCCGTAGGAATAGCCTCGTCTGAGTTCCCCTCCGCCAGAAAGCAGAGTGTCCGGTCAACTAAGCTTTGATAAACTCCATATTACTCACTGGTGTCACATGTCAATTTTTGAACCGAGAAATAAACCCAGAGACCCAAAGATTTCCAAGAGTCTCAATGGGACATTCCATGGTGGAGTAGCATAGCGCAATGAATTATATAAGGGGATTTTGAAAAATAACGGCATTAATGTTTTAAAAGTGATTAAAAACAAACCCTTGATGGCTCTTTCTCCTGGTCGAAGACGGCAGATGTATTCCGAGCGTTCAGATGGACATTCCCATGATCCGTCAGAATAACACTCACAGTTAAAACGGAAGCAGCCTTCAGTGAAAGAGAATGAATGTCCAACGGAATATTGGTTATCCTCAACTGTACAATATCTAATATCTGTGCCGACAGGAACAACTATGGTCCGTGTATGAACTACAAATATCAATTTTAGACAAAATCAGAGAAGATTTTGCAGTATCAAAAGTAATAAAAATAGGCAAATATTGTTGAAGAGAGAAAAAGACAGAGAGAGAGAGAGGGAGCGGGGTAAATGTCAAAATAAAGTATAAGAGTAACAGAAAGTATTTTCTTATCACGAAAGTACTCACTTATTTCACTTAGCCATTCGGTTGTTGGTTGTCTCACCCGGTCACGTTCGCATATGTTCTCCGATCTATCAGCCGGACAGTCCCAGGATCCATTGAAATAACATAGACAATTATACCTGATACATCCATCCACGAATGAGAAGCGATTTCCCGCAGCATATTCACTTCCTCTTACTCTGCACGATCTTGCAGTTTCTATTCTGGTACGGTCAGGAATCGGGGTAGTTTCTCTATCACGTTCGCATATGTTCTCCGATCTATCAGCCGGACAGTCCCAGGATCCATTGAAATAACATAGACAATTATACCTGATACATCCATCCACGAATGAGAATCGATTTCCCGCAGCATATTCACTTCCTCTTACTCTGCACGATCTTGCAGTTTCTGTTCTGGTACGGTCAGGAATCGGGGTAGTTTCTCTATCACGTTCGCATATGTTCTCCGATCTATCAGCCGGACAGTGCCAGGATCCATTGAAATAACATAGACAATTATACCTGATACATCCATCCACGAATGAGAATCGATTTCCAGCAGCATATTCACTTCCTCTTACTCTGCACGATCTTGCAGTTTCTGTTCTGGTACGGTCAGGAATCGGGGTAGTTTCTCTATCACGTTCGCATATGTTCTCCGATCTATCCGCCGGACAGTGCCAGGATCCATTGAAATAACATAGACAATTATACCTGATACATCCATCCACGAATGAGAATCGATTTCCAGCAGCATATTCACTTCCTCTTACTCTGCACGATCTTGCAGTTTCTGTTCTGGTACGGTCAGGAATCGGGGTAGTTTCTCTATCACGTTCGCATATGTTCTCCGATCTATCAGCCGGACAGTCCCAGGATCCATTGAAATAACATAGACAATTATACCTGATACATCCATCCACGAATGAGAATCGATTTCCCGCAGCATATTCACTTCCTCTTACTCTGCACGATCTTGCAGTTTCTATTCTGGTACGGTCAGGAATCGGGGTAGTTTCTCTATCACGTTCGCATATGTTCTCCGATCTATCAGCCGGACAGTCCCAGGATCCATTGAAATAACATAGACAATTATACCTGATACATCCATCCACGAATGAGAATCGATTTCCCGCAGCATATTCACTTCCTCTTACTCTGCACGATCTTGCAGTTTCTATTCTGGTACGGTCAGGAATCGGGGTAGTTTCTCTATCACGTTCGCATATGTTCTCCGATCTATCAGCCGGACAGTGCCAGGATCCATTGAAATAACATAGACAATTATACCTGATACATCCATCCACGAATGAGAATCGATTTCCAGCAACATATTCACTTCCTCTTACTCTGCACGATCTTGCAGTTTCTGTTCTGGTACGGTCAGGAATCGGGGTAGTTTCTCTATCACGTTCGCATATGTTCTCCGATCTATCAGCCGGACAGTCCCAGGATCCATTGAAATAACATAGACAATTATACCTGATACATCCATCCACGAATGAGAATCGATTTCCCGCAGCATATTCACTTCCTCTTACTCTGCACGATCTTGCAGTTTCTGTTCTGGTACGGTCAGGAATCGGGGTAGTTTCTCTATCACGTTCGCATATGTTCTCCGATCTATCAGCCGGACAGTGCCAGGATCCATTGAAATAACATAGACAATTATACCTGATACATCCATCCACGAATGAGAATCGATTTCCAGCAGCATATTCACTTCCTCTTACTCTGCACGATCTTGCAGTTTCTGTTCTGGTACGGTCAGGAATCGGGGTAGTTTCTCTATCACGTTCGCATATGTTCTCCGATCTATCAGCCGGACAGTCCCAGGATCCATTGAAATAACATAGACAATTATACCTGATACATCCATCCACGAATGAGAATCGATTTCCCGCAGCATATTCACTTCCTCTTACTCTGCACGATCTTGCAGTTTCTATTCTGGTACGGTCAGGAATCGGGGTAGTTTCTCTATCACGTTCGCATATGTTCTCCGATCTATCAGCCGGACAGTCCCAGGATCCATTGAAATAACATAGACAATTATACCTGATACATCCATCCACGAATGAGAATCGATTTCCCGCAGCATATTCACTTCCTCTTACTCTGCACGATCTTGCAGTTCCTGTTCTGGTACGGTCAGGAATCGGGGTAGTTTCTCTATCACGTTCGCATATGTTCTCCGATCTATCAGCCGGACAGTCCCAGGATCCATTGAAATAACATAGACAATTATACCTGATACATCCATCCACGAATGAGAATCGATTTCCCGCAGCATATTCATTTCCTCTTACTCTGCACGATCTTGCAGTTCCTGTTCTGGTACGATCCGGTGTTGGTTGTCTACCCCGGTCGTATTTGCATTCGTCTTCCGCACTATCAGCCGGACATTCCCAGGATCCATTTAAGTGACATTCACATTTATATTTGATGCATCCATCCATGAACGAGAATGAGCGTCCTAACTGATATTCTTTTCCTCTGGCAACACAAGATCTCACATTATCGCTGACAATGATGGTCATTTTCTTATTGGGACCTAAAAAAAAAACAGTTACTCGTCATTAAAATAATAAAAATAAATTAAACATTTCTTTTTTCTTAACGTACCATTTTCCTTCAAACTTAGTTTATCATGATCCTTCACAGCTTCCCTTTTTATTTTATGATCTGAAAAATGAGTATTGCTGATGCGATTGACTATTGATAGAAATAGTGTCATCGTTTCGAGTTGCATTTCTCATTGGCTAGTTGCCATCTAAGGCTAGAAAAGTCAGTCTACCCTGCTATTTAACCCATAGCTGGTAAAGGTAATAGAAGGAAGTGGACATTGTCTTAGACTTTGAGTTGTGTTTGCAGATTATATTTTCCAGTATAAGAACTATCCAAATTCCTCTTGAACCCCTTTTTCTATGTTTCGTGCTTTTTCAGGCTGATCAGTTTCCAACTCCTTATCCTTTGCAGATCTGAACAGTTTTTGCCTTTTTGCTAATCTCTCTCATTCCCAGTTCAACTATCGATTTACACAAGATCTTAAGGCAGGTTATTCGCTATTTCCCCCTGCCCCTCTTGCCTTCAATATTTAGGACATCAGTAAAATTTAATTTTGGTCCCATAAAATTAGCTACAAACGAACTTTTATTTTTATCTATAAAACTGGTTCAAACTATTTAAAGTTAATTCCCGGTCAGATTTCCTTGGAGGATCGTCTATGACTTTTAAGGAAACAATAAACACTAGCCAAATCTCCCTCTTACAAACATTTATGTTAATAATAATTTTTTTTTTAAAATCAACAGACGATGTTATTTTATTTATGATAATTCGATTTTTGGCGATTGCCTTAATCGTTTTTTGTCGTTCGAGGCTGTGCGTTTTTATAGCGGTTGCCATAGCTTCCCGGTCTTTTGGCTAAGAACAAAGTGTAGAATCTGTTCTTATCAGCTTAATCTGATTCTCATTCTCCACTTCTATCTTTCTTTCTTTCTTTCTTTCACTGAAAACAAGTAATGTCTTTTCCCCCTATTTCCACGGAATAGTCCATTATTTATGAGGTATTGACAGGATATAACAGCCGTGCTAACTAACGTAAGAAGGGAAAATCGCAATTATAAGAGGATGCTGCTACCCAAATGTTCTGAAAATTTAAACAACGCGTTAAAACTAAGTGTATTATATATATTTACCGCTAAACTTCTTGGGCAGAGTAGCAGTTAAGGACAATACTGCATCAATATAAAATGGGCGTTGATATTTCTGAGATGAGATATTGTTAATATTTACACTATTTACATTGTTCGGACTGTTGTCCTAATCTTTGTTACCATATTCATGACGTTTCAGCCGTTGTATGCTCCGGTCGTCTTCAGGTGATTGAATAAAAGCGTTGGTTGAATCCAGTGACTCCACCCAGAGTTGTGAGTTCAGTACCTAGCTACTGCAGTGGTGAACAAAAACTTGGAGAGTTGAGTTAAAAGGGAGATAACAGATGCTGAGAGATACGGAAGAGGCATGGCACGTGGAACTGGAACAATCTACGCAGGTGGGCGAAATAAGCGGTTCGGTTCGAAATTCGATTCACCTAAAGAAGGCTGGAGCTTTTCTCCTACTAGTTATAGGTCAAAGACAACGGCAAACCAGTATACTATCTTTCCCAAGAATACATAGCTTTTCACAGATAATGAAGACAAGGAAATTGTCGTTCTGATGGGACGGAGCATTTTTACGAATATGTGGTTTTACAGAAGAAGTCTTGCGGCCACATCGCATTGTAACATCGGTTCCCGTACTATCACCAAGGTTAAGCAACATCGAGCCTAGTGAGTACCTAGATGGGAGACCGCTTCAGAAGACCAGGTTTTATAAGGTTGGATGTGCGGGTGGTGTAATGGATAACGCCTCGTAAAAGTTAATTGGAAAGCCGAGTTCCAATTCTACATATATACTTATATATTATAAAATATAGTTTTACGGTATGTTATATTTATGGTTTAAAGTGATCAATAACAGGGATAAGCGTATGTACATAAAAACGTGTACATTAAAGTTAATATCCAGAGGCGCAGTCTGTTTTATGCTAAACGCAATCAAATGGCCTGACGATTACGTTTAACATGAAACAGAATGTCACCTCTGGGTTTTGACTTCATTGTCGTCTTTTATATACACAGACACACGCACGCGCGTGCGCACACACAAAATCACTCACATACACACAAACATATATATATATATATATATATATATATATATATATATATTATGCGTTTTACAATTTTAGATATAAAATGTCAATCAAAATGATTAGTAATAAAGAAATATATATATAAAATGTTTACTTATAAGTAAGCATAATGTTGAACTAAAGTACACCCCTAACACTAGTGCGAATACCAATAGTAAATCTAAGGATAGAAAGCGCAACATTATCTAGTTCAATCAACGCTTCAATATTAGCGCCAAGACTAACACCGGTAGAATCTTTCTTAGGTTAGTACACAAACATTTTAGTTATAATCCCTTCCTCAAAAAAATCTTCAACAAGAACAATATTAAGGTTAGCTACAGCTGCACTAAAAACTTTGAACAATATTTAGCCCAACATAATAGTGTAAACTTTAATAAATACTTAAGCAGCACTAATAGCAATGGTAGCCCTGATGATCAAAAATGTAATTGTCGTAAAGGTACCCTCTGTCCCATGAACGGTAATTGCATGTATTAAGGAGTTATCAATAACGCTAACCAGATTAAATTTTATTTCGGATCTACCGCTAATAGTTGGAAAAGGCCTTTCTATCGTCATAAAATGACCCTCAGCAACAAAAAATATGCAAACGCCACAGCACTCTCTAAGTTTTACTGGAGTATCAAAACAGATGCCCACACACCTCTCGTAAATTGGGAATGCGTAGCCCTAACTAAGCCATTTTCCGGCAGGGGTTGGAGGCGATGCAAACTATGTCTATTCGAAAAAGAAATCATCCTCAAAAATATGAGCAATGTAGATCTACTTAATAACCGGAATGAACTCATGATAACCTGTAGTCATAGAAAATCGTTTCTCTTAAAATACTGGAAGCCAGATTAAATTCCTCTTTTTTATGATATATTTTTCTTTTAAGCTTTAGGGTTCATACCTACTTATCTCCCTTTAACCTGACGAACGTTACTATATCAGAAGTAGATCAGCGTCTTCAGTAATAATTTGAAATTTCTAGTTTTCCTTTATTTGTTTATTGTTATTTTTAAAAGTTTTTTCTATTTTTTTTTAATTGAACCCTACCTGCACTTATTTTCCTTCATCTTTTGTACTATTTTATTTTGGGATTATGAAACAGCATTCCTTCCATGTGACATCTGTATATTTTTATAAAAATACGTAAGATATACTTTGCGCCCGACGAGCTGGAAAACAACGAAACTTAAGTCGCACACCAAACCTGAGTATATGTATATGTGTATTTATTAATATATATCTTTGCTCTGTCTAACCACACCGAGCACCGTTTACACCTCATGAATAGATTTAATGATTATTTGTTTGTCTGTGTATGCACGACAACACGCGCGTCTGCGGTTGCTTACATCTGGTCCTTTGATTCATCTAACTATATACCTATATATATATATATATATATATATATATATATATTATGCTTATTGCATATTGCCTATTTAGATATTAAAGTAATAACGAGAATGAAAATAAATTAGAAAGAAAAGATATATTATATATATATATATATATATACATACACATACATACATACGTATATACATACATACATACATACATATATATATATATATATATATATATATATATATATATATATATATATGAATTTTTATTTTACTGAATATTTTCTTATGCAAATATTAATCTTTGCCAAAAATAAAAATCACCTCTCAAGATTCCTTGTCCTCTTCGGCGATGACATATATATTCCGAGCGATCGGCTGGACATTCCCATGATCCACCAGAATGACACATACAATTATACTGGAAGCAGTTTTCCGTGAAAGAAAATGGCCGACCGAATGGATATTGTTTACCTCCTGCTGTACAGTGTGTCATTTCTGTGCCAACTGCTACGACGACGGTTTTCGTATCAGCTGTAAAATTAGATAATTTCTGCTATCAGTTATTACAATTAAATACAATGACAAGTAAAACTTTGAGAAATACTACAACACAATCCGGTTACAATTTCCTTCAGGCCGAATTCATGATCCTGTACGTCATTTGTCGCTAGGGTTTCTCAATGAGAGTTAAGCAATGGAGGATATTAAAACGATGTTCTTGGGAGTTTCTGATAGTTAATTTTATGCTACAGTCCGCTTCAAAATACCTTTGTATGGAACGAAACGTTTTTTTGTTTGGAAAATTTGTTTTTGAACCGATTTGTTTGAGATGAGAGGATTTCGTAACTCGAGCTTCCACTGTATTTAAAAACGAATAAAATCACCTGACTTCACTATACTTTGTATCAATTACTTTAAAGGGAATATTGATTTGGTCACAATATAAATGTGTCTGTAGTAATTCAAATACTGAGCAAATACATTGCATTCTTTTTCGCACAAACATCCTTGGGAAAGGTGTTGAATCAATTTCTTTTCTCCATCTGTGAGTTAATAGCAAAGCAATCAGAGAGCTCTAGAAGATTAAAATTCAGATTTTTAAATCAGTTGCATATGGGGCAGATAGCTCCAGTGCAAAATAGCCTATTTACTATGGAACCGCCTTTAGTGGTAAGGTGTGGTCTTATGTTCTCCAGAGAGCTTTAAGTAAGTCACCGAAAGAGAGAGAGAGAGAGAGAGAGAGAGAGAGAGAGAGAGAGAGAGAGAGAGAGAGAAATTGCAAAATCATCAATGATCAAATATAGACTCTAAAATGAAATTCAATTAAAGGAATTAAAAATTCTAAGAAAAGAACGTTTTAAATAAAATACTAATTTAGATACTAATTTGCATACTAATTTACATTATTACTATATGTGATTTCTTTTTAATTAGAGCTTTTTTATTGCGAATTGCATCACTTTTTCTTATTCTTTCCTTTCTGAAGGGTGATAGTGCGAAATTAATACAGATTATCTCAACTGGAGTTTGAACTCAGCTGTCTGATTTTATTTTCTGTGTGGACAGCAGCACCCCCCCTCTCTCTCTCTCTCTCTCTCTCTCTCTCTCTCTCTCTCTATATATATATATATATATATATATATATATATATATATATATATATATATATATATATACCCTCCGCAGGTTTTGGATTCAGAGTTGTCCTTCTCTTATAGAACCCAGTCTGTCCTGCTATTTACCTATAGTTGAAGAGGATTCATACATTTTGCAAGGGTATTAGCACAACTGGAATTCGAACTCGGCTCTCCGATTCCTCAATCCAAGCCGCCTATATATATATATTGAACGATTACAGTTTAATTTATTCTAGTTGGCTTTCGTTAGAATTAACTGTGGATCAGAATGAAGGGGATATAAAAATAAATAAATGTTTGTATAGACGTCTTAATGTTCAGACGAGGCCCATTCTTTAGTTCCGCCAGTTTAATTCTTTAACACATCCACGGAGTCGAATCAGCCTCATTTCCATCGTATTTCAAAATTTAATGATAGAAAGTTCCACTCAGCCAGCTTTTTCACAGGAACAGATTCCTGAGTAGATGCTTCCCTAGCACGACAATTTTAACCTCTTCAAGTAAAGAGTTAACTGTTATCGATCTTCATAACAGTCACTTTCTATTAATTCCTACTCATATTACACGTTATAAGCATTTTAACAGTATTCCTCTACCTTGAGTGGCTCTCGAGCCTTGTAATGAACAAAATTTAGATTTTAAAAAGAGACGTCTGAAATTGAAGTGGTTACTCTTTATACGGTAATGTGTAAAAAATTGCCCCGTTTTGTAGTTTAGCCTAAAATATCTGTTTTGTATGTAAACTTCTAGTGATCTCAGAGGTCAGCGCGACATTTTTACATCTTTCACCTTGAGTCGCTAAAATAAAAAAGAATAATTTTAATCCTTCAAAGTCCAAAATTTTGTGCTGGTCATGAAACAAGTAAACAATCACCGGTGTTAAAATATTAAATAATAGATTTTGTTCTGGACATTATCAATAAAACTTGTTCTAAACAAGATAAACTCACTTTTTAAGATTGTAGTTTCTATTCGAGTAAAGTTTCTCTCGGTCTCATCTCCGCATTTGTATTCGGCTGTATCTGCTGGACATTCCCATGATCCATTAGAGTGGCACTCGCAGTTGTACTTGAAGCATCTGTCCACAAATGAGAATGAATGCCCCAAGGGATATTCATTTCCATTTGCAACACAAGCTCTGACGTTATCACTGATAATGATTTTCATACTTTTACTGGGACCTGCATAAAATAATATGATAATAGTAAAAAAAACATCTTGCAATTATTATATGACATGTTCAAAAACATTGGACAGAAAACTGAGGAGCTGATTATTAATATAAGTTTTTCATTGGGATATCTGTGAGATCACTTGCCCTAAGTTCGCTTTGAAGGGACAATTACAGTATTTGGTCGCATATATAGTGCCGTATACAAGTTAAAAAAAGCTGGACATGGAATAATGACCGTTTAATTAGGTACGACAACTCAAAGTATTGACTCCTAGTGATCTCTGATCAGTGCCAACCGAAATATTTTGGTCTTGGATGAGTGTGGGATGGGAACTCTAATTTATGACTGGCAGGAGTCAAAGCTCCAAGAAAGCGGAAAGGTTTCACCTGTTAGCGGCAATCTATCCCGGTTAGCACTACATCGTTTTCCTTATTTTTCCAAAGTATAGTAACAGCCGTTCCGTTCCGATGTTGAAGTACATGAATAAACCAGGAGCTGTTAACCCAAAGTGCAACGCGGGGTGTATAAGACCCCGGCAAGATATTTTTAGAAACAAACAAATCTTATACTCTACGCAGCTACGGTACTAACGAATAAAGAACAGATATTAACAACCCGTAAGATGAGTCGGCAAAAGTTTCTCTGCAGGGAGGACTGGAAAGAATTACAGAACGTATTTTATGAATATAAATTACTGCTATGTACATTTTGGGTTAGACTTGTTACAAGTACTAGTAGTCTATGTTATCTGGGCAAACATTAGTTCACTAGATACCCCCCTCTTCCTATATAACGCTCTACTATTACATTAAAAATTACAATACAGGGTTATTAAAAAAGAATGAACCGATTTCATTACGCAATATTTTAATAAAGAAAACACAAGCCAAGTCAGGCGTATTCTACTTGCAATCAACTTTTATTTCCTGTCTGGCAAGTGTTCAATGTGGCCACAACCTGCAGCACAGGCAACATCAACGCGATAAGAGAATTCCTCGCGTATCAGCATATCACGATACTCTAAGTTGACAGCTGTTGTTATTCAATATTTATGATCATCGAGGTTAGTGGTTAGCGGTGCAGCAGAAACGGTGAGGTCTGGGGATTTTACAGTCCAAGCACAAAGCGCAAGGTCTTGGTAAGTGCATGAACGAGGCATAGTATGTAAAGTTTCTAATGTAGACGTCTTTTTAGCACACGCCAGATAGTGGATTGAGAAATCGCAAGCTCACTGCTAGCTCGATTTGTGGACTTCCGTAGACTCAAACACAGCAAGGATTCTCGCCACTTGTTCCTCCGAAACTCGTGGTAGATTTGGACTTTTTCCTATACACAGACACCTACTCTCTTGAAACTGTTTAAACCACCTTCGGATGTTTTTATGAGAGGGAGGATTAATGTCGAATTGCCTTTGAAAAGCACGTTGCACTGTGACAACCGTATTCATTTTCGCGAACTCGAGACCGCAGAACGCCTTTTGCTGAGGACTCGCCAATTCCGGGGGTAAACAAACAACTGAATGTTGCCGGAGATACGACGCGGCTACAGCGCCCCTGTGGCAACCTTTCAAAACTTAAAAAACTTCTCTTTCAAATGGTCACTGACTCATTCCATGACGATGCTTGAGAACTGAAGCAGTGCGTCATGAAATCGGTTCATTCTTTTTGAATAACCCTGTATTATGGAGTTAGGCGATGTCGAAATACTGGTAATCTACGACATTTCGGTAAATATTATTCAACCGGAAACGACAAATTTGTATATAAACATCCCTTATTTACATTTAATATTACAGCATTATTGAGTTAGGTGGGGTGCAAATGCAAGTCATCTATATCATCTGAGTTAGTACTAGCTGACTAGATACCTTAGTTTCAAATATGTGCATTTAATATTAGAATTTGGTTAGGTACAAGTACTGGTGATCGATGGTGTCTTGGGAAATTTTAACCTCACACATAACTCAACTTCGCATAAAAACACAGATGATAGATTGAAGCCATTTTTGTGAAAAATGTGATCATATGCTATCAAATATACTAATAATTTAAATTTCAAGCATTGAAAGATTATATATATATATATATATATATATATATATATATATATATATATATATATATATATATATATATATATATATATATACCCAAATGAGTGAAAGAATAGATGGAGTAAAATCCACAGTTCGTAGCCTTTACTTTTAAAAAAGGGCTCAATACAAAGTAGAGCAATATATTATTATTATATTTTTTATTATAATAGATTATAATGAAAACATTTTTGAAATCGCGACACAAAGGCTTTCATGCTTCAATACTATGATTGTACTTCTTCAGGAGATGGTAAGTAACAGGTGATTAAATGATTTTAAGGAAATTTACAAACAAAGTGCGCTACCTCTTTTCCGAAAGTTAAAGTGAAGGGACATAAGTTCAGAATTAAAAATAGACAATGCTTGATAAAGTCCCTCAGTGGACGAAACGCGTCGGCTTAGTATAGTTTCCCTCTTGTTTCTTTTTATTCACTTTGTCTCATCTACAGATACACTCTATCTGAGAATATTTACGCAGACACACAGACGCGTTTTATTCCGAGAAACCACAATCTTCAGGCAAATATCATCGTCTGTAGTCTTTACCAATATATATATATATATATATATATATATATATATATATATATATATACAAGGGAGAGAGCGATGAAAGTGATGCTGTGAAACAATGTTAAGAAAATAGTTTCGCAAACTGTTTGTCTCTATTAGTTGGGCTTAGTAAATATTTATGCATATATCTATGTGTATCTATAAATATCTCTCCGTACCTATACATACATACATACACATACACGTGTGCGTGTGTGTACGTATACATAATGACGAATGTTTTATCCTAACTACTAATCATGCGTGGCAGTTAAGAATAAATTTAGTGTAGAAAGTGAATGAAAAGAAGAATGCTGTTTTCCTCCATGACAACGCATAGCTGCATACTGTAATGATACGATAAGAAACACATTTGGAACACGTTTAGTTTGTTCTAGCCCACCAACCATATTCATCGGACCTTGCATTAACCGATTATTATTTTACATGAAAACCAGATTCACGAATTCGTTCAAATCCTTTTCACATCTAAAACCTGTGGAATTTTGCTCAAAATGTATCGAAGAGCTGCCTGATAAGTGACAACAAGTCACTGCACATAAGGGTGAATATAAAATTGAAAAAATATAATTCTACTTTAAAAAAAATGATTTGATAAACAAAAATGGGAATTATTTATAAGTCAGCCTAATATAGTTGTATGTTTTTTCTTACGTAAAAAAGTCCTCAATTTAAATTGATTTAAAAGAGCTAGTAAAACACTTAAAATTTCCTGTAAAAGTGTTTTTTAAAGCGAGATTTTTATATATGTACAATTATGTCATGTAGATTGCATTAGGTTATGGATAAACTGACAATTCGGATTGAGGAAATTTATATTACAATAAGGAAAAGCACCTCGAGAAATGCATACGGAACTAACTGGCCTACTAAATTGTTTTCAAATTGAATAAAAATTAAAAATGTATATACGAAAGCATTTCCTCTCTGATATTCTTTCTTATAATAAAAGTTGTAATTTAATTTAACACAGTACTAACCTTTAACTATAATCTGACCAGGCTGGAGCGGACACGTGTATACGGAACGTTCAGATGGGCAATCCCATGATCCATCATGATGACATTCGCAATTGAACCGGAAGCAGCCCTCCTCAAAAGAAAATGGATGTTCTAGTCGATATTGCTGACCACCAGCTTCACAGTGGCTCAACCTGATTCTCGTGTTTACTACCCTTGTACTTGTGTGCACTGAAATGTAATTTGATATAACACTGCAATTTCTTTTAAAAAAGTACGAAGATAACGTCGTAAACATCGGAGTTATAAACACGTTTCCATATGCATTCGGTACGATATAAAGTCGTGTTTAAATGTGCTTCATGTCAGTTCGTTGGTATTTGTGATTACTAAGTTCGATTTACATATAAAGCAACGATCACGGAGTCCTTCACGAAGAATTAATAACAAAAGGAATAAACAACTGTTAAGATATTGTGAACCATTCGGAGCAGCCAAACAGCGCATCCGTAGATTAAAGTCTGAAAGGGCTATTTATGTTTGCCTCACAGCAACATTTGAATTCACAAAAAAACTCAAACAATGAGAAACTTAAAATTCAGTTATTTCACACCATCCATAGAGCCCCGATTTACCTTCACCAGAATTTTGTTTCTTACTGAAATTTTTAAAAAATCGTTGAAATGTTAACATTCTTTCATCTAATGCCGAAGTCGAATTTGCTGTGTTCATTTGGATGAAAAGTAGACGAGAAACATTTTTCGTGGACGAGATGAAAAAGTGGATAAACTGTTTTGGAAAATACAGCATTAAATGTCGAAGATGCTGAAAACCTATAATTTGGAAGGGAAATAAATTTCATTTTAATAAATGTTCCATTATTTTATCTGATTTAAAACATGTTTTATGAGATTGCAAACTCTTTATCAATCGACGCTTGTAATTTACAAGTAAAGCAAATTTTATTTTGGCACAAGTTTCATTATTCTGTTTGGTATAAAACTTGTATATGATGTTTGGAAAGCTTATCAATCAACCTCCGTAATATGGAAAAGAAATTAATTTCATTTTGATGACAACTTCATTATTTTGATTGGATTTGAGAATGGTTATCAGCCAAGATTCGCATATAAATACACGGTGAACTCTCTAGACTTATCGTTCGACCCTGCTGAGGGTGACTATGGACGGGCCAAGTGCTTATTTATTTATTTTTATTAGTGCCTCTTAGGTCGATATTGGTATATAGTTTTTTGAAATGACTAATTATTCACCTGTTTGTCTGTATCAAGTCAAATGTCAGATCGCAAAGGAAAATCTGTTCATACTTTTCTATCATTAGTTCAAAGTAAACATAAGCTGCCTCAGTTCGAATTCGAACCCGATTTTCCGACTGAATTTTCAGAGACGATAACCATTACGCCACTTCTACCTTCCTCACTAGTGCTAGGACCAATAGTATAGTATTAGGTGAGCTTACTTCTTTCCGTTGGGGCTTGTTCGCGATCTGTAGTAGGCCGTCTGTCATATTCATCCAAGCATGTGTCTTCAGCTCTCTCGGCTGGGCATTCCCAGGATCCGTCGGAGTTACACTCACAATTATACTTGATGCATCCTTCTCTGAAAGAGAATGGACGACCCAGGCGATATTCGTTTTCTCTGACAACACAGGACCTCGAGTTATCACTGACAATGATGATCATTTTTTTACTGGGGCCTGAAAAAGAATGAAAATAATCATCAAAGGGAAAAGAGCTTTAAATGATATCAAATTTTAATTTTAAGTTAAATTAATACAAGGAACGACTTTTTTTAATAACATTTCAATCTGAAAAAGATTGTTTTTAATCGAAGTTCTACTTGGCCCAAATGCATTTTTAGGAAAAACTTATTTATGATATAATCTGGAAAGAGAGACCTTAAGAAAAAGGCACTGAATTTCAACCAATCACATCAAAGGAACATTTCATGGAAATTTTCATATAAACATGTAGACATTTTTCCGTTACAAATAATTGAATGCTCAATTCGTATCTATCACTAGCATATTTACGCCTCCAATTTGGCTATTAGTAGAATAATTTGATCATATTACATACAGGATAATTCTCAGTTTTTATATGCTGAGTCATTTCTTTGAAATCTGTGAGAATCAGAGTTATTACATTGTTCAGGCTACTTTCATCTTTATTGTCATATTCACGACATTTTGGTCGTTGTACGCTCTGTCCTTCTTCAAGTGATATACGTTCGAATTTCGAACCGAACCCTTTATTTCGTTCACCGAGGTAGATTGTTCTAGTTCCACGTGTCATGCCTTTTCTGGATATCTCAGTTTCAGTTATTTCCCTTTAGTAAGTCAACTCTCCATGTTTTGTTCACCTTTGCTGTGGACATTTTTTGAACTCACAACACTTTGGGTCAAGTCACTGGATTAATTCAACCAACGATTTCATTTACTGGGGTATGTTGTCCTTGGGGACGCATATCATCTGAAGAAGGCCGGAGCGTACAACGGCCGAAACGTCGTGAATATGACAATAAAGATGAGTAGAACAGTCCGAACAATGTAAATAGTTTCAATACCTCATTTCAGAAATATGGACTGATATTGAAGAATCACAGTTGGTTTAATGGAAAAATGACTATTCTCTAAAATCTTTGAATGGAAAATGACTATTCTCTAAAATCTTTAAATGGAAAATGACTATTCTCTAAAATCTTTGAATGGAAAATGACTATTCTCTAAAATCTTTAAATGGAAAATAACTATTCTCTAAAATCCTTGAATGGAAAATGACTATTCTCTAAAATCTTTGAATGAAAAATGACTATTCTCTAAAATCTTTGAATGGAAAATGACTATTCTTTGATATGTTTGCAGTAAAAATTCCTTTTAAATATTTTTTTGTAGAATGACTGATTTTGGTAGCAATAACCGTGTAATAATGGTAACCATGTAATTTTATCAAATATTATCCATTTACTCGATCAACTTTGATCTTCAAATGCAATGTCAATCGTTATTTTCTGACTTCTTGATTCTTGTTCTTTTAATGTTCTCTCTCCTTAATCGGGCTTTTTTCTCACATTAAAGAATATAACCCATTGTTTCTTAGTGGCTTTATTGCCTTGCTTTTGAGTGAA
Organism: Acanthosepion esculentum; assembly: GCA_964036315.1. NCBI lineage: Eukaryota > Metazoa > Mollusca > Cephalopoda > Sepiida > Sepiidae > Acanthosepion > Acanthosepion esculentum. The sequence continues at coordinate 2,197,532 of OZ038482.1, forward strand.
ATGATTTAAAAAAGACATATAATAAATAGAGAATGTTAACCATTTTATATCAATGAATTCATGATCCCAAACGAATGATTTCTGGGAGCAAATTCATCCTAACAAATATTGATAAATCAGGATTTAATATGGCACATTTTACTTTGAAGGGAGACGAGAATCATTCATCAAGTAATCGCCATTATTATGGGAGATTTCACGAAGGAGAATTACTCATCATGACACACCGACAATCTAATGAAACTTCATGGATAATTTCTCCTTTTAAATTATTACAAATTTTAAATTAAGTCCCAGAAAGAAACGTTGAAAAAATTTCGCGATATTTAAAGAAAAATATTTTTGATTATTTTTGCTGTTTGATGTCTTTTGAATAGGAGTAGGGGTTTATCACTTGTTTCGTGTTAAGGATTGGGTTTACCGCTTCTTTTTCAAAAGTCTTCTTATTTTCTTTCACTCTCAACCCTTGCGTCTTAGTGGCATTATCACCTTGTTTGGGGTGAAGTAATTAAAAAGTACCGTATATATTTGTGTATAAGCCAACTTCAAGTATAGTGCGACATTTCAATTCTTTGCATGAAAAAATTACCTATGTATACTTCAGAAAAATTACCTGTGCATAGTCTAACCGGTCACCGAAAATGCATGATTTTTAACATCAAAAAATTGCCTGTGTATATTGCGAGCCCTATTTTTTGTTTAAAAAATGATAATAAAAAGTCGCACTATGCTCTCGTATAAACCGTATTTCATCCTCACCTTTGACGTGTATTTCCCTTGCTTGATCTTGGCAGACGTATTCTGAGCGTTCCGATGGACATTCCCATGATCCATCTAAATGACACTGACAGATAAACCTGAAGCAGTCCTCAGTAAATGAGAACGAACGCCTCAATGGGTATTGCTTGCCTCCTGCTGTGCAATATATAATTTCCGTTCCCACTGCTACTCTCATACTTCTAAAATGGGCTAAAATAGAGAAACAAAAATGATAAATATATTAGTTCATCAAAATATTATGGCGTTCGGAAAGTAATTACGTATTTCACTACAGTGATTTATAAGTCAAGCAATGAAATCAGAAACAAATTTAAATGAGAGGGAAATGCGTCTTAGAATTGTTTTATCGTTTCTTCTCTCCGATAGTTTATCGTTTATATTGTATTTCAAAATTTAACTGGAAAAACTTGCAAAAAGAGAATTTCGATTGAAAACTGCAAAAAAAACGTTCCATCATTTGCAGCAAACTTTTAACCAGGAATGTCAACCCTCCAATTTTTTTTCATCGTATTGTCACAGGTGAATAAAAATGGTCTTGGAACTGGAAAATCCCATAGCACAGATATATTTTCAGTAGATGTTACAGAAATACGAATCGAAAATAACCTGATAATTGCGAAAATTATTTGAATCACTAAAAAACGTAAAGAAACTTACTTTTTTTATTTGGTGCATAAACTCTGGTGCGGTTGTAATCAGTGGTTCGATCCCTGTCCTGCCCACGACGGCAAATATATTCGGCTTTGTCTCCAGGACATTCCCATGAGCCATCGGTGCGACACTCACATCGGTAGCGGTAACAACCGTCCACGAAAGAAAACGGATGACCCAGGCGATACTCTTTTCCCCTCGCAATGCAACTCCTTACATTATCGTTAATAATGATCGTCATCTTCTTGCTCGGTCCTGTCGAATGATAAAAGGCCATATTTTCCTTTGTCTTCGATTTTATTTTAAACTCATTATTATAAATTACCAATGGTTAAATATAATTGAAAACAAGAGAGAGAGAGGGGGGAGAGAGGGGGGAGGGGACAGGCAGACAGATTGACAATGACAAAAAAAAACAGACAGAAAACAAAGAAGGATGTTGTTAAAACGACTTTACTAGAGGAATATATTGGAAAATATTGTCTACAGCAATAATCTCAGCGTAGGGCATCGAATTATATGTTTTGAAACTATATATATTTAACTGTTTTTTTTGTTTTTGTTTTTTTTTAATTATTCTCTTTCATGGACGTCATGGGGGCTTGTTTAGAGACCAAGTTAATAGCTTCCTTCACGTGAATTGCAGTAAAATTTTGAATATGCAAGAATTAAATATTCTAGAAATACCCAATTGGGGCATGGCCCAAAATCAGTTGGGAACCACTGGTTTACAGGAATACAATGGAAATGGACTTGCTATTGGAATGCATCGGAAATTATTTTATTATAAGAATGCATTAGAAATGATTTTTTATACGAATTTACGTGAAATGATTTTATTATATGAATGCATTGGGAATTGTTTTACTATAAGAATAAATTGGAAATTATTTTACTATAGGAATTCATTGAATTCCTTACTTTAGGAATGCATTGGGAATTGTTTTACTATAAGAATTTTGGTAAAATGTTTTTACCGTAAGAATGCATTGAAAATGATTTTACTCGAGGAATGCACTGAAAATGCTTCTAATATTAGCCATTTATGCCGTCTGTGATATCATAGGTAGGATTTACAAACTAAATACATGAAAACTTTCATTTGATATGACAATTAAATATTTATGAATGCATCAGATACAAAACTCATTTACCAAAATGTCAAAATTTCTATAGCATATTTAGCGTGTATTCAGACAGAGGGAATATATTAATAATTTAAACTGGACGAATATTTTTATTGCTGTAATGATAAGCTCGTATATTGTTTAAACTAGATGTATAAATAATTTTAAAATTATCCCTGTGAAAGGTTTTCGCTTCATTTTGACCCCAGAAAAATTAACCAGACTTAGCAAGCCGTAAAGGTCGTACACTAAAATATGAATAAATGTGTGAATATGACATATAAAATCTATAGACAAGATTAATGGTGAGTAAATCAATAACAATATGTAAAGAAAATATCATGGGATGCGTTTCGACCGTCAAAATGACTTCTTCAGAGTAAATGATGTTTTTATTGATGAGTTCATATATACTAGGATCGGCTAAAAAGTTCATAATATTGGTAGACTAAAAAATGCAAGTGTACCAGAATATTTCGAACCAATTTCATGTCACCCAATGTGACGTCATTTACGACAGTCAAACCGAAATATACAGATTAACAGATGACACATACGCAAAATAATATTAACATAAGATAAAGTTTAGTAGACAACACCAACATTTTATATAGGACGCAGTGCAAAGAAAGACTCCAAATTGTTGTAATAAAAAAGTTGCAGACAACATTAAATAAAGTAGCTTTCTCCACAGAGTACCGTATACTGAATTGTGTTTTAAAAAAATACACATAAAAATTATAGTTTGACCATTTAAATGACGTCACCTTGAGTGACTTAAATTGCTTAAATTTCATTTCAGGACATATATATATATGTCCTGTAATACATATATATATATATATATATATATATATATATATATATATATATATATATGTCCTGTGTATATATATATATATATATATATATATATATATATATATATATATATATATATATATATATATATATATACTGTTTCGCTGTATCACAGCTCATCAGTGTGACTAGACATCCAATTGCTTCAAGCCGGGATTGAAACACGACCGATTTGGCATCAGTGAGAGAATCTACCCCCAAGTTATAGTCGCACGGCAGAGAGTAGGGGAAATTTTTACTATACGAAAGACGTCAGTGGCTAGGAGAGCTCGATTCGAGTAGAAGAACATTGCATCAGCAGCAGAAGCCACAGTTTATAAAATCAGCCCTTTCTCTCCGAGATCTCAATCGAATTATTTAGGGAGCATATATATATATATATATATATATATATATATATATATATATATATATATATATATATATATATATATAACTTTCATTGCAGATGAAATACACTGCGTTGATTATATATTTCATTCATTTTGGGGACACAGAATGTGTAAGAACCAACTCTTAATGATATTAATTATGAACACGACCATAATGTTTTAACTGTATTGGGGGATTTAAAACATTGCTAAAAAATGATCTACGTATTAAGACAGACAAAAACATTCTTGATAATAGTGAATAGATTGTCCAAAAGCCTTCGGATTCAAAGATCATTTGGACATTTCTTACACACTCTATACCACAAAAAGAAACATTCCATATTTAATAATGAAAAATAATTTAATCACAGTGCCTTTTTAGTCCTCTGCAAAGAAACCTGTATAAAAGAGAGACTGCTGCACGAATACACACACACACACCTGGATAGATAGATAGATAGATAGATAGATAGATAGATAGATAGATAGATAGATAGATTGGAAAGAAGGCCCCTACCTCGTACAATTTCCTGGCCAGGCCTGAGTTCGCAAATATATTCAGAGTGTTCGGAAGGACATTCCCATGATCCATCAGAATGGCAATCACAGTTAAACCGGAAGCAGCCCTCGTTGAAAGAAAATGGATTATCCAAGTGGTATCGCTTCCCTTCTGCAAGACAGTATCTCAATTTTGTTGTTGTGTCCAGTACAGTCGATATTATATGAACTGTCAATACAAATATATAATTATTATCATTGTTATATCATCTTTCATTACAGTTTATTATTTATTAAAATATATTCATTATTGAATTATTTAATAATTATTCATTGTCATCGTCACATCGAGGGCGTCCGGTGATTGTCAACCTTATTCCTTGCTTTATTATTACGCCTAGTTCGCTACCTGTCGCTTCACCGACGGCAAGATGATCAAATTTAAAATCTAAATTGCCTATTTAAAATATAAAATTTATCAGAAAATATATTTAGTTTTAATACTAAAATTCAGTTTTTATATTAAAAATACCAGCAATACATTTTTATATTTAAAAAATTACCAATAATACCTATTTATAATAAAATTACAACAATATATCAATCAATTTAAAAGAATTCATTCATGACATTAATCCACATAATATCCTACAATTTGTTAAAGAAATAAAACTGTATTTGTCTATATTTCTGAAATGAGGTATTATGTACATTATTTACATTATTCGGACTATTGTCCTCATCTTTGTCGCCATATTTATTACAACTTTTCGGACGTTGTACGCTCCGGCCTTCTTCAGGATGTCAGTTATCAGTTATCTCCTGTTAATTTGCCTCTGAAATTTCTCCACTGCCTTTATTCACTGTGCCATATGTCCTTGAGGACACATGGCACAGTGGATAAAGGCGTTAGTTAGATCCAGTGACAGGACCCAAATAGTGTGAGTTCAATACCCGGCTAAGGCAGTGGAGAACTTTCAGAGGGAAATTAACTGATAACTGACATCCATTAAACATGGCACGTGGAACTAGAACAGTCTACCCCAGTGAGCGAAATAAAGGGGTTAGTTCGACATTAATAAAGAGCTTAGTTCGACACCTGGAGAAGGCCGGAGCGTACAACGGCCGAAACGTTGTAATAAATATGGCGACAAAGATGAGGACAATAGTCCGAATAATGTAAATAACTCAAACTGTATTCCAAAATATAACTTCAACAAAACTACATCATAAAACATACATCACTGCCTATTGTAATTGTGTCTACATAAACATTTATATGCACAAAAGCTGAGTATCATCTACCATGTATTCAAATGTGAAAGTAGAATAACATTAATCATATTTTTATTACTTCAAAGCTCCCAAGAAAAGAAAATTTTGGCATAAATGATCTATAAGAAATTGATATCCCATTAAACAAGTCAATAAATAAATCAATATATTAATACAGGAGTCAGAGACATGACTTCAAAGGGCTTGCTTATATTCTTTTTCTGTTACCCAGGGTTTGTTGCCAGGGAGAATGTGAAATCAGCTCTCACAACACAGATGTGCCACTTTCAATTTCATCCAAATTCTGTGTTTATGTATTGGTAATTTTCTAAGCGTAGCTTAAATATGGCATAAATCAGAAAATATAGGGCACCCAGTGAGGATCGAACACATCACTCAGATGTAATTGTTCTAGCAAAACAAACTTGCTAACCATTACACCACGTTGAGGCGCCCGTTCGTCTATACATGTTTGCGTGTGCAGACGTACATACGCATATACATAGATGCATGCAAAATCACAAGCATACAGTGATTGACGGACAGAGAATCTGCTCTTTTACTATATAGATTAATATGTTTACTTGTAATATAACCAACAGAATTTATTAGACAAATATATCAAAGCATTCATTCACACTCATTGCTACACAGCATTTTCTAGGAAACAGAAATAAGAAATATGGCGGCAATTTTAGCTTCGATTTGAAGCAGCAAAATTTGTTTTTTTAATGTTCATTTGAAATTAATATTTTATAATTACTGATTTTGAAATTACTTTATTCTTACGTTTTTTGAAAATACTTTATTATAACAGTTTTTGAAATTATTTCATTATTACTGTTTTTGAAATTACTTTATTATTACTGATTTGAAAGTACTTTATTATTACTGAACTTGAAATTACTGTATTATTGCGGTTTTTGAAATTATTTTATTAATATAGCTTTTGAAATTGTTTTATTATTATGGCTTTTGAAATTATTTTATTACTGATTTGACAGTATTTATTATTACTGAACTTGAAATTACTGTATTATTGCGGTTTTTGAAATTATTTTATTATTATAGCATTTGAAATTGTTTTATTATTATGGCGTTTGAAATTATTTTATTACTGATTTAAAAGTACTTTATTATTAATGAACTTGAAATTACTGTATTATTGCGGTTTTTGAAATTATTTTATTATTATAGCTTTTGAAATTGTTTTATTATTATGGCTTTTGAAATTATTTTATTACTGATTTGAAAGTACTTTATTATTTGAAATTATTTTATTACTGATTTGAAAGTACTTTATTATTACTAATCTTGAATTTACTTTTGTCATTACTGATTTTGAAATTACTTCGGATATTTTATGCACCGAATTCAACCCTACTCGACCTTACCCGCAGACGAAACATTCTAAACAGTTTGCTACTCTTTTTCCATGTGAAATATTTAGATGAGCTACATTCCACAGGTTCAGACTGTTACAACTGCGACCAATGACAAGGAGGGAATCAATACCTCAGTGCCTTCGTATTCCATTGGTAAAAAAAAGAAGTTCCACCCAGATAACTTCCTCCTTGGAACCGATATTTTGCGGAACAAAACACCCGAGAGAATGCTTCCTTGATTTCTTCACAAGTTATCTATCTTACATATCAGCATAACCTGCACTTACTTCCTCTTTTTACATCCATACAACAACTGCATTCTGTAATTCTCTACCTTGAGTGGCTCTTGGGTTTTGTATTGGGGAATAATTAATCAAAAAGATTTTTCACGTAAAAACAATGGATGAGTAAATATCGAATTTTACAATTTTTATCAAAAATTTACTTTGGTAAATATATTCGCTCATTGCATATTTTGTGCATTAAACATCAAGAGAAAAGGATTGACAGCTGTCAAGAATTAATGTAAGCGCTAATTAAAGTCCATAACCATAATAAACGCATTCCTAGTGTTTTACTATAGAAGTGTGCTACTGGAATTTTTACTAAAGAATTTGCATTACTAATATTCTTACTATAGAAATACACTGAAAATCAGGAAAAAAGGTTTCTTTATATTTCAGAAATTAGTGAAAGCAGCCCTGACAGAATAAGAATCCATTGCTGATGTCTTTGCTATATGTATAAAGTAAATGTATTGCTGATGATTTTGTTCTAGAAATGATTAGAAGGATTTACTATGGTCGGGAATTACTGCATCTATCACTGATATAATGGGTTTATTATCAGTAAATGATTGCTATTAATTTTACGACAGAAATTAATTTTAAAATAATTATAGTAAATAATCCTACTGAAAATCAGGAAAACTGCGCCCCCCCCCCCCACACACACGTGTAGTTATTTGGTTGAATGAAAATCTTAACAAGTATATTCTATCCTTGATATCCTCGCTTACATAAATAGTTGATATAAAATGATAAAAATAAATATTCACATTTTCCACTTGATATATCTTCTCTGGTTCGATGAGGATCAGTAGTTTGTCGATCATGCGTACATAGATCTTCGGCTCTATCCGCTGGGCATTCCCATGATCCATCGCTGTGACATTGACAATTATACAGGAAACATCCATCCCTGAAAGAGAATGAACTACCCAAAGGATTTTCGTGGCCACTCACAACACATGCCCGCATATTGTCACTGATAATGACCTTCATTGTTCTGGTGGGACCTGGTAAAAAAAAACAAAAAAAAAAGAAAAAAAGATCGATTTAGTAGATAAATATCGGTATTGATTAGAAGATTAAAAAAGTAATTACATATTTCACCGCCATGAATTATCACTCATCAAGGCATCTAGAATTAGTATTTTATGTGGATTATCGTCCCCGGAAGTAATTACATTTGTTTTTTTAATATGTTTTTACTTAACACAGCAAAGACAGAAAGGAAACTAGAGAAATTCACAGAGGAAGGAATGAAGGAAAGCGAGAAGAAAAAAGTAAACATTAATTGTAACAAGACAGAATGGTTATCAACAAAAAGGAAGAACACAAGATACAAAGGACGTGTCGAATACACCAAAATCACGCGAGTGCAGAAATGTAAACATCTATAAAGTGTTTTAATAAAGGGCGGAAAATACAACACCTAAGCCTGAAGAAGCATTGGAATAGTAAAAGATACCTTCCAAAAGTTAAGAAAAAGTGTTAAAAAATAAAGAAATGTCGTTAGAAACAAAGACGGCTAAACTTTTATTTAACATCAGTCGCCCTATATGATTGGAAATGTTGGACAGTCTCCTCGCAGGTGAAAACAAGACTTAAAACAATAAAAATATGGTTCTACAGAAGGATGCTGCGGATACCATGGATCAAACATGTGAGCAACGACGAAGTTTTAAGGAAATTGATAACAAAAAGGATACTTCTACTTGCAACCAAAAAGAGACGGTTGAAATTTCTAGGACAAATGAAGAAAGAGAGATTGGAGAATTTGACACACGTAGGACATATTGAAGGTAAGACGGACAGAGAAAAGCAGCGAATAACCTACGTAACTAACTTGAAAAAATGTTTGGTAGAACAGAGATTAGGAAAGACAGCGAAAAGAGAAACCTTACTAAGAGCTACTAGTAAAGGAAGTTGTGGAGAACAGTGATCGCTCACGTCGGGAATGAACATGGCGTATAGAAGAATAATGTTTTAATTCAAAATGACTGATTTACAATTGATTTAATTAAATCTATTTTCCACAAATCAGAAACCTGACGTGTTTGAGTAAATGGCTGAAAGATCAAGGACGGCTAAGACAAAAAGCAACAAAAGACAGGAAGTCGTAAAGAGGCATGATCATCTCCGTTCCGAAAAATCATGCCACAGAGAGAGAGAGAGAGAGAGAGAGAGAGAGAGAGAGAGAGATTTCAGATTTCATACTTCTGTCGATCTTCTGTCCAGATTGAAGAGCGCAGATATATTCTGAGCGTTCGGAAAGGCATTCCCATGATCCATCAGACTGACAGTCGCAATTAAACCGGAAGCAGCCCTCAGTGAAAGAGAATGGAAGTCCGAGTGGGTATTGATGCTCTCCGGCCGTGCAGTGCCTTATTTCTTTGTTGAGACCTACAACCATGCTGCTTGCATAAACTGGAAAATCAAAATCACACGGTATTCAGTAAATAATTTGCCGTCACTTTCATTGCATTTTAAATTTAATTCGAAATATAATCATTTAAAAAATGTTATTCGGAAATCAATGAATAAAAAGGAAAGTAAAAAACATCTCACGCTTGATATTTCTACTGTCTTCTTTAACTGGATCACGACCATCACATTTATATTCGGCTTTGTGTCCTGGACATTCCCATGATCCATTGGAGTGGCATTTGCAGTTGTATTTGTAGCAGCCAATCATGAAAGAGAACGGGCGCCTCAGTGGATATTCATTTCCTCTTGCAACACAAAATCTCATATTATCTCTGAAAATAATGGTCATTTCTTTGCTAGGACCTGCAAAGAAAAGATAATATATTAGAGAAGTACTTTCAAATCAGTAATAGAATAATTTCAAAAGCCATAATAATAAAATAATTTCAAAAGCTATCTATCTATCTATCTATCTATCTATCTATCTATCTATCTATCTATCTATCTATCTATCTATCTATCTAACCAAAAACAATCGTAGTTGGTAAGTTCCAATGATGATAAAGTTGCAATTAAAATGTGCTCAATTCAACGTAGACGGTATAAAATGCAAGATAAATGAAGAATAAAATATAAAACCGAAGCAACCTGAAAACTGAATGTTCGTCAGGTTAGGTCCAATTATTATTATTATTATTATTATTATTATTATTATTATTATTATTAATAATATTAATATTCGGGTTTCGATCCTAGCTAGAGGCAACCGGACGTCTAGCCACACTGATGAGCTGTGAAACAGCGAAACAGTCTGTCTGTGGATGAAAAATATATATATATATATATATATATATATATATATATATATATATATATATATATATTATTGTGATACATAAATTGTCGTTTAAATTACGCAAAAATGAAAATAAAACCGACATCTCATTTTTACAGATATATTTTACAAAATTACCCAAATATAACTTGAAATGCTAGAGTAAATTTATCTAACCGAATTTATTTAGAGTTTATTCCTTTTTCTTTCCATCACTTTTCTAAGTAGGTATTCCACACTGCTATGATATTTCATCATTTCTGGCTGATGTTCTAATATCACAGTAGGGAATACGTCTTCATATTAGCAGGGGAACATCCCCTAGCAGGTCTGGAAGTGCGTTCGAAATAATGTCCCTGTCGACAGCTCCTGTAAAACGTGCTAGGAGAACATACGGACTTACCAGAGAGCCACCTACAATTCCAGCTGACACATTAATGGTAAACTGATGCTGGTGTCTAGCCTGTATCTTAAAATGAGGATTCCGATCTGCCCACACATATTGGTTGTGTAAATTTGTTATTCCATCTCTTCCAAAAGTTTCTTCATCCGTACATGACTGAAGAGACAAACAACGGATCGGCAGTTTGTGTAATAAAACATCGCCAAAACTTATCCCGTGGCGAATCAAATATCAAATATATATTCAATCGAATATCAAAGGGCGAATGACCATGCACATGTTGCAAATGATACGGATACATGAGGTACTATTAGATGTACGACTTGTTATGGCCACGATGTGTGCTGATACCTGGATCGTCTTCGACAGTCTGTAGAATGTGTTCTTCGAGGTGAAGCGCACGAGCAGATCTCGGTCTTCCTCGGTCCATAATTTGTAATGCTACGAATCCTGTCTCAACAACGCGACCATAAACAGCGGCAAAGTTTGGATGATTCAGCTGCCTGGTCTGGAAATGCAATCTCATACAACCGTGCAGCCTCGCGTCTATTACTATTCGAGTGGCCGTTTGTAAAAATCATATATGCCCACTCACTATATGGCGACTGAACAGTATAGTAGTGTCAGTTGGGCACAGTCTGAGTGAAAAAGTGTACCATAATGCAATTCACCCCGTAATTTAGATGACAATTTATCCATCGCACCATATATATATATATATATATATATATATATATATATATATATATATATATTAAAGAAAAACAGACCACTTTAAGGCTCCATTGTAATAGTTTATTTCACCAGGAAGTTTTAACACTCCCTGGATCTTCAGACATCACTTTCAAAAGGTGAAACGAAAAATGAAATTAAAATTTACACTTTTGACGGGCAGTATTAAGATTATAAAGTTAACATAGAAGGTAGCAAGAACTGGTGTGAGGGACATGGTCGAGTTTAGAAAGGGAAGGGAAAATTTTAAAATTTATTTTTATATTTCTTTATAATACTTAATATTGAGGAAGGAAGAGGTATAAGGATCAGACATTGACCTATTCAATCGGTCAACTGAACGAAAATGATATATGGAAGGGGAGGAGAAAAAAGGAAGAAAAGGGGGGGAAGTGAAGAGAAAAGAGGTTTTCGGAGGAAGAGGTGTGGTATAGCTTTAACAAATTAGATAAAAACAGATTTTAACGTTTGATAGTAATTTAAATGTTTAAAAACTCCATGAAGAAATTAATTTAATGCTTGTTATCAATTTAAATATTCAACTTCTCTACAAATAAGTTAGGGATCTAATATGAGTTGAATACTATATTAATAAACGACAATAATAAAAAGAATATATAAGAGTTTATTAAAAGTAGTGAAAGACTGTTAGTGTTAAGGTAACATCTTTATCAGTTTGAGTCTAATTCATGAATGTAATTTGTAGCTATTTTTAGATGGGTAATATTTCTTACTCAAAGTTTAGGTTTCAAATCAAGATGGAGTAAGATTTGAAGGTGATAGTAAAAAAAAATTCGTTTGTTCATATATATACCACATACATATTTATGCAAGAATCACATATACATACGTTCATGTACATGTGCAATTACACACATAAGTGCACACACACACATGTATCGATCTACACCGGCATATATGCATATTCATATATAAATACCTACACATACATTTACAAAATTTCTACACACATTCATATTTATACCTATTTATACACTCTTAAACATTTAAATTACTATCAAACGTTAAAATCTTTTTTTATCTAATTTGCTAAAGCTATACCATCCCTCTTCCTCCGAAAACCCCTTTTCTCTTTACTTCCCCCTTTTTTTCTTTTTCCCTTTTTTCTCCTGCCCTTCCACATATCATTTTTGTTGAGTTGACCGATTGAATATGTCAATGTCTGATCCTTACACCCCTTCCTTCCTCAATATTAAGTATTATAAAGAAATATAAAAATAAATTTTAAATTTCTCCCTTCCCTCTCTAAACTTAACCATGTCTCCCATACCATTCCTTGCTACCTTCTATGTTAACTTATATAAGCTTAATATTGCCCGTCAAAAGTGTAAATTTTAATTTCATTTTTCGTTTCACCTTTTGAAAGTGATGTCTGAAGATCCAAGGACAGTTAAAAGCCCTTGGTGAAATAAATTATTACAATGGAGCCTTAAAGTGGTCTGTTTTTCTTTAAAATATTAGCTCTGAATTAAGCTCTCAGGATTTCATCCTCCTTGGGATTATGCATAAGGATTACCAAGATTTTCGTTACTTAACTATATATATATATATGTGTGTGTGTATATGTATGTATGTGTGTGTGTGTATATCTACATGTATGTGTGTGTATGCGTGTATGTATGAGTATATACATATATGTATGTGTATATGTGTATGGGTGTGTATATATATGGATATATATGTGTATATATATGGGTGTGCATGTGTACGGATATGTGTATATGTGTGTATGTGTATATATATGGATATATAGAATATTATAAAAGAAGGACTTACAGTTCTGTTATTCATGTTTTACCCCATTTTCTCCTTTAATATTCTCCAATTGGAATTGTGAGTTTAAAATTCTTTATAATATGGATGTAAATTTTTTAAATTGATAATTTAATTTTAATTTAAATGTATTACCCTGTAATAATCATTATTGATGAAAAAATATTTAAATTGGAAAGATTTTTTGATATTTGAATACTAAAGTCATCACCTAATATTAATTGTGACATTTTTTTAGGGAAATTCTAAGTACACATATATATATATGTGTGTAAGTATGCGTAAACATTTAAAAAGATATATGTAAGTATTAATACATGAAATTAGCCGTGTATATCGGTACATGTGTACCTGTATGAGTGACTGCACATGTAAAGGAACGTATGTATATGTGAAACTTGCATGGGTGTGTATACAGTATATGACAGAACAAGATCTCTAATATTACCTTCAAATATCACTCCATATTAACTTGAAAACTAAACTTTAAGTAAAAGAAATTACTCATCTAAAAACAGTCACGAATTAAATTCATGAATAAAATTCAAACTGATAGAGATGTCACCTTAATAATCAATTACAACTAGAAGTAAACTTGTATTTTAAAATGAAATTTTATTCTTTTAATGTACATTCTATGAATATTTTTTCTAATCAACTATTTCATATCAAATCCCCAAAATATTTGTAATAAAGTTTTAAAAAATTTTAAATCGCTAACAAACATCAAATTAAATTCTTTGTAGACTGTTTAAACATTCAAATTTATATCAAACATTATACTATTTATGAACCCCCAAAATAACACTTTCAAAGTAAAGCAAAACGATAGCGTCTATTTTGAGACTGTTCATTCCAAAGAAAGTTAGTGACACCTTCTCTTATGACTTCCTTCTCTCTTTTTCTTTTTAAGTCTTTTTTTCTCCTCTCCCCCTTCTATATCAATATATAACTTCCGTTAAGTTAACCGATTAAATGTGTCAATGTCTGGACCTCCTCCAGTAATATTAAGAATAGAAATATTAAATTACATCTAACTCACTCATGTCTCTCCCCCTCACTTCCTCACTTCGTTAATTTACATATGCTTAATACTGCCCGTCAAAAATGTGTAAATTTCTTTTCATTTTTCTTTTCAACCTTTGGAAGTAAAGTCTGATGATCCGCAGTCCTTTAAAAGGGCTGTGGTGAAATAATTTATTACATGGAACCTTAAAGTGGTCTGTTTTTATTTAAATTATTAGCTCTGGATTTACATTGAGCTCTCTGGATTTTATCCTCCTTGGGTCTACCCATACGGATTACCTAGTTTTTCATAAACTAAATATATATATATATATATATATATATATATATATATATATATATATATATATATATATATATATATATATATATATATAAGTAAGCAATCTAAAAATAAACTAATAAATAATAGATAAAATTGAACATTATGAATTATATAATACTTAGAAATTTAAAATAATGCCTTAATTATATGTGTGTGTTTTGTATAAACATAAAAATAGAAAATAAACAAAAATAACTGATTCAAAATTTAAATCTTTTAAGTTCATAACAAAACGATTATTCAAATTTTAAAATGAACTCTAATGTGTTAAGAATTTAAAATGTGAAAATTTGAATTAGCGTTTCATTCATTACGAAAGAGTATAAATATAGGATCTGTTAATAAGTTCGGTAGATTTAGCAAATATCTGACTCTGATGAGCGCTTTCGACGCGTTATTCATGAGTTGGCAAACGAGATAAGTTATTTGAATGTTTCTTGATCAATATTATAGCTCTAGGAAATTTCTCGTCCCATCCAAGAAAAACACAATAAAAAAAAATTAAGTGTCTTCAGTTACACAAAAAACATTTTTTAGGTATAGTTACAAATTTTTTAAACAACATCTAAAATATTATTACAGTTAGATTTACGTTAGAAATATTCGAACACAGTTGCATTCCATATCACGTGACGTCCTCGTCTCGCGACGGATGCTACTTGTAAACAAACTTCTGAAAACAGTTATTTCTGATGAAAGATCGGGGTCGATCTGAAATATCAAATATATATGTATATATAAAAATATATAAATAAATACTTTCCCCCCAAAAAACATTCAATTTTTTTTTATTTGCAACTTTTCAGTTGTTTTTTCTATATATACATATTATGAAAGTATACGTGGCTTGTCATTATGCTATATATATATATATATATATATATATATATATATATATATATATATATATACATATATATATATATATATATATATATATATATATATATATATATATATATATATATACGATAACATTTAAAAAAGAAATACACACCTCTCAAAAGTGTCTGTCCTTCTGGAAGTTTACAAATGTATTCGGTGTGTTCAGAAGGACATTTCCATGATCCATCAGAATGACAATCGCAGTTAAATTGGAAGCAGCCTTCAATGAATGAAAATGATTCTCCCAGTCGATATTGGTTACTTCCCACCGTGCAGTATCGAATATACGTTCCAATGGCAAACACACGGTTAATCCAGTGGGCTATGAAACAAGAGAAAATATTTAAATCAATTAATTGTCCGTTTTAAATTGTTTTCTGCTTATTTAAAATCGAAAAATTAAAATCAGATCATCTCGCTGATTTGTTACAAGACATTCAATTGCATCGTTTTATTAATTCCTGATAAATTTAGCGAAAATATTATTTACTGATTGATGCCTAAAATAATTAGAATTGTGATGACATATTCATTTGAGTTTTCGTTTTTACTATTTTCGGTAATGACAGATAAATTATAATGTCAGCTTCAGTATAGGATATTTAATGTTTAGTTCTTGGTAGTTTTTTTGTTTTTGCCAGAAGCAACTTTTACCCTGAGCAGAATTAACCCTTAAACAATGGGCATCATCAACTGATGTTTTATTCGAGATTAACCGATATCATCTGTCGGGGATTTAAACTTTCCAACTGTATGGATAACATTCATTCATAATTCGAGTCTAAGTGACTTCATTGATAACTACGATTCATGGGGTTACTATTTACTACAATACATGCAATTATGTCATTTCTTGGAGTATTTGCCAGCAAATGAAACTGAAACTGAAAGAACAAGCCAAAGTCTTCATTCTTAGTTTTTGAAAAGAGACGAAAATGATAACAATTTGATGTACAACTCCATTGTGCAAGGAATGTTTCATGGAATATCATTTTGCTAAAAAGGAATATCATTTTGCTAAAAAGAAATATCATTCTGCAAAAAGGAATATTATTTTGCTAAAAAGAAATCTCGTTCTGCTAAAAAGAAATATCATTCTGCTAAAAAGGAATATCATTTTGCTATAAAGAAATATCATTCTGCTAAAAGGTAATATATTAATAAAAGATATTAAATCTAGGAACATAACATTTGTTTTATTTCCTCTTTATTCATTTATTTATCTAAATAATATGTAATATTTAGAAATAATTTATTTTTCTAACAAAATTTCATTTTTATACTTTATTTGTTTATAAGTAAAACGAAAATAAGCCTATGACTTCCCTGTAAAAAATGAATTTTCCCCGTTTTTTTTTACTCGCCATGCGTTCACGTTCCTGCAAACGTTTCCTCTGCTTAAGGGTTAATCGCAGTTAAAACACATAAAAAAAGAAAGAATAGGAGGAGGAGAAAAGAAGGGATGTTATTGTCTTGATGAATACGAAAATAAAAGTTGGGCATTTGGGGTTACTATTAGAACTTTGTACACGAGACATGTAAAAACTGGAGCATGGGATTAAGTATTGTGTGGATTTACTGCTATTTTCTTCTCGATGACAATCCTCATATTATTACTGGTGTTACTGCTATTCATTGTTACAGCAACACAAAACGTGATCTATGCCAGTGTTTCACAACCCTTTTTTTGCCTTGTGGTCATTTTGGTGTCAAAAAGTTTGAAGCCTAAGTACAAATATAAATTCGATGTAAGAGAAAATATATTTTATTTACAGAAGCAAAATGTAGCAGAAAATGTAAATCCTACCTAATGACTACTGTTCCTGGTGTCTCCAGGCCCAGTTAAAAACATTTCTTGGGCCTCAGGGCAAACACTGAGTGTCACTGTTTTACGCCACGCTAATGCGTTTCGCTAACTAAATTGTCGACAAGGTTAATTCTGTAAGATAACGTCTTTAAGGCAAACAATCTTTGGAATAATAATGTTCAAGATCAAAAGATAGAAAATTATTGATAATAATAAAATAAATTTTAAATCGGTTCATTTTTTTTATGACTGCCTCTTTTGCGAATGTCGCGGAATTACATCCTCTTTTTATTAGGTTTCATGGTAAATATATATTTTTAAGCGTTCGATGGTCGGTTTATCACCGCAAAACTATTAATTACGCGTCTGCTTAGCAGAAATATTTTTATTAATATTAAAAAGAAAAAAATATACTGTATATGGCTCTATCTGAAGGATATTGAGCACTGTATTCAATGATGTATGATAAAATATATATTTTTTGAAGCATGCTATATTTATGAAGTGGGGAAGTGGCCAATATCAAGCGCAGAGCGTATGTAAATATATCAGCAAGCATGAATGTCTGTCGCCACCCGCTGTTGATACTTATATCCATACTAATCCAAAACTGAGGAAACAAAGATCTTTACCGCGACTATTAATTCCCCGTGTAAAGTGACCCTGAGACTGTTCAAAATCAAATAATTGCCTATCTCACGGAAAAGGAAATAAAAAATAAATACCTATCCCGCAGGGTATATATTTATTTTGACAAAGGTTTTCTCCATTTTCTCTTTGAACCGTCTGAGGATCACTTTGCATGTGAAACCAATACTCACGGTATATATATATATATACACACACACACACACACACGCACACACACACACACACACACACACACACACATATATATATATATATATATATATATATATATATATATATGAGAAAGACAGTATTCAGATATTACTGCCTTTCCGCGTTTAAAATTTCTATATTGTATCGAACATAAAATTTTATATCTCATCCCATTGAACTGTCTGAAGATTGTGCGACAACCATATAATATATCTGTTTCTATCAGATGTCTACATATCTGATAGAAACAGATATATTATATAGTTGTCTCGTAAAGTTTCGCCAATTTCACTTTCTGTGCCGATAACCGTTACGTTACCCTCACATCCATATTAAACAATACTGCTATGTAATACATGTAAATCTGTTTTTTAGTTATCTCCCTACAATTAGATAAGTAGAAAAATACAGTGATGAGTGACATTTTGGAGGTAAAGTGGACCTGCCGGAATCCAGCCCAGTCCAGCCCAGTCCAGCCCAGCCCAGCCCAGCCCAGCCATCTCCAGGTCAGACCACAGTCGATGTCCCTCGACTTGAAGGCAGGCTTCTGAAGAGGGTGTCGTTAATTACATCAGAGGAATCCTCCACCCTAGATATACTACCAGTTCACTGGGGTTGCCAACTTAGACAAAAGAAGAAGAGGTAGACAAAAGACAAAAATGGACTGGCAACTTCACTGAGTGGCCAACATTATTTGCAGAGATTCAGACACTGGCACGTAACTGAGACATCTGGCGGAAGGTGGTCAGGTGGTAAGGAATCCTATATCTACACCCTCTCATAAGGATGATGATGATGATGATGATGTATGATGATGATGATGATGTATGATGATGATGATTATGATGATGATGAATTTATTTCAGTGTTTAAATAATATTTTGAAAGTAATTATTATAAGTCTATGAATATGAAAGTAACATAAATACTATAACAGGTTTCAAATTACTATAGACTAATGATAAACTACATCGGGCAGCAAGGCCTCTGGCCGGGAGGCTTTGAAGAGCGTGGACCTCCTCTTAATTGCTGTTATTCCCAGGTTCGCCCTGACCCGGCGTGGGGTAGCACTTGTTAGTATCAGAGCGGCGGGCAACTAGTGACACTTCAAACTGGTGTCAAAACACTATGTAAGTATAAAAATACATTTTTATAGTAAACATTTCCATCCACAGATTTTAATAATAATAAAAATTACCAAAGCTCCCAAGGAAATTAAATTTCGGCATTAAATGACCCATAAGGTGTTGATATGCCGTTAAACAAACCAAACCAAACTAGACTAATGAGAATTCTTGTTCTAACAAATATAACGAGAACATTAGATAAGTGTTTTTACTCATCAATCTATTTTAACATGAAAGAATAATTGTGAAAAGTACCTTTTTCTGGTTGGGTTTCTTCTGGGGTCGGCTCCGTGTGATCATGGTCTGTAGTCGGTTGTTTTCCTTGTTCGCATGTGTCTTCAGCTCTGTCTGCTGGACATTCCCAGGATCCATCAGATTGACACTCGCAGTTGTATTTAATGCAACCTTCCATAAAAGAAAATGGCTGACCCAATCGATACTGATTTTCTTTTGCAATACAAGAGACTGGATTATTTCTGACTTCAATCGTCATTTTCCAAGATACACCTGCAGAGAAGAAATTAAAAACAAAAGTAAATTAATAAACGTTTCCGCTGCTTTAGTTGGAGTTAAGTAGACACATAACCTATGTTATCTAGTTCTGCTGTGATCGTGAGTTCAATCCCTGCAGTAAAAGTGTTTATTATTATTATTATCATTTAGGGCATAAGCGATCATAACACTTCACGTCTTCATTATCTGTGAACTGGCATGAATTCTTGGGAAAATAGTGAAATAGCTTCCCGTTGCCTCCTCCCCGGTTTAAAATTCAGAGTTTTCCTTTTTTTTTTTAGACTTCTTGTCACCCAAGGCCAGAGATCCCAATCCACCCTACTATTTATTTAACCCTAACTATTTATAGCTGGGGAAATAAATGACGGATCATGCCTTTCCCAAGGGCAATATATTACGAAAGGGAATGCGGCAGACTAGCCTGGAATTCGAACTCGGCTCGCCGATTCCACTTTCTACGCTTTTCATAATCTAATAATTTGACCAATTCGTGTTCAGATAATCACAAATTTTAACGGCATGAGTAGAAACAACACAAAATTTTATGTTTAATGTTTTATATTGTTATTTTCTTTTCAGGAAAGAAAATGCCGTTCACTGGAAAATAAACTGCAGCTCGTTGAAGCATTGAAGTGAGACGACAAGCAAAAGTTAAAGCAATTCTGTGTCGATATGCAAGTGAAACTTGAACAAGATGAACGTAGAGGAACTCAAGCAGAGAATCTCTGCTTCACCGGAGACTGTTAACCACGAGGTGTTGCAGCGTGTTTCGCAGAAGCTGAACTATCGACTTGAAGTGTATCGTGACACAGACAGTGAGCATATTGAAAATTTGTGAAATCGTTCATGAAATCCAAATACTTTTGAATTTCTTATTCAATGTATAATGAATAAATCTCATTTTTCTCAGTCTGTTTGTTTTCATTTGCCTAGACAATGTATTTACTCAAATATTTGCATCTAGACATATTGTCTCTACTTGTTTTTATATTTATCTTTTCAAGTTGTCTAATTAGATTCTTGATGTTAAGATGAAATTCATCAAGGAAGGCGCTGTAGTTTTTAACGCAAGTACTTTCGATCTGAATGAAGATATACTGCCTAAATGTTTGAATGAAGATATTCTGCCTAAATATATATTTTTTAAAGTAGAAACCCTGAAGACTGCAAATTTTACCAACAAATTTCTAAGTAAGGAAAAAATTGATATTTAAAAGTTAAACAATCTTTTCATATAATATTATTAACGCTCTATTTATGATATTATTTTAATATTTTTAATGTTGAGCACTATATATAAAAATATATGCTGTTTCTTAAACCTTAAATCATACATACATACATACATATGTATATATATATATATATATATATATATATATATATATATATATATATATATATATATACATATATATATATATATATATATATATATATATATATATATATATATATATATATATGAATTTGGGGTCATGATTCAAATATTGTATTACCAAATAGTTTCGCGATAATAATAATGATAATAATAATGATAATGAAAAATATTACAAAAGAAGAAATATAAATATGGTACCTAAAGTCCCTTGTCTTGGTCGCTGTGGGCAAGTATATTCCGCAAGTTCCGATGGACAGTCCCATGACCCGTCAGAATGACAGACACACCTAAATCTGAAGCAATTCTGGTTGAATGAGAATGGTTTCTTCAGATGGAATCGTCTTCCATTAGCCGTACAGAAACTTATTCTTGTGCCCACGGGCACAACTCGACTCTTCAGATGAGCTGAAAAATAAAATAAAATAGAATATATATATATATATATATATATATATATATATATATATATATATATATATATATATATATATCCAAGCTGACAGTTAATTACCACATTGAACAATAATATCATTGTTTGTCATTATAAGATGAAGTCCATGAAATATTGTTTATTTACATTGTCAATTTTAACCAGATTTCTATGACTTTATTTTATATTAACCAGAGGGCCTCAGTTGATTCCTTCTTAAACTGTTGAGACAAATGGCAGAAAATCGAAATAAAACAAGTTTGTTCCGCTAAGAACCACAATCAAAGATTTTCAATTGTTAAGCATTCGTTAAGGCGAATTTTTCTTTTCAAATGTTTTTGAAATTTTAGGGGCCAAGCATCCTTATTATCTTTTCTATTTCCTTTCGGGATGTAGAGGGTCATCAATCTCCACAGCTTCATTTTATTTATTTAAACTATTTTCAATCGGCCTGTTGTCATAATCTTTATTGTTTTTAACACAACGTTTCAGCCGTTGTAACCTCCAGCCTTTATCAAGTGTATATCTGTCCGGGTAGCCAACAGGGAATACACCTGATGAAGGCCGGGGGCAAAACGGCCGAAACGTTTTGATAAAAAAAAGAAAACGCTGTTAAGAGTCCTAATGTAAATAGTGTAAATAATGATAGCTCATCATCCCAGATATTCATGCAAAAATTTCCGTTAATTTAATATCGGTAAATTGAGGAAAGATATTGGAGTAGTTTTCTTTTGCCTTTTTCACGGATTTCAATTCAGTTCTATTTCTATTACATTTTTATTCTTATAATTTTACTTTTTATTCTTATAATTTTTACTTTTATTATTATTCTTATAATTTTTTTCATTTATTATTCTTATTATAATTTTTACTTTTGTTATTATTCTTATAATTTTTACTTATATTTTTTTGGTTTCCCTACTACTTCTATAGAACACTGACTTCTCTGTTATTTTAATCATACTCGGGAAATGGACAACGGACGAATTTGGTGCCTTTTTCTCAATGGCAATAGTTTGAAATGAGCGTAACACTCTGGGCTGTAATTGAAACGCAGATTTTATGCTCTGATCACAGTTCATTACTACACTTTTGATTATACTATTCTTTTAATTTTTACTTTTCTTATTATTCTTATAATTTATACTTTTATAATTATTCTGATAATTTTTACTTTTATTATTATTCTCAAAATTTTTACTTTATTATTATTCATATAATTTTTACTTTTATTACTATTCGCATAATTTTTACTTTTATTATTATTCTGATAATTTTTACTTTTATTATTATTCTTATAATTTTTACTTTTATTACTATTCGCATAATTTTTTCTTTTATTATTATTCTCAAAATTTTTACTTTTATTTTTATTCTTATAATTTTTGCTTTTATTATTATTTTGATAATTTTTACTTCTATTATAATTCTTATAATTTTTACTTTATTGTTATTCTTATAATTTTTACTTTTATTATTATTCTTATAATTTGTACTTTTATTATTATTCTTATAATTTTTAATTTCATTATTATTCTTATAATTTTTACTTTTATTACTATTCTTGTAATTTTTGCTTTTATTATTATTTTCATAATTTTTACTTTTATTATTATTCTCATAATTTTTACTGTTATTATTATTATTCTTATAATTTTTACTTTTATTACTATTCTTATAATTTTTACTTTTATTATTATTATTATAATTTTTAATTTCATTATTATTCTTATAATTTTTATTTTTTTCTATTCTTATAATTTTTACTTTTATTATTATTCTTATAATTTCTCCGTCATTTATCTCTCATTTATTTTTTTGTTTTAAATTTTCATCTTTTCACTCCTTAATCTTGATTATGTCATTATTTTCTCTTCGTGTTACATGTGATATTAATTTTATCTGTTGCTACTGTAGAAAGTCCCCAGATGTGTGATTTCTATTATTTGGTACAGTTCTATGTGATTGTGTAGCGCCAGTTCACAAGATTCGAAGCAGAATGGTGCTTGCTAAAAGCTACAGGTTTCGTTCTCTCAAAACTATTTTCGCCATTAATCTGAGAAAACGATTGTATAGCGCTGACAGTTTAGATATTTCTGAACGAGAATTGCCGCGAGTTATGACGTCCATTTAAAAGTCCCCAATGTTTAGTAATTCCTCTACTAACAGAAGGCCTAAGGTCATATCACGTTGAAATATCTATCTTCCTACAATCACCGAAATAAAGCAACCTAGACCCTGCCCAGTACCTGGATAGGTGACCGCTTGGGAGTCTCAAGTACTGTAAGCTTGAATGTGCGTTTGGTGTAATGGATAATGACTCGGTATTGTTAATCGGAGAGCCGAGTTCCAATTCCAGCCGAATTCATTATATTCACTTAAGTATAAATTCCGTTGGGAAAGGTATGAATCCACCTCTTCTTCCAATCAATGGGTTAATTATTAGGATTTATATCAGAAAATCATTATTGTCTTAAAAAAAATGTTGTCATCTGAAAAAAGGTTGATAAACTGTCAAAAATAAATCAATCAGTCATTCAATGTACATACAGGAAATTTCGGCTATTTTCTTCACTGTTAAAAATTGAAAAGATAATCCAGAAATGTACTCACTTTTTGCAGTTAAGCGTTCTTGTCTTCTTTGCGTCGTATCTATTCTTTCAGGTTCGCGTCGGCATGTGTCCTCCGCCATATCACCCGGACATTCCCAGGATCCATTGTAATGGCATTCACAATTATACCTGATACATCCGTCCATAAAAGTGAACGGACGACCCAGAGCGTATTCGTTTCCTCTGGCGACACAGAAACTTACATTATCACTGACAATGATGGTCATTTTCTTACTGGGACCTGAAAATAAAAATACCCCCGACTAATTGCATTCAAATGTATCATAATATATGATTATATATTATATCATAATATATTAATAAATAATGCGAAAATGTAACTTTAATTAAGAAAAAATATTATTATTTTTGCGTGAGAAATTAATTAATATATTTCATATAAATCAGCTTTTACTCGGGTTAATTTTGGTTAGAAGAAGAAAAACTCCCATGAAATTGCTGCTGATTATTAAGATTTGTGTGAAAGAGAAAGGGACAGTCTGCCTCTTTCCAGTAACTCGATGGATGGTATTTGTTCGGACAGAAATTTCCTTCATAAAATCTTCTTTTTATCCAGAATCTGACGATACAATGTCTGGCACAAGCTAATAAAAAGGAAAGCTCTAGGGAAAGAAGCTTGAGAAGAGAATTAATTTTCAAAATTTTTCCAATCAATCAAGAGAACTCAATTTAAAAACTATCTCTAATGTCTTCAGTATTTTCCTGAGCCGGTTAAAAGGGAAACGGTCAGCCAGCAAAATCACAGTTCCTGTCTTCAATGTTTATTTACAATAAGGTGTTAATGGAGCAAGTATATTTAGCGGTCAGTTGAGAAAAGAGCTTACTGTTTTATATGTGAGATATGCTTGAGTTCCAAAGAAAACGTACAAATACTTAAAAACAATTAATAATTAAGGTATTTGTCTGAAACAATGAGACAAAACCCAGTTGTCTTTAATGATATGAAGTCAACTTACACTTTTAATTATAATTCTACAAGGCAGTACGAACTTCTTAAAGTTTTCCACAAATGTCAATGACTTTCCAACTCCTTCCATCTATCAAGCAAATACGGTTGACAATATGTTGGTCTTCCAAATTCCGAACGGCCGAATAAAATTTTACATTTTTACCATTTCTTTTAAAAATATCTTTTGAGCACTTCCTCGGATAGACTGACAAATTTACTCTCTCTACAAAGGACTTGTATTGCTTCTGTTACTACTGTAGGTCCCCACATTCTTCTAGAGAAGATTTTCCCTACTTAACTCAATTTTTTTAGACTCTGAAAATATTATTTTGAGCAAGCATTGAATAAAACGATCTTTTTAGGAGAACAAATTATTGCAAATAAACAATTTCCTTCCCTTGCAATTTCACACTGAGTCAGAATCCATTTTTATCGTGTGATTAAAGACTTGTTGATACTTTTGTTCATATGGGAAATCCATATATAATGAATCCTTTAGTTTTTAGATACGATTAGTTCTGTATATACAATATAAATAACATCTGTATTGTCTAAAGATTACAGAGTAAATTTCATTTTTGATTCTCAAGTATCGGATTGAAAAGATCTTACCTCTGACAACCTCTACGCCTGGTTGACGCTGACAGATATATTCTGAGCGTTCGGAAGGACATTCCCATGATCCACCAGAATAACACTCGCAGTTAAAGCGGAAGCAACCCTCAGTGAAAGAGAATGGCCGTCCAAATGGATATTGTTTACCCTCTGCTGTGCAATGTGTAATGTGTGTGCCGACACGAACGACCATTGTTCTCGTGTGAGCTGAAAGGAATTATGGAAGCATCATTGAAAATATTATAGCGGAATAATCAGTGAAAATGAACGTGTTAAGAATAAACTGATCTCTATAAATGTCTAAATAACGATTGGTTTGGAAATTTTAAAAAAGTATCCTGAAGAAACTCACTTCTTCTGAATGTGGTATCCGTCCTGGTGCGATCCTGGTCTGGGGTTGGTTGTCTCTCCCGATCAGTTTGACATGTATATTCTGCCCTATCACCCGGACATTCCCAGGCTCCATTGTCATGGCATTCACAATTATATTTGATGCATCCATCCATGAACGAGAATGGCTGTCCTAACTGATATTCCTTTCCTCTGGCAACACAAGATCTCATATTATCGCTGACAATGATGGTCATTTTTTTACTGGGACCTGAAAATAAAAATACCCCAGACTAATTGCATCCAAATGTATCATAATATATTAATAAATAATGCGAAAATGTAACTTTAATTAAAAAATAATATTCTTACTTTTGCGTGAGAAGTTAATTAATATATTTCATATAAATCAGATTTTATTCGGGTTACTTTTTTTTTAAAATGAAAACTCCTATGAAATTGCTGCTGATTATAAAGAATTATGTGAAACAGAAAGGGACCTTCTGCCTCTTTGAAGCTATTAGTTCGAAGATATTTGTTCGGACAGATAATTTCTTTATCAAACCTTCTTTTTATCCAGAATCTGACGATACAATGTCTGGCACAAGGTAATAAAAAGGAAGGCTCTAGGGAAAAAAGCTTGAGAAGAGAAATAATTTTGAAAATTTTTCCAATCAATCAAGAGAACTCAATATAAAATCTATCTCTAATGTCTTCAGTATTTTCCTGAGCCGGTTAAAAGGGAAACGGTCAGCCAGCAAAATCACAGTTCCTGTCTTCAATGTTTATTCAGGGTAAGGTGTTAATGGAGCAAGTATGTTTCGCGGTCAGTTGAGAAAAGAGCTTACTGTGTTATATGTGAGATATGCTCGAGTTCCAAAGAAAACGTACAAATACTTAAAAACAATTAATAATTAAGGTATTTGTCTGAAACAATGAGACAAAACCCAGTTGTCTTTAATGATATGAAGTCAACTTACACTTATAATTATAATTCTACAAGGCAGTACGAACTTCTTAAAGTTTTCCACAGATGTCAATGACTTTCCAAGTCCTTCCATCTATCAAGCAAATACGGTTGACAATATGTTGGTCTTCCAAATTCCGAACGGCCGATTAAAATTTTACATTTTTACCATTTCTTTTAAAAATATCTTTTGAGCACTTCCTCGGATAGACTGACAAATTTACTCTCTCTACAAAGGACTTGTATTGCTTCTGTTACTACTGTAGGTCCCCACATTCTTCTAGAGAAGATTTTCCCTACTTAACTCAATTTCTTTAGACTCTGAAAATATTATTTTGAGCAAGCATTGAATAAAACGATCTTTTTAGTAGAACAAATTATTGCAAAAAAAAAATTTCTTTATTTTTCAATTTCACACTGAGTCAGAATCCATTTTTATCGTGTGATTAAAGACTTGTTGATACTTTTTAAATACGGGAAATCCACATATAATGAATTCTTTAGTTTTTAGATACGATTAGTTCTGTATATACAATATAAATAACATCTGTATTGTCTAAAGATTGCCGAGTAAATTTCATTTTTGATTGTCAAGTATCGGATTGAAAAGATCTTACCTCTGACAACCTCTACGCCTGGTTGACGCTGACAGATATATTCTGAGCGTTCGGAAGGACATTCCCATGATCCACCAGAATAACACTCGCAGTTAAAGCGGAAGCAACCCTCAGTGAAAGAGAATGGCCGTTCAATTGGATATTGTTTACCCTCTGCTGTGCAATGTGTAATGTGTGTGCCGACACGAACGACCATTGTTCTCGTGTGAGCTGAAAGGAATTATGGAAGCATCATTGAAAATCTTATAGCGGAATAATCAGTGAACGTGAAAGTGTTAAGAATAAACTGATCTCTATAAATGTCTAAATAACGATTGGTTTGGAAATTTTAAAAAAGTATCCCGAAGAAACTCACTTCTTCTGAATGTGGTATCCGTCCTGGTGCGATCCTGGTCTGGGGTTGGTTGTCTCTCCCGATCAGTTTGACATGTATATTCTGCCCTATCACCCGGACATTCCCAGGATCCATTGTCGTGGCATTCACAATTATATTTGATGCATCCATCCATGAACGAGAATGGCTGTCCTAACTGATATTCTTTCCCTCTGGCAACACAAGATCTCATATTATCGCTGACAATGATGGTCATTTTTTTACTGGGACCTGAAAATAAAAATACCCCAGACTAATTGCATCCAAATGTATCATAATATATTAATAAATAATGCGAAAATGTAACTTCAATTAAGAAAAACATTATTATTTTAACGTGAAAAGTTAATTAATACATTTCATATAAATCACCTTTTACGCGTTTTACTGTTTTTTAGAAGGAAAACACCCATGATATTAATACTGACTGTAAAGATTTATGTGAAAGAAAAAGGGAACCTCTGCCTTTTTCCAGCAATTAGATCAAAGGTATTTGTTCGGGCAGAAATCATCTTTATAAAACCGTCTTTTGAGTCTGATTGTGACGATACAATGTCTGGCAGAAGGCAATAAAAAAGGAATGCTCTAGGGGAAAAGTCTTGTGGAGGGATTACCTTTTCAGAACTTTTCCAATGTATCAAGAGGACACAATTTGCAATCTATCTCTATTATTTTCAGCATTTTCCTGACCTAGTTCAAAAGGAAACGGTTAGCCAGCATAATCACAATTCCAGTCTTCAGTGTTTAGGCAGGTTGAGGTGTTAACGGAGTAAGTAACCTCTGCTGTGAGCTGAGAAAAGAGGCTACTGTATTCTCAGATAAGTGTGACTCTCCAAGAAAATATACAAAACCTTCAAAACAGTTAATAATTAAAATGTTTGTTTGAAACAAACAAACAAAACCCAGTTGTCTTTAATGATATGAACTCAAGTTACACTCTTTAATTATAATACTACAAGGCAGTACCAACTTCTGAAAGTTTTACACAAATGTCAATGACTTTCCAACCCATTCCATTCATCAAAGAGATACTTTTGACACTATATTGGCCTTCCAAATTCGGAACGGCCTAATAAAATTTTACAATTAGACCATTTCTTTTAAAAGTATCATTTGAGCAGTTCCTAAGATTCACTGAGAGCTTTGCTATCTCTACAAAGGATTTGTATTGCTTCTGTTACTACTGTAAGTCCCCACATTCTTCTAGAGAAGATTTTCCCTACTTAACTCAATTTTTTTAGACTCTGAAATTTTGAGTAAGGATTCAATACAACGATCTTCTTTTTAGTAGAACAAATTATTGCAAATAAACAATTTCTTTCTCTTGCAATTTCACACTGAGTCAGAATCTATTCTTATCGTGTGATTAAAGACTTGTTGATACTTTTTAAATACGGGAAATCCATATATAATGAATTCTTTAGTTTTTAGATACGATTAGTTCTGTATATACAATATAAATAACATCTGTATTGTCTAAAGATTGCCGAGTAAATTTCATTCTTGATTGTCAAGTATCGGATTGAAAAGATCTTACCTCTGACAACCTCTACGCCTGGTTGACGCTGACAGATATATTCTGAGCGTTCGGAAGGACATTCCCATGATCCACCAGAATAACACTCGCAGTTAAAGCGGAAGCAACCCTCAGTGAAAGAGAATGGCCGTTCAATTGGATATTGTTTACCCTCTGCTGTGCAATGTGTAATGTCTGTTCCGACACGAACGACCATTGTTCTCGTGTGAGCTGAAAGGAATTATGGAAGCATCATTGAAAATGTTATAGCGGAATAATCAGTGAAAATGAACGTGTTAAGAATAAACTGATCTCTATAAATGTCTAAATAACGATTGGTTTGGAAATTTTAAAAAGTATCCTGAAGAAACTCACTTCTTCTGAATGTGGTATCCGTCCTGGTGCGATCCTGGTCTGGGGTTGGTTGTCTCTCCCGATCAGTTTGACATGTATATTCTGCCCTATCACCCGGACATTCCCAGGATCCATTGTCGTGGCATTCACAATTATATTTGATGCATCCATCCATGAACGAGAATGGCTGTCCTAACTGATATTCTTTTCCTCTGGCAACACAAGATCTCATATTATCGCTGACAATGATGGTCATTTTTTTACTGGGACCTGAAAATAAAAATACCCCAGACTAATTGCATCCAAATGTATCATAATATATTAATAAATAATGCGAAAATGTAACTTCAATTAAGAAAAATATTATTATTTTAACGTGAAAAGTTAATTAATACATTTCATATAAATCACCTTTTACGCGTTTTACTGTTTTTTAGAAGGAAAACACCCATGAAATTAATACTGACTGTAAAGATTTATGTGAAAGAAAAAGGGACCCTCTGCCTTTTTCCAGCAATTAGATCAAAGGTATTTGTTCGGACAGAAATCATCTTTATAAAACCGTCTTTTGAGTCTAACTGTGACGATACAATGTCTGGCAGAAGGCAATAAAAAAGGAATGCTCTAGGGGAAAAATGTCTTGTGAAGGGATTACCTTTTCAGAACTTTTCCAATGTATCAAGAGGACACAATTTGCAATCTATCTCTATTATTTTCAGCATTTTCCTGACCTAGTTCAAAAGGAAACGGTTAGCCAGCATAATCACAATTCCAGTCTTCAGTGTTTAGGCAGGTTGAGGTGTTAACGGAGTAAGTAACCTCTGCTGTGAGCTGAGAAAAGAGGCTACTGTATTCTCAGATAAGTGTGACTCTCCAAGAAAATATACAAAACCTTCAAAACAGTTAATAATTAAAATGTTTGTTTGAAACAAACAAACAAAACCCAGTTGTCTTTAATGATATGAACTCAAGTTACACTCTTTAATTATAATACTACAAGGCAGTACCAACTTCTGAAAGTTTTACACAAATGTCAATGACTTTCCAACCCATTCCATTCATCAAAGAGATACTTTTGACACTATATTGGCCTTCCAAATTCGGAACGGCCTAATAAAATTTTACAATTAGACCATTTCTTTTAAAAGTATCATTTGAGCAGTTCCTAAGATTCACTGAGAGCTTTGCTATCTCTACAAAGGATTTGTATTGCTTCTGTTACTACTGTAAGTCCCCACATTCTTCTAGAGAAGATTTTCCCTACTTAACTCAATTTTTTTAGACTCTGAAATTTTGAGTAAGGATTCAATACAACGATCTTCTTTTTAGTAGAACAAATTATTGCAAATAAACAATTTCTTTCTCTTGCAATTTCACACTGAGTCAGAATCTATTCTTATCGTGTGATTAAAGACTTGTTGATACTTTTTAAATACGGGAAATCCATATATAATGAATTCTTTAGTTTTTAGATACGATTAGTTCTGTATATACAATATAAATAACATCTGTATTGTCTAAAGATTGCCGAGTAAATTTCATTCTTGATTGTCAAGTATCGGATTGAAAAGATCTTACCTCTGACAACCTCTACGCCTGGTTGACGCTGACAGATATATTCTGAGCGTTCGGAAGGACATTCCCATGATCCACCAGAATAACACTCGCAGTTAAAGCGGAAGCAACCCTCAGTGAAAGAGAATGGCCGTTCAATTGGATATTGTTTACCCTCTGCTGTGCAATGTGTAATGTCTGTTCCGACACGAACGACCATTGTTCTCGTGTGAGCTGAAAGGAATTATGGAAGCATCATTGAAAATGTTATAGCGGAATAATCAGTGAAAGTGAACGTGTTAAGAATAAACTGATCTCTATAAATGTCTAAATAACGATTGGTTTGGAAATTTTAAAAAGTATCCTGAAGAAACTCACTTCTTCTGAATGTGGTATCCGTCCTGGTGCGATCCTGGTCTGGGGTTGGTTGTCTCTCCCGATCAGTTTGACATGTATATTCTGCCCTATCACCCGGACATTCCCAGGATCCATTGTCGTGGCATTCACAATTATATTTGATGCATCCATCCATGAACGAGAATGGCTGTCCTAACTGATATTCTTTTCCTCTGGCAACACAAGATCTCATATTATCGCTGACAATGATGGTCATTTTTTTACTGGGACCTGAAAATAAAAATACCCCAGACTAATTGCATCCAAATGTATCATAATATATTAATAAATAATGCGAAAATGTAACTTCAATTAAGAAAAATATTATTATTTTAACGTGAAAAGTTAATTAATACATTTCATATAAATCACCTTTTACGCGTTTTACTGTTTTTTAGAAGGAAAACACCCATGAAATTAATACTGACTGTAAAGATTTATGTGAAAGAAAAAGGGACCCTCTGCCTTTTTCCAGCAATTAGATCAAAGGTATTTGTTCGGACAGAAATCATCTTTATAAAACCGTCTTTTGAGTCTAACTGTGACGATACAATGTCTGGCAGAAGGCAATAAAAAAGGAATGCTCTAGGGGAAAAATGTCTTGTGAAGGGATTACCTTTTCAGAACTTTTCCAATGTATCAAGAGGACACAATTTGCAATCTATCTCTATTATTTTCAGCATTTTCCTGACCTAGTTCAAAAGGAAACGGTTAGCCAGCATAATCACAATTCCAGTCTTCAGTGTTTAGGCAGGTTGAGGTGTTAACGGAGTAAGTAACCTCTGCTGTGAGCTGAGAAAAGAGGCTACTGTATTCTCAGATAAGTGTGACTCTCCAAGAAAATATACAAAACCTTCAAAACAGTTAATAATTAAAATGTTTGTTTGAAACAAACAAACAAAACCCAGTTGTCTTTAATGATATGAACTCAAGTTACACTCTTTAATTATAATACTACAAGGCAGTACCAACTTCTGAAAGTTTTACACAAATGTCAATGACTTTCCAACCCATTCCATTCATCAAAGAGATACTTTTGACACTATATTGGCCTTCCAAATTCGGAACGGCCTAATAAAATTTTACAATTAGACCATTTCTTTTAAAAGTATCATTTGAGCAGTTCCTAAGATTCACTGAGAGCTTTGCTATCTCTACAAAGGATTTGTATTGCTTCTGTTACTACTGTAAGTCCCCACATTCTTCTAGAGAAGATTTTCCCTACTTAACTCAATTTCTTTAGACTCTGAAATTTTGAGTAAGGATTCAATACAACGATCTTCTTTTTAGTAGAACAAATTATTGCAAATAAACAATTTCTTTCTCTTGCAATTTCACACTGAGTCAGAATCTATTTTTATCGTGTGATTAAAGACTTGTTGATACTTTTTAAATACGGGAAATCCATATATAATGAATCCTTTAGTTTTTAGATACGATTAGTTCTGTATATACAATATAAATAACATCTGTATTGTCTAAAGATTACCGAGTAAATTTCATTTTTGATTGTCAAATATCGGATTGAAAAGATCTTACCTCTGACAACCTCTAATCCTGGTTGACGCTGACAGATATATTCTGAGCGTTCGGAAGGACATTCCCATGATCCACTAGAATAACACTCGCAGTTAAAGCGGAAGCAACCCTCAGTGAACGAGAATGGTCGTTCAATTGGATATTGTTTACCCTCTGCTGTGCAATGTGTAATGTGTGTGCCGACACGAACGACCATTGTTCTCGTGTGAGCTGAAAGTAATTTTAAAAGCATCATTGAAAATGTTATAGCGGAATAATCAGTGAAAGTGAAAGTGTTAAGAATAAACTGATCTCTATAAATGTCTAAATAACGATTAGTTTGGAAATTTTTAAAAAGTATCCTGAAGAAACTCACTTCTTCTGAATGTGGTATCCGTCCTGGTGCGATCCTGGTCTGGGGTTGGTTGTCTCTCCCGATCAGTTTGACATGTATATTCTGCCCTATCACCCGGACATTCCCAGGATCCATTGTCGTGGCATTCACAATTATATTTGATGCATCCATCCATGAACGAGAATGGCTGTCCTAACTGATATTCTTTTCCTCTGGCAACACAAGATCTCATATTATCGCTGACAATGATGGTCATTTTTTTACTGGGACCTGAAAATAAAAATACCCCAGACTAATTGCATCCAAATGTATCATAATATATTAATAAATAATGCGAAAATGTAACTTCAATTAAGAAAAATATTATTATTTTAACGTGAAAAGTTAATTAATACATTTCATATAAATCACCTTTTACGCGTTTTACTGTTTTTTAGAAGGAAAACACCCATGAAATTAATACTGACTGTAAAGATTTATGTGAAAGAAAAAGGGACCCTCTGCCTTTTTCCAGTAATTAGATCAAAGGTATTTGTTCGGACAGAAATCATCTTTATAAAACCGTCTTTTGAGTCTAACTGTGACGATACAATGTCTGGCAGAAGGCAATAAAAAAGGAATGCTCTAGGGGAAAAATGTCTTGTGAAGGGATTACCTTTTCAGAACTTTTCCAATGTATCAAGAGGACACAATTTGCAATCTATCTCTATTATTTTCAGCATTTTCCTAACCTAGTTCAAAAGGAAACGGTTAGCCAGCATAATCACAATTCCAGTCTTCAGTGTTTAGGCAGGTTGAGGTGTTAACGGAGTAAGTAACCTCTGCTGTGAGCTGAGAAAAGAGGTTACTGTATTCTCAGATAAGTGTGACTCTCCAAGAAAATATACAAAACCTTCAAAACAGTTAATAATTAAAATGTTTGTTTGAAACAAACAAACAAAACCCAGTTGTCTTTAATGATATGAACTCAAGTTACACTCTTTAATTATAATTCTACAAGGCAGTACCAACTTCTGAAAGTTTTACACAAATGTCAATGACTTTCCAACCCATTCCATTCATCAAAGAGATACTGTTGACACTATATTGGCCTTCCAAATTCGGAACGGCCTAATAAAATTTTACAATTTTACCATTTCTTTTAAAAGTATCATTTGAGCAGTTCGTAAGATTCACTGAGAGCTTTGCTATCTCTACAAAGGATTTGTATTGCTTCTGTTACTACTGTAAGTCCCCACATTCTTCTAGAGAAGATTTTCCCTACTTAACTCAATTTCTTTAGACTCTGAAATTTTGAGTAAGGATTCAATACAACGATCTTCTTTTTAGTAGAACAAATTATTGCAAATAAACAATTTCTTTCTCTTGCAATTTCACACTGAGTCAGAATCTATTCTTATCGTGTGATTAAAGACTTGTTGATACTTTTTAAATACGGGAAATCCATATATAATGAATTCTTTAGTTTTTAGATACGATTAGTTCTGTATATACAATATAAATAACATCTGTATTGTCTAAAGATTGCCGAGTAAATTTCATTCTTGATTGTCAAGTATCGGATTGAAAATATCTTACCTCTGACAACCTCTAATCCTGGTTGACGCTGACAGATATATTCTGAGCGTTCGGAAGGACATTCCCATGATCCACCAGAATAACACTCGCAGTTAAAGCGGAAGCAACCCTCAGTGAAAGAGAATGGCCGTTCAATTGGATATTGTTTACCCTCTGCTGTGCAATGTGTAATGTGTGTGCCGACACGAACGACCATTGTTCTCGTGTGAGCTGAAAGGAATTATGGAAGCATCATTGAAAATGTTATAGCGGAATAATCAGTGAAAGTGAAAGTGTTAAGAATAAACTGATTTCTATAAATGTCTAAATAACGATGGGTTTGGAAATAAAAAAGTATCCTGAAGAAACTCACTTCTTCTGAATGTGGTATCCGTCCTGGTGCGATCCTGGTCTGGGGTTGGTTGTCTCTCCCGATCAGTTTGACATGTATATTCTGCCCTATCACCCGGACATTCCCAGGATCCATTGTCATGGCATTCACAATTATATTTGATGCATCCATCCATGAACGAGAATGGCTGTCCTAACTGATATTCTTTTCCTCTTACAACACAAGATCTCATATTATCGCTGACAATGATGGTCATTTTTTTACTGGGACCTGAAAATGCAACCAAATGTATTTATTTTTTATTACACAGCTTATCTGAACTGGTATGGAGACAGCGAAACTGAGGAAACTTCTTAGAAGTTATAAATAAAAAATTATATATCATTTCCTCTCTTAATAGTAAGTCTGATCAAGGTGAAATTGTCAGTGACCTCAAAATACCCTACAATCTATAGTTAACTTTACTAAGGAATGAGTGATTGTTCATTTTAACGCTCCAAAACGAAACAGCTATTTTAATCGCCTCGGAGAACCCTTTGTCCTTCCTATAGCATGGCTGTTGCTAACTTCGAGGAAAATGACTCATTGCGCCTTATCGGGCTAACGTTTCCCACTGACATGAAATGGAAAGATTATATTGAATCAATTTCTAGGTCTGCTACTAGGAATATTAGTTTTCCATGTCACGCTCGGTTATTTTTCTCGCCAAAATCGATGCCTTGAATATTGCTGCCACGTTTGGTCTGATAGTTCTTGTATATATTTAGAGATTCTAGCTAAAATGAAAGAAGAATCTGCAATTGTATTGGTCCTAACCTGGCATCTCGGCTTAAGTGACTTTCCCACCCCCTTAACATGAAAGTGAATCCTAAGGAGTCTGCATCAGAGTTTACAGGATAGGCCTGGAGAATTTTTTTTTTTCAAATGAATAGTGAGAACACTTACCTCTAACTACTCTCTGCCCTGGTTGTAGTTGGCAGATGTATTGCGAACGTTCAGAGGGACATTCCCATGAGCCATTAACATAACACTGACAGTTGAACTGGAAGCAGCCCTCTCTGAAAGAAAATGAATGTTCCAGAGGATACTGATTGCCGTTGGCAGTGCAATGTTCCAACCGGATGCCGATAGCCACAACGCGAGTTCTTGTATCAGCTGCAAAAGAAATATAGATATTAATGTTTTACCTTTTTTGCTTTTATCAAACCGTTTCGGCCGCGTTGAAATGCCACCGTGTTAGTCAGGTGTTTGTCAATCCGAATAAACCAAATTTTTTTAAGTTCTCGTAATTCCTAATTCTTTTGCTCCCCTCCACTACTCTCCTGACTCAGTGAGGGTGGGTAGCACGCGGTGTGGCGTAGCTGTAGCTCAGTTGTCATGGGAGGGAGAGCCCAGACGTAGCTTTGTCTTCTTCGGGGTGTCGTGTCACTCCCACCTGTCTAACGATGGTAAATTTTCATGATTTATATATTTTATATATTATATATATATGTGTGTATAACACACACACACACACACACACACACACACACACACACACACACACACACACACACACACACATAAATATATATATATATGTATATTTATTTATATATATTCAGTTGTATGGGTCTGAGTTTGCTTCACGCTTTTGCGATCATCAGACAAAGATGATCTGATGATCGCAAAAGCGTGAAACCCAGGGTCACAGACTCATATCCATACAACTGAATATATTAGTTCTATCACTGGACATACAAAATAATACACACACACACACACACACACACACACACACACACACACACACACACATTTTTATAACAAAATGACAATTAATGTAACCCTAAAAAAAATTATAAAAATACATTTTTATAGTAAAATTCCCGACAATACATTTTATGATCTACAATCAATATATCTTTTAATGTATTGGTGGGTTTTACCTACAGTTTACAATATATGTTTCTGTAACAAATTTATTATAATTTTCATTTCGATGTATAATTATATTTTCAGTTCAAGTTTTGATTAACAGGAGATACAATGTGCGACATCTGAATTCGAATTGGGATAGCGGAATATGCTTTCTAAAAGCTAAGCATAGTATCAAGAAATAGGATAAATTCATTAGAAACAAAGAAAAGAATAATGTATGTCATATCAGTCCTCCTATATGACAGTGATGGTAAACAATGTCCTCACAGGTGAAGAATAGAACTGAAGCAAGATATATGGTTCTATAGAAGTATGATGAGAATACCAGAGACTGAACATGTGAGCAACGACGAAGTTTTAGAGAAAATGAAAACATAAAAACATACTTGACATCAGAAAGAGACAGTTGACATTTCTAGGGTACATAATGTGGAAAGAGGGCTTGGAAAATATGACATTCACAGGACATATGAAGGCAAGAGAAAGCAGCGTATAACTTACTTAACAAGCTTGTGTAAATGGTTGGCAGAACAGGGGTTAGGAAAGAAAACAAAAAGACATTTTCTAAGAGCTACAAAGGATAGGAAAGAGAGCTGTTATTGCCAACGTTCTGAATGAATGCTTAATGTAATGCAATGCCGGATTTGACTGTGGGCATTAATATGTTAATGGTCCCAGCTAAAATGAAAGACATCTTTAAAATCCGTGTATGTCATAGATCATTAAATAGGTTTCGAAAATGAAAAGGAATCTATTTACTTACTTCGTACTCTGCTGATTCCACTATCTACTTTTTCCCTCTCAGGTTGGCACTTGTTCTCGGCTCTGTCGGCTGGACATTGCCACGAGCCATCACGGTCGCAGAT
Source organism: Acanthosepion esculentum (assembly GCA_964036315.1). Classification (NCBI taxonomy): domain Eukaryota; kingdom Metazoa; phylum Mollusca; class Cephalopoda; order Sepiida; family Sepiidae; genus Acanthosepion; species Acanthosepion esculentum. Next base: position 2,236,167 of record OZ038482.1, read on the forward strand.
GCAATTGTAAAGGATGCACCCATCGACATAATTGAAGCGGCTATTCAGTGGGAACTCCTGGCCGTTGACGGTGCAACTTTGCAGGTTGTTAGCAACAATCACCTTCATTTTTTGGGTGTAGGCTGAAGAAGAAAGATTTGAAATATTTATTTTATCAGACGATATTTAACATAAACTTCGCCATGTAAAAATAAAATCAAAGATAGGGAATTTATTATTGAGACTAAACATTATCATAAACCTTTTTATTCAGTTGAATGTATATTGTTGCGATACATACAAAGGGATGCTGAAAAGTTCTCAGCCCAAACTACTTCCCCAAATCGGACCAAACGGGTAATCATCAGAATCTTTTTATCCCTTCTTGATTCAGCAGAGAAATTTTCAGCACCTTTTGTATCAGTAATAATTGCATTTATTCTTGACCACTGACAATCCCTTTCTTTCTGATTTGTAATGCATTTCTATTGTAAATTATTAGCAATGCATTTACATTTAATGGTTTATTTGGTCAAGAATAGTTGCATTAATTCCTGACTGCTGACAATCCCTTGCGGATTATTTTAGTGCACAAGGACTGAAACATTTAAACAAATTCGTTCTGAAATATTGAGATCATTGAAAAGTAGATCTATATTTCTTTTTTACAGTTTCATTATCAATGTTTCCTTATGTTTCATACTGTTTTATTATAAATATTGCAATATGAATGCAACGTCTTGTATTACAGTTATAAATAAGCACAGGTACCACACTTCTAAATGAGCACAGGTACCTCACTTCTAAATGAGCATAAGTACCTTACTTCTAAATGAGTACAGGTACCACACTTCTAAATATATATTTGCGAAATTTATATTTTTTTTGCGTCAAATTTCTTCAGCTCCAATTTATTATACTGAAGACATAAGTTACAAATGGGGCAGCGAGAGTGTTTATGGCCACTATTATTATTATTATTATTATTATTATTATTATTATTATTATTATTATTATTATTATTATTTTCTTTGATATCTGGCGTTTACACATTTCTTTCCGAGTCTCGCCCAGGGACCTAAGGTTAGAAATGGCATCATGACACTTTCCACTGCAAAAAAATAAAAAATAATTACATAGATAAAGCCCTTCGTAAAGTGTGGGCTGTACTTGTCAGAACAATTTTTTGTATCTCTTAGAGGCATGGACTTCCAGGGATCCCTTCAATCAGCCTACTGGAATCTTTTCCAACCAGTCCAAGGGCTCCAACTACAACAGGGATTGTTGATGTTCCCATATGCCATATAAATAAGGAGGCACTTATTTTGTTTGTGGTCTCCAATAACAATGTCTGGACGGTTGGCTTTGATTGTTCTGTCAGTGTGTATTGTGTAGTCCCACATGTCCTATATTATTATTATTATTATTATTAGTATTAGTATTAGTATTATTATTATTATTTAAGCATGTCAAATATTAATAATACCAAAGCGTCATGCAAAAAAGACATTAATTCTATTAATTATTAAAATAAACAACCCGCATTACATATATTTCACTACAGGTATATAATATATATATAATATACTCTATATAAAATATTTAACATTTGATTGGAATATCAACTCGACTCGCCGTTTCAACTTTCCAGCCAATAACCTTTTACGACAATAAATATATAAATTCAACAGAGTGCCTGACCGAATTACCTGGTTTGATTCTTGCTTGTCCGGCTTGTTGTGGACACACATATTCAGCACTATCTACGGGACACTCCCATGAACCATCATTGAAGCATTGACATTTAAATTCATAGCAATTTAAAGTAAACTGGAAGGATCTCTCCAAATGGTAGCGCCGTCCGTGTGCTGTGCAGTAATTCAACTGAGTCTCACGCGTTACAACCGTGCTTCTGTAGTCAACTGAAAATGGTAAGGAGAAAAGACTTTTAATGCTTAGATTAAGACAATAATTCAGAACACATATATACACACACACACAAACACACACACACACATAAACACACACACACACACACACACACACACATATATATATATATATATATATATATATATATATATATATATATATATATATATATATATATATATATATATATATATATTAAAGTGAAGGCTGAAAGCCGCCTCAACTAAAAGTGCTCAATACTACAAAATTCAAAGTCGAATATATAGAGCTTGTTTTATTAAATGAGAGAAAGGAAACTATGTTTGGGTGCAGGCATTTAAGAATATATTTTTAGGTACCTATGAACCCAGGATGAGTCATATAAAACTCAATAATTTTTCCCTCCCATTATCCTTATACTTTTACCCCATCATTTCCGGTCCTCTCAGTTCTGGTGTTCTGTTATATTGGAATCATTTTTCTTGCTTGTTCATCGTTCCACTTACCTGAAGAGACCTTGCGGTCGAAACCCAGGTTGCGAGGTAGGCTGGCATTTTAGTCATTTCTTTTGTGTGTTTGTGTGTGTGTGTGTGTGTGTGTGTGTGTGTGTGTGTGTGTGTGTGTGTGTGTGAATACTTTTCCCAGTGTTCGAAAACCAACCTTTTTATTGAGAGTAAAAGGTATCTAGCCCAACCAAGACACAAGCTCCACGTTGAGTTGAAATGAATACTTACTGATTTCGCGGTTCTCTCCTGGCCTTGGCTGAATAGGGTCTGGTTTCTCTTGACATATATATTCTGCTTGTGTCGCAGGACATTTCCATGATCCATCCGTCTTGCAATCACAGTTGTATTTAAAGCAATCTTCAGTAAAGGAGAATGACTGACCCAGTCTGTATTGATGACCTCGAACCTGACACGCTCTCACGTTTTCACTGACGATAACAACCATTTTTTGGCTCGATGCTTCATAAAAAAAAATGCGATGACAGAATTTTTAAAAATGAAGAGTGATACTATCATCATCATCATCATCATCATCATCATTATTATTATCTTACAAAAAAGAATAAATCTTTAAAAATGCCTTTAGATATTTAAGGTCTTCGTGACGTAGGCGATCATGGCCCTCTACAGGTCTTTTTTATTATCCGGGTATTGTCACGACATTTTTTTGTTATCTCTGCATTGACAAGACTTCTTTGGAAAGACACAGGAATGGTTTTCATTTTTTTTTCGACGGCTTTGAATTAAAAATCCTTTTGCTTCTCGACTGGGTGCTACTCAATGCTAGAGAGCCCAGTCTACCCTACTATTTATATTTTGAGAGGAGAGGATAAATAGTTCACCTATCGCCCGATTCACACTCTTCCCCAGTTTTTTTTCAATAGAAGTAGAGATTTATCGCTTGTTCCCTTTTTAAGATTGGGTTTCCGACTCCTCCTAAATTCTTTTCATTTTGTTCACTCCCAGTAGCCCCTTATGTCTTAGGGGCATTATCGCCTTTATTGAGTTGATTTGATAGAAAAAAATCACAAGGGCACTAGTGCAAAAACGAACACAACAGACTGGTCCGGATCCTGCAGTCGGGTCGCCTAGTCTCATTTATATGTTAAATTCGCATACCCCCCCCCCATTTGTCATAAAGTGAATATAACCTGAGTGTTATTAATATCTCTCTATGCAGAATTGGTTTTTATGTGAGTTTTATCACATAATTCATAATTGATAATGTCTCTTCTGAGCTAATAAAAAATCTCTTCTTCAAAGAAGACATTGCAATCATTTTCGATAATAATAAATATTGCATCAGTAGTAAGTCGGGATTATCGAGTTATTGTAAACACCGTGTGATCTTGTCGAGAGATTACGCCAGGACAACACACTATTTTGAATTCAGAGGGGTTCATTTTCTAAACATGTTTTCAAGCACGGCTTAAAAGGCCAATCTGATCTACTATCTTACTCATAGCTGGGGTCTCCTGAAGAAAACCGGGGAGTACGAAACGTCGTGAATATGACAATAAAGATGAGGACATTGTAAATAGTTTAAATAGTTACAATATCTCATCTCAAAAATATAAACAGATATTGAAGGGTTGACATGTCGAAAAAAATAAACCAACACAGGCTAACCTATTTCTATAGTAAAATAATTTGAAATTCATTTCTATAGTAAAATGATTAGTGTATTTAGCATTTGCATTATGTGTATAACAACAAATTGAAGGCGAACAACTGCAAACATCGGTGTTACATCATCAATTTATTTATTGGTCGTCATAATGATATGTGCATAGCATAACAATTGTCGACACGGAAAATGGAATCGTCATGTCAAGTTTTAAATTCCAGTCTACACAATTGCACTCACTTTCACACAAATGCCAATGGGAAAGGCATGAACCCATTGCATCTCACAATCTTTTATGGGTTAAATAACAGCGAAGATTCGACTATCTAGTCTAAGAAAAGAATGAGTGTGAATTCGAAATTGAGAAGAAAGCAACAGGAAGCAACGGAACCATCGTCTTCAAGAAGGTATGGCAATTCAGAGAGAATAAAGGAAAAAAAAAGGAATCTGTGGAGAACCATAAATAGACATGGAATTTTAAAAATCACTATAAATATTTCGCCTTAGTGCGAAAAATACTAAACCTAAAATAATCCAAGATTTCAATACTAAGAAAAAATATTTATTCCATTAGAAACATTTTTATTTAAACACAAATATGAAAAGTGAGAAATAGCGTACCAATATTTAACCCTTTGAGCACTGACCACCACTTTACCGTTGGTAAAGAAAAATGACGTAATGCCCAGTCACCGGTTAAACGGTGGGTAAACACTTGAGTCGTGTTTTGCTATTGGTTGTCTTATTTTGAAGAGCCAATCAGAAAAGCCGTAATATTCTGATGTCATCGAACCTATACCAACATGTCCGCGCCTTTAGATTGTATTTTGTGCATGTATTTTGTATTTAAAAAGATCGTTTTTACCATGAAGCGTATAGAGTCTCAACCTGGACCGGCAGGGAAGCAATCAGGAACAAAAATGTATGAGAAAAGATCTCTAAACAACGCAGCAAGTAATTGATATGCTTGATGATTTTTTTATATCTACCGTGAAACATTACATACCAATTATTCTGACTCGGGAGCTCAGGAAGAAGGGTTAAAATTGTTCAAGAACGCAGGGCTCAAAGGGTTAAGAATAAACTAAGGATTACTTACAGCGTTCAATTAAATGTCCTGGTTTCTGGGGACATATGAACTCTGATCTGTCGGCTGGGCATTCCCATGATCCATCAGTGCGGCAATCACAACTGTACCGGAAGCACTTATCGGTAAAGGAAAATCGTTGTCCGAGAGGATATTGTTTGCCATGCGCCAGGCAGTGTTGGATTTCCGACCCGAGAGATATGACCATACTTTGACTTTCCACTGAATACAATGAACATGACATCAAGGTTACATAATGTCGACATAGTAAATAAAACTGATATTGATGAAAACAGAAAGACTTAATAAAACAATAATATTAGATTTGGCCATATAAAGAGTCTTTAGCGGTATTTATATTACGAAGGGAAATAAAAACTATTTCATGTCATATTTTGAGAACACATTTCCTAATTCTTACTTAGATTTCCTATTTACTTAAAGATGAGGCTATTTAATAAACTAGAATATTATTTAATATACTGACAAACATGTTAACCATCGCATTTCAGTCGGCAGCTATAATTATGAAAGACAGCAACTTCGTCTAACTCAAGTTCAGAGTATCTTGGAAACCTAATGAGTGTCAAACTTATTACAGTAAAAATTAACTACGAATGTAGATTTTTAACCATTACTCTTCGGTGTAACGTCATAGCCATTTACATAGCATAGTTTGGTATGACACAAAGACTGTGAAATGGAATCCCCTATGGGGATCGAACTCATTACAGTAATAATGAACTGTGAATATGGTTTGCTGATCATTACTTAACGGTGTGACGTTCTGTTGATTTTCATAGCATAAATTGGGATGACACAAAGGCAAAGAACTGGGATTCCCAATGAGGTTGAAACTCACTACAGTAATAATTAACCAGAAACGTAGTTTGTAACCATTATTGTATGGCACAGCGTTAAGGTTATTTACATAGCATAACATGGTATGGCACAAGGCCAGAGAACTCTGTTCCTCTTTTAGGTTCGAACTCACAAAATAATAATAAACTGTGAATGTAACCTTTACTCAACGGTGTGACGGCATGATTATGTCCATAACATAGATTGGTATGACGTCAAAGCAGGTAACTGTGATCCCCAATGAGGATCGAATTCAGTAAAGTAACAATTGACGACAAATGTTGTTTGATAACCATTACTTTATGTTTTAACGTCAAGGTTATTTGCATAGCCTAGGTTGGTATGACACGAGGCCAGAGAACTGAGTTCCACTATTAGGATCTAACTAAATACAGTAATAATTAAATACGAATGTATTTTTAACCATTATTCTACGGTGTGACGTCACGATTATTTAAATAGAATAGATTGGTATGACAGAAAGCCAGTGAACTGTGTTCCCCAATGAGGATTGAAGGCATTACAATAATAATTAAGTCTGAGTGTAGTTTACTATTACACTCCAGTGTAGCATAAAGGTTATCTTCATTGCACAGGCTGGTATGAAAAAAAGACCCGATTAAGTGGATCCCCAACGAAGATCAAACTCCATACAATAATAATTAGTTAGCAATATACTTGTATAACCATTACTCTAAGATGTGGCGTTAAAGTTTTTATATAGCATGGTATAGTATGGCACAAGGCAAGAGTACAAGGGTACTTCGTTATGGTCAAACTCACTCCACTAGCAAATTGATCTATGGGAGAAGATTGAAAATCGACTTTTTACTGCAGATTAAATACTGAAATGGTTGTTATGAATAATTGGCATTTGGCATGAAAGCAATTTTTACAATTCTTAGTAGGTATTCTGTTTGGTGTGGCACCCACCTCGAGGATAACTGATTTCCACACTGGTCTCTTTATCGCAAATGTATTCGGCATTCTCTGCTGGACATTCCCATGATCCATCGGAGTGGCACTCACAATCATAGCGGAAACATTCATCTGTCAGCGAAAAAGGTCGATCCAGTGGATATTCCCTTCCGTTTACTCTGCAGCCATTGATGTTGTCCATAGCGATTACATACATTCGAATGCTAGAAGCTGCAAAGATAAAGATCCTCGGAATTAGCAGAATAAAAAAATAAATAAAGACAATTTACCTAGTTACACATTTTAAATGAGCACTTACACCCAAACTAAATATTCAATTGGTTGTAATATTTATTATACCTGGTATTTGCGACTGGACTTTATTATTGAGTGGTTAAAGCAAGAAAAACCTTTGTCAAAGGCCGGACGACCATATCTGTAAACTTAGCATTCTACGAAGCTGTCGTGCACAACTGTTATTTTAGTACCGAATCATATACCATCAACCGCCATCACGTGTGCTGATTTGATTTCACCAGTGAAATATTTTGCAAAATATGTAAATTTATGAGCAAATGGTACTTTTCTGAGGTTTCATTATTTGTGAAGAAACCTTTTTAATAAATAAATTCAATTATCGATTAAATAGGAAAGGAACGTATTTTGTTCACTCAGTAATTAAATTTCCATAGAATATATTTAACAACTGCATTATACGTTCATATTTTAGTTATTAATTTTTGCGATTTTTTAACTGAAAAAAATCTCAAACTATTGAAATATAAATCGTTTCTATATATTTGATAATATATATATATATATATATATATATATATATATATATATATATATATATATATATATATATATATATATATATATATATATATATGTAAAAGTGAACATAGAAGTCAACACTTAGAGGCGAGAGTCTGTTTCATGCTAGATGCAATCATCGGGCCACGAGTGATTGCATCTAGCATGAAACAGACTGTCGCCTGTAAGTGTTGACTTCTATGTTCACTTTTATATTTACACACGCTCTATCTCTGATATTGAGCACTTTATCCCATAAATATAGCACACTTTAAGACTATATTTCTTCATATATATATATATATATATATATATATATATATATATATATATATATATATATAATAATATTGTTTCTTCATTTCTTCCTAATATAAAGTTTATGAAAATAGATTTAAATTTTATGTTTCATAATGAAACATTGCACAAAGATCTACGAGAATAGACAATGTTCATATATAAGAGGGAATTAGACATGTAATTATATATTGTATTATATATAATTATATATAAATGGGAATAGACATGCTGTGGAACCAATCAATTGTTGGTTTTTGTGTTTTTCCACTGGATTACTTCTTACTAAGTTCAGAATTAATTCTTTCTAGTATCGTTTTGCTTATTTTACCTAGTAAAAATCAACTACAGTTGCGCCGAGAACATGCCACAAATAATACACATAATAAGCACAACAGGAAAATTATGAACAAACCACACGAACAAATTAACCCAGGTGCAACTGCAGAATAAAGATCGAATGTCTCTTAAAAGGTAATTGTTTACAAAACAACGTAATATACCAAGCCACGATAAAATCACCAGATAATTAAGAAAAGGTATACATAGGAGTAACTGAAGGACCATGGAAACAAAGAAATTATGTACACAAAACAACTTTCACAAATAGTAAATATGCGAACAGCACAATGCTTTCTAAGTATATCTGGGAAATAAAAAACAAAATGCACACCACACCAAAAATATCTTGGAAAATAAGGAAAAGATCATCAGCCTACGACAACCAATCAAAAACTTGCAAACTTTGCTTGGAGGAAAAAATAGTTATCATTACCTTCCCAGACCCAAATAAATTATTAAATAAAAGATCCGAGCTCATCTCAAAATGCAGACATGAAAACAAATTTTTACTACGTTACTTAAAAATCGAAAACGGAAAAAATAAAATAAAATAAAGATAAATAAATAAACAAAATGACTATAAAATAAGCAAAATAAATTAACCCAAACAAATTACCAAACCACACCTGTTAGAATAGACGAAATAGAATAGAAAATAAGAAAATCAATGAACCCAAATAAATAAAGTAAATAATAAACAAATTAACAAACCATTATGACCAAAATATTAGTTAGACTATAAAAATCAAACCAAAAATCGGACGAAAAAATAGCTATAACTGTTATATAACGATAAAAATACTACGTTATTTAAAAATCGAAAACTGAAAAGAGAAAATATACAGTATAACAAATAAATAATAACAAGTAAAATAAATTGATTTAAATTCACCCAAATAAATAAATAAACTAACAAACCGATCCCGATAATCAATCAAAATAAATACACGAAGTAATAAAGAAATTAAAAACTGTTACCGCCAAAATAATAGTTAGAATAAACTACAACAATCAACCCTAAAATTGAATAAATAGCTTTAATTATCTTCCCAAACCAAAACAAAACTATTAAATAAGCGATAAAAACAAATTTTTACTACGTTAATAAAAAAAACGATTAAAAAAATAAATAAGAAATAAAAATAAAAAATAAAATAAAAGTAAATAAAAACAAGCAAATAATTTAACCCCAAAAAATAAATAAACGACTTCCGGCGAAATAACAACAAAAATAGACTACCCATAATGCACCACTGACCTGTATATATAAATAGCCGAGAACAATAACAGCACTCGTGGCCTGATGATTGCATCTAGCATGAAACAGACTGTCGCCTCTAAGTGTTGACTTCTATGTTCACTTTTATATTTACACACGCTCTATCTCTGATATTGAGCACTTTATCCTATAAATATAGCACATCTTAAGACTATATATATATATATATATATATATATATAACAATTTTGTTATATTCTATCCGAATTCATTTAGAGATCTGCGAGAAATGGTGAAATGTTGTAAGAGCAATGATACAAATTCACTGTAGTTGACCTTGCGATAAGACTTAGTCAATACTAAATAAAACAATAAAGCTAAAACCTGAAATAAGAGTTTACTCTATCGCTTGTAATAATTGTCACAAAAATACATAGGTGAAACCTCAAAGAATCTCAATAAAAGATTATATGAACTTAAAAGCGGCATTTTACATAACAATATATATATATATATATATATATATATATATATATATATATATATATATCGTAATTAAAAAGTATTTAAATTCTACGATAATATAACATTGTTACAAGCAAACTGCAAATACAGTTGGCGCCATTTGACTTGATCGACACAAGATTATCTCAAAATTTCAGTTTGTAAAAGTGCACCAAACGCACAAAGCCTGGTAAAATGACGTGCAATAAAAAGTGATATTCCTGTATTTGCGTTTAGTATGTGCTGTGTCAAGATGCATGGTATCCTTAGAGTAAGTGAAAAATTTATCATATTTGATTAAGAAATCTTACCCAGTAAAACAGTTAGATAATAAACAAAGCAGTTAAGATTGTTTTCACAATAATTGCAATGAATCGTATTAGCTAAATATTATATCAAATAGCCTTACTTTTTCTTACTTGCTGCTGCGGGCAGATATATTCTGATTCGTCGGCTGGGCATTCCCAGGATCCATCCGAGTAACAGAAACAGTTATAACGGAAGCAATCTTCGGTAATGGTGAAGGAGCTCCCGAGGTAAAACAGCCTTTCTTTCGCCTTGCAAAATTTTATCTCTTCACCCAAAGCGACGACCATGCTTTTGCTGTAAACTGAAAAGAAAAGCAACCAATCAATTCCAACTCTCATCAAAATCATACGGCATTTTCAATCGGCATTTTCATCATTAATAACTAACTCGAAGTAGCTTTGAAAATATCACGGTTTTGATATTTGAAATTTTTGATGATTTTTAGTTCATAAATTAATGATTGAATGGACATGCGAGTTCTAGCCGCGACAATTAACCTATTCCACCGTTAAATGCATGAGTTTATTAAATTTAACAAAACGTTGCAATAAAAATCAATACAAATACAGAAGAAGTAAGAGGATACAATGAGAAGATTTAAATTTGATAAAGTTTTCCATTTCACTCCAGCAGGCGTTAAACACGTATGCGTTAACGCCGTATCTTCTCTCTCTCTCTCTCTCTCGCTCTCTCGATATATATATATATATATATATATATATATATATATATATATATATATAAAATAAATTAACTGATTTAAAAGTTTTTTTTCACTACACAGTTTCAAAAATGGAAGCTAAAAGCTTCGAATTTAATTTTGTTATTAAATTAAAGACATTAGTCCCATTTCCTCGTCAAGCGAATTTTAGAGTAACTTATTTTTTTTTAATTTACAGTTTTAAAGGCATGGCAAAGATTCATAATTGAGTGTTTGCCCATTAAAACTGTAAATTTTCTCACTGAAATCAAACAGCTTCTCTCATATGTCTTTCCCGTTTTTCCACGCGATCAAACCGGCACAGTTCATTATTTATGAGGTATTGACAAGGTGTAACGTACGTTCTAACTAAAGTAGTAAGGGAGATAAGGTGCTGAGGAGCGTGGTGAAGCCCTGGATGGACAAGATCGCCGCCGGGCGCCCCTATCTCTTCCAACAGGACTCCGCGCCTGCATACAAGGCCAAGATGACCCAGGCGTGGCTGCTCAACAATGTTCCTCACGACTGGTCGCCGGACTTGTGGCCGCCCTCCTCACCCGACTGCAACCCCTTTGACTATTTCTTCTAGGGCGTGATCGAGGCCAAGACCAACAAGCACGCCCACAACACAGTCAACTCTCTGAAGGCTGCCATCGTGGAGGCGTTCATCGCCATTGACAAGGACATGGTCGCCAAAGCGTGTGACTCCTTTCGCGCCCGCCTTTAGATGGTCATCACCGCCAGCGGCGGTTACATTGAAAAATAATGTAGTATGTACCTCCAAGTATTGGTAAATAAACTGTCGGGTATCTGCATATAAAACTTTTGTTTTTATTGCCTCTTTCGTTTTCTTTTTGTCAAGTGTCGGGTTTTGCTGCAACACCCTGTATATATATATATATATATATATATATATATATATATATATATATATATATATATATATGTATAAACACAAAAGGAAAACTTATCTTAGCCGACGCGTTTCGTCCTCTGTGGGACTTTATCAAGGCAAATGCAAGGATTTTATTTTGTAACTTTGGCATTTACCTTGATAGCCCCTCAGAGAACGAAAGGCGTCTTTTGTCTTTGTTATTTATATTGTCATTTTACAGACACACTCTATCTGAAATTGTTACATATATATATGTGTGTGTGTGTGTGTGTGTGTGTGTTCGTACACACACACACACACACGTGCGTGCTTCTCCATCAATTGAAATTCAATTTTACTTACTGCGATATTGCATTGTGTCAAGAGACATATCTGTCGAGCAAGTATAACGTGCCTTCTCGGGGGGACATTCCCAAGAACCATCGGAATTACACTGACATTGATAACGATAGCATCCATCATCAAGGTAGAAAGACTGTCCGAGTGACTGTTGGCTACCTTTCACGTCACATCCTCTGACGTCATCGCTGATTGTAACATACATCATCCGGGTGATTGCTATGTAACAAAAAAGCAAAAAATAAAGAAAAATAATCATTGATATTATGCAATTAGCATTGGCAAATACAGTAATCATCAATAATAGTTAGATTACGACTGTGCGCTCCTATCGATCATTGCCTGTATCTTCTCATTCTATCCCTAATCCCTTCCAATGAAACTAGCATTATCCATTATCCTATGGTTCTACTCTTCTCTTATTCTTTGCATGTATCTTTTCATGCTCTCCCTAATCTCTTCCAATACAACTAAGATTATTCATTATCACATACCCCCTCCCCTTTTCTCTCACTCTTTTCCTGTATCATCTTCTTCTCTCCCTTATCCCTAACAATTCTGTCTTTATGAGTTATACAAGCGTAGATTAGTTTCCATGGGCAGAATGTAGTATTTGTCCAATCCCTGGCCCTTTTGAATTGGAATCAGTTATACTTTCCGACGGAGAAATCTACATACTAAGAAGGAAACCGGAAGTGAAGTAAGTGATAAAAGAGGGTGTCAAGGAGGAAAGGTAGGAGGTAATACAACTAACAGAAAATGAAAAGAAAACCAGGTGAAAGAAAAAAATAAACACAAACACACACACACACACACACACCTATATATATATATATTAACTGATTTAAAAATATGGTTCCATTGCTACACATGAATTACCATGTTTCAAAAACAGAAACTTCAAATTTAATTATATAATTAAATTAAAAGCACTAGTTCTGTTTCATTTTCAAGCGAATTTTGGTATATATTGATTTTCTAAGCGTTGTTTAGATGTGGCACAAGGCCGAAACTATGGGACACCCAGTGAGTATTGAACTCACTATTCAGTTGTAACTGTTTTAGCGAGATAAGCTTGCGAACCATTACACCACGCCGAGGTGCCCAAAGTTTGGTGTGTGTGTGTGTGTGTGTGTGTCTGTGTGTGTGTGTGTGTGTGAAGCATCTGTGACAGTAAAGTAAATTTCGTTTACCTTCATCCACTTCATGGCTTCCTTGTGGTGGGCAGATAAACTTAGCGAGCTCCGCTGGACAGTCCCATGAGCCATTTGAATGGCAACTGCACAAGTATTGGTAGCAGCCGATAGTCAGTGAGAAAGGAAGATTTAGAGGAAAACGTCTTCTTTCAGCGATGCAGTAATTCGCACGAGTTCTTGCAGACACCACCATACCACTGAAGTACACTGTAGAAGAAAAAGAAAATAGTTAAAGTATCTCAACAAAGAATTACCCCACCCACAATTGAATCATCTTGAACATTCAATATCTCTTTGTGGTTGTCACAGATTTGTAAAATCTGCAAAAGCTTTACATTTTTTAAACAGTATCTGATGTCTTTTTTCTACGACTTCATTTTTATTTCCATTTTGTATTTTCTCTATTTTTATTCATGAAACAATAATCTACACAGTCAGATTTTATTAAGCAAATCAATATTTTCACAAGAAAATTGGTTGTTAAATGACTAATATCGTTAAGGGTTTCTCATTTATATGGAAAACTAGCAGGCTTCGTCCGCTCGCTATCTGGTAATTTTTCCAGGAAAAATTAGTTGTTTTTCTATGGGATTAATGTTCCCTATTAATGAAATGTTGAAGGGGTTGTGGACGTTCAATATATTTGTTCAAAGAATATGACTGTAAAGACAGAAGAAATTAATAAGTCGGGTGTGGGGGTAGGCTTGTTATAGTTATGGAAAGATTTACAAATAGATGCCAATTTGTTGAAGGCCAAGCAAATTTCAAACACTTTTCTGCACTATATAAGACGATATTCCTAGACAGAAGTATTTTTAATATGAAAATCAAAACAATCCTCGAATGAAAGAACAGTCATGAAGGACAGTTAATTAATGAAATAAACTTTTTTAACATCAATATGCAAATTAGTTAAACCTGAAAAATGATACCGCCTAGAAGTAGATAATATATAACTTAGATATTGAGCTTTTAGTAGAGTTGTGACCTTTTAACTTCATGATTCGTGGGAGAATTGAGATCTAATTTCCCATTTATTTATATAAATATATAGATATACTATGTCAATTTCAGCTTCTATCTGATTTTATTACAAATTATTATTTTGCATTAATTTGGCGATGAAAGATATTATTACGTAACTTGAATTTTGTTCATCATGTGTAAATAAAAATACAATATTTTTACCAATTGACACACCCAAAGCAATCACATTTACGAAAGTACATGACAGAACGACCATTAAGTGTAATAGACACAAAATATCTATTGTTTTTAACAATACATTTTTATTTTACTAATACACCCTTTAAAGACCCAAGAGCTACTTAAAGTAGAGGGTTACTGAAGAAGGTTGTTGTGCGAGCCGTAATAGTAAGAATAGCAATTTATGGTGATATGTGGGAAAGATAACGGTTAACCCCTAGGCTTGAACAGATTAAGATTATAGTAGTTGGGAAAGCATTCTCTTGGGAGTCAGAAGATGTTCGAGTGGAGCATACTTCTGCTGCCCTAATATACCGAATAGAATAGTTACTCATATATATTTTAATTATGCATGCATAATTACTTCTACTCGTCAGAAGAATATAACCTTAAACGAGAAACAAGTTATTGTAAAAAATAAACGAGTAATAGGAACACAAAATTTAAATTGTGTAAAAGAGATCAAAGAATAAAAAATGAAATTGAAAACGCTGGTAACAAAAAAAACAAGGAAGAACTGGCAATACTGATTATTGATCATCAAAATAGTGTTTAAAGACACATATTATTATATAATGGACCCCAGTATCTGCAGATACTAATTCAATAGAAGGTTTATAGCCCAACAATACAATGGACATATGTGGCAGAATAAGTGGTATCAAAATCCGAAGAAATATTTGAATGGCAAAAGATGTCATCCAAAAAGCTAAACAACATATTAAGAAACACGAAACAAACGGTAGAAAGAAAGTATGCTGAACTGCTATGTAATATCATTTCTCCTATATAGCAATGGATGCTGCACAAATCTCCACAGATGAGGAGACGATTTGAGAAAATAGAGAAATTACTCTATGGAAAGATCCTGGGAATACTATGTACGGAGCATGTGAGTAACGCGGAAGTTTGAGGGAAAACAGAAATAAAAAGGACATTTGTACTTAGAAAGAGAGAGTTGAAATTTCTGGGAGAGATAATGAGGAGAGAAGGCTTGGAGAATTTGAGGTTCACACGGCATATCGAAGGCAAGAGGAGCAGAGGGAAACATCTATTAACCTGCCTAACGAGTTTGTGTAAATAGATAGACGAATAGGGAATGCGAGAGATAGCCAATGGACAAATATTACTTAGAACTATGACGAATAAGAAGTTGTGGATAACGTCCATTGTCCACGCCCTGAATGCATACGCTATATAAACAGGAGAATCAAAAAAAATCTTTAAAGCAAAGAATATCTCTGGGAAGAAATAAAATCTATAAAATAGTGAAATCCAAAAGGTAGAAATCTTAGCAAAATCAATGACTGAAATATCGATCAAGGCAATATAATGTCAAAGAGCCTATAATAATATGTAAACTAATAAAATAATCATTTATTCAGGTATATGTGGATATGAATTCATTAAATATATGTTTCTGTAGCTTATATCTTTTAGATTTATTTATAAATAACAAATAATGTTGCGCTTTACATAATAAAAGCACTTTTTAACACGAAGCCACACGTCTGGGGCATCCGGTAAGGATCGAACTGTTTACTAAACATTTCGCCATAATGTGACATTTTAATGCCAAATTCTCCAGATCAGAACTTCAGAAAATATTTTTATGTACGCGTATGTACATATGTACTGGTATATACAAAGATATTTCTAAATAAATAATACTGATTTTACAGGTACACGAATCTACTTAGAAAATTTTAGAACGAATGATGGTGATGTAACAATTTTCCAAGT
Organism: Acanthosepion esculentum; assembly: GCA_964036315.1. Taxonomy (NCBI): domain Eukaryota; kingdom Metazoa; phylum Mollusca; class Cephalopoda; order Sepiida; family Sepiidae; genus Acanthosepion; species Acanthosepion esculentum. Next base: position 2,252,622 of record OZ038482.1, read on the forward strand.
TGAGACATTCTTCCTTGGAAAAAAGGTTTTATTAGCTTGCATATTATATTCTATAGCCTTCATCAATGCTTCAACCATTGATTTTGTTAATATTTCGACATTTACGACTTTGGAAATCCTAACATTAACTTAACCTGGAAACGCCGACGTTCTAATACAGGAGGATAATACGAAACTATTTTATCCTCAAAGCATCTCAAATCTCTCAAGGATATGGAGTTATGTAAAGTTTATTAAATATTTACGTTAGTTCGCCAAAACGGATTCATGTTCTTTAATTGCAACATATTTAATGAGAAATGTGCAGAAAGCATACAAAAATGCACTTAAAAAGTTGCACGATTCTAAATTTAGACGTCAACATTGTTTTCTCAATCGTGGTATTCTATTTTTGAATGAGGTGCACATGGCCGCTTCGTAGAAGTTTCTTCGCTGGTTCATAATAATGAAGACAGATCTCTCATCAGTTGTGATAATCCTGTTTAGGAAGTTTCTATTCTTCTTTATACACTTGTAGAAGTTCTTAGGCAACAAGCAAATCTCTACTCTTCCGGAAAGGTTGTCATCATTCGTACACAAACATGAAGACAGAAAAGAAAGTAAAAAACAAGTTTTATTACCTTGCTCAGGTTCAATATGTTGATCAACTGTATGGTGACACCGGTTTCGAGCCCTCTCTGCTGGACAATCCCAGGAACCGTCCTGTTGGCAGTCGCAATTATATTCATAACACCCATCCATAAAAGAAAAGGGTGTGCCCAACGGATACTGCTTTCCTTTTGCTGTACACATTTCTACTCCATCACCAACAGTTATGTACATGGATCGACTTGAGGCTGGGATAGAGTTAGAAAAAGAATATAAGATTAATTAAAGGCATTATTTATTTATTCCTTTCTTTCTTTCTTTTCTAATATATATGAACAATAAAAGAAAGAAAGCAAAAAGATAAAATGTAATCAAAAAAGAAAGAAAAAGTGAAAAAATAAAATATCGTAAAAAGACAATTTAAAAAAGAAAGTAAGGAAAAGGCAAAAAAGATAAAATGTAGTGAAAAGTTAATTTAATAAAGAAAGAAAATCTTTAAATAATGTTATAATTTTTTTATTTTTTTCTTATCTTTTCAGGATTCTAAATCTAGATCTCAGCATAGTTTTCTCAATCGTGGTATTTCATTTTTGAATAAGTGGATGTATGGCCGTCTCGTAGAAGATTCTTGACTGGCTCACAATGATGAACCCAGCTCTCATCATTTATAATTATCCTGCTTATGAAGTTGATATTTATCAGTTTATTGCTCCACTAAGTGGATGTGCGGTGTGATGTGAGGAGTAACGGTAAGGAATGAGTTGGCATATAAACCCATCTCTTCTCTCTCCGTCTATGACAGACTGGGTTGTTAACCAGTCTACTGTAGAAAGAACACCAGTCTACTGCGGGAAAAATATTCTGCCTAATCAGTCATGAATCGAAAGAGACTTAACTGACTGACTAAAGCGTAGATTACTTTAACACGAGGTGAGATGGAAGAAGGAAGATTGTGTTGCGGAAATCTGTAGTAGGAAATAAATAGCTATCAAACCGTGCACATTCCTTCTAAGGGCCCTGTCTCTTCAGGAGTTTGTCGATCATGGTTCTTCCCACTTTCCTATCTTTGAAGGATAGGAATTTTGTCTCTTTGCTATCTCGCCTAAACCCTGTTTTGCCATCCATTTACTCAAGCTCGCTAGGTAGGTTATGCGTTGTTTACCTCTGTCCCTGTTGCCTTCAAATTTCCTGTGAGTATCAAATTTTCCAAACTCTCTTTCCTCATGATGTGCCCTAAAAATTTCAAGCATCTCTTCCTCGTGATAAGTAGAAGTGTTTTGTTTCCATTTTCTCTAAAACTTTGTCATGGTTCACATGTTCAGTCCATGGTATTTTCACCATCCATCTGTAGAACCACACTTCTTTTGCTTCAGGTCTCTTCATCATCTGAGTGGAGATTGTCCAGCATTAGCTGTCATGTAAGACTACTATTATTACGTAACAGTTCAATTATCATTTCTTTGTTTCTAACGAAATTTTCATGTTTCTTAATACCTTGCTTAACTTTTGGAAGACATATTTCGCTATCCCAATCGGCCTTTGGATTTCAGTGTTGCACTTTCCGTCCTCTGTTAAAACACTTCCCAGAGAATTATTACACTTGTTTCATTTTTATATCTCCAATTTGTAATTTGTATATTGAGATGCCCCTTTTGAAAGGAGAAAGACATTGCATTAAAGTGAATTAAGGAAATGCTTTGTGCACAAATGGTTCAGATACAAAGTTTCATCATTCTAAAACACTAATTTCTGGTCCACAGCATCTTATTCTCTTGAATTGGTCGTGAAAAACCTTGAAGATCTTAGAATTGCTATTAATGTTTATTCTCAGGTTAATACTTCACTTTAAAGAAATAGACTTGTTAATTCTTCCGCGCCATTTGCATTTAACCAGAATAGTATTCAAACTTACCGTTTTCAATTATTTGCCCTGATTGCTTTTGGCAAATATACAAAGAGAGATCTGCAGGGCATTCCCATGATCCATCTGTCTTGCACTGGCAGTTAAACCGGAAACAACCGTCATTAAAAAAAAAAGGCCGCCCAAGTTCGTAGGTCTTTCCGTTTGCTTCACAGTGACTCACGTCGGAACCAGATGGTAAAACTCGGCCTCTGCTGTAGACTGTGCGAATAATTTCAGCGGTTGATTTTAATATGAAATATAAATGTAAATATGAAACATCTCAAATGAAAACATTACAAAAGAAATATTTGACGGACTTTAAACATAAGAATGTTTAATCAAAAGTTAAAGAACCTACTAGATCATACAAATATGTCAGATGGCATGTTAATAATCTGACTGGATAATCATTGAAAAGGAAGATTGTATAAGGCTTATAGCAGTAGGGCTTCTACTATACGTGTTTCTTGACACGAGAACGAAAGCAACAATCTATACTGAAAAAGATATTGCGTAATGAACGTGCATTAAAGGCCAGGAGCTTCACAATCAAGCAAGCTTTTATTTACGAAGAGAAAGTCCCTCTAGTCCAAAGTGAACTCATAAATTAGGTTTGGAAAAGGCAGTCGGCCATCAATTTTTAGGAGATTCTTGAAAATACAGAGGGTGACACTAAACTTTCGCCAAAAACAGTCAACCAGGGCAATTCTAGGCGATAACGTTTTTAAATCAAAGGATCTTTGTAAATACGGTGTACAATATCGAGAAATACAAAATAATAATTTAATTCAATACTAAATAATATATTTTTCGCTAATCTGATGACTGTCTTTGTCGCGGGATTACAGATACTCTTCAGGAGATTTGATCTTAAATTTACCATCAAGTCTCCTGAAGAGTGGATGTAACTGACAGTGACAAATGAACTGGTATATTTTATTATAGACGTTATATCAGGCTTCTATCTATCTATCTATCTATCTATCTATGTAAAAGAAATTTATTTGTATGATTATATATAGATAGATTAACGAGTTCATGCGACTTTCAATAGGTACTATTCAGAACCCGAATCGTCATGATGAACGGATGTTCCGTCGATGAGACACCGTGCCTTGAGAGAATACTCAAACTTCTAGCTGATCAAAAGTGGAACACTTATATACAATCCATCGCTAAAGATGCAGGTAAAATTATTGGCTCCTTTTAGCGCTCCAGTAAGTACCTGACTCTTCATGCTATCCTTTGCGTTTATAAGAGCCAGATCAGGTCGAAAATGGAGTACTGTTGCCACGTTTGGACGGGAGCTGCCCGGTCCTCACTTTGCAGTCTTGATAGAGTTCAAAAGGGACTCCGAATTGGAAAAGAATTATTTTCCACCCTCTAACCCGTCTCTCACGGGCGGGACGTGGCAAGCCTCTCACTGATCTGTCACTACTTCCGTGGAAAGTGCTCGAACGAACTATATTCCTTGGTTCCGCCACGTTTAACCTTTATGGCTAAGACCACTTACATAGTAGTAAACCACCCACATTCCCCCCGTATTCCATCGGCGAGAGTAAGTTCCACTCAAACAGCAGCATCTTCCCGTGGACCACTGCCCTGTGGAACAGACTCCCAAGAGAATGTTTCCTCGATCATTGCAATCTAAACCTGTTCAAGTCTAGAGTTAACCGTTATTTTTCTCTCCTATCCATGTAAACTACGCCTTAACTTAACCCTGTACTTCGAGTGGCTCTGGACCTTGTACAGGGTGAACCTTAATGTAAAAAATATTTTTACACACGCAAAATAAATTTTTAGGGCTTGGAAAAAGTATTATTTGTCAAACAACTGAAATGAACATTTGATATTAAGAGATAGTCGATGGGGGCAGGTATATATCCCATTAGGTGGCTTTATACTCACATTTTGCCATGACTGAAACTTCTCGTGAATGTTCTCCGGCTATTTTTAAACATGTGAATTGGGTGCGGTCAGCGGGACAGGCCCAAGAGCCATCTTTGTGACAGTTGCAATTGTGTCGGAAGCATCCTTCAGTAAAGGAGAAGGTACGGCTTAGTGGATATCTGGTGCCATTGATGATACAAGCCCGTGCATTTCGAAATGGAATGATGTACATGCTTCGGCCGGAAGCTAAAAATCAGAAATAAAACGCCTACATGAATAAACCATCTAAGCAGTTCATTTGAAAAACAACAACAGTTGGAATAAAATTGAAGAGAAAGTAGTGTATAAATAAATTAAAATCCAAATAAGGACACAATGCTGATGTACAGTCAACCAAATAAAGAGGCGTAAGGGTTAATAGCACAAAAAACGGAACAAGTATAAGGAGTTCTATTTTCAAGTGGGGTTGTGTACTTTTAATAAGCAGTCTTACGCTTAAGAAATATCTAAATTCACAATCCTGCTCGGAGACAAATCTAAACAAATGTGTCTTTTCATAAAAGTGGTTAGATGTAAATGAGGGAACACTTAAGTAAACCATTCTTCCATTCCTAAATTCTGCTCAAGTAGTAGTAATTGTGAAAAACTGTTACATCCATTGTTAAAATTAACTGGGTCAGTATACTTACTAAGTAAAGACTAATTTGGTACTGATCCTAATAAAAATAAATGCCAAAGAGAAAGAATAAATTAAACCAAAATCATATATCAACTGGGAAGGGATAGCTTCCCTTCAAATTCAGAAACGAAATCCTGCTTTTCCCTGTTCGAACGCAAACGCTTTGATATTTATTATGTTGCGTACAACACAAGACGAAATTTGATCAATTGGGATCGGAGGATTTTGTTGTGTCAATCTTTCAAATCAGCAACTTTCATGCCTTTAAAAACAGCATTCGAAATTGTAGCTTTTATTTGGGATCGAATAGCAAATTATGGCACCGGAGAGAAAAAAAAGCAACAAAAACAAAAAAAAAATAAATACCAAATGCTTATCTTAAATTGAAATCGAAGATTTTATCACAATTTATTTTATACAATTTTGGATTTCGAAAATAAATAATTTGCTAGTTCTCCCTCAGTAAAAATAAACCATAACAACACTACCAAATATAGGACCAAGTAGGGAAAAATTGAGTGACAGGAATGGGAGTATTGCTTTAAAATCAGCGTTCGAAATCTGAGTTTTTTTTACTTGGGATCAAATACTAACCCCTAATACCAATAGGAAATATACAACTATCTTAGCCAAGAGACAAGGTCAGCTACAAAGAGATACTAAGATTAACTTACTATAGCACGTTGTCTGATGAACATGGAATATATATCTATTTTGTCATATACACTCTCCCCATTCCGCTACAAAAAGCGAAAACTTCTATCAAAGTCCTTGCAATTAATATTTTATTCTAAGAAATATAAATGCAATATGTGATACCAATTATACCCCCACCCCTTGGGAGGCGTACGTTTTTATTAGGTGAAAGCGTTCTCTTTGATTTTCGTTAGAAAAATAAGACGTTTCAGCAAGTTACCTAAAAATCATTTGTTCACATTTTGTTGTTCCATTCGTCCATGACTGCTTCCCACAGCAGGAATTCCGTAGTAAATATTTTAACTGAACTTTGGAGACACCGTTCTGAAGAACCGATAGATAGCTCAAAGCGTGGCTCGACACTCCAGTAAATACGTTCAAATCACTAAGTATCGTAATGGCCATAAATTTGAGTCTTCGACGTTCTTGGTGCACAGCAACGGTTTCCACTAATGAAGACCGAAATTATTTTTGTTAACACAAGATGAACTGATAAATTCTTATGTCTATTACATTTTCGGATGCTTCATAAATGCTATTTTTAGTTGTGATTTTTCAGAAACTTTTTGGCCAATTCTCAGAACTGGAGAAAATGCAACCTGCATATCCTCAAACATTAAAATCTTTTGAATATTTGGATTTTTCTATTTGACGAAGACCGGCATTACTTGCCTGTCATTTACAATGTTTCTTAAGACGTTTCAAGACAATTTCAATTCTAGGTACAGCGTAAAAATACACAGAAATGACAGATGGTCAATGTTTTGTTTGTGAACTGGATCAGGATTTAGGCAAAGTGCATGTCAGATGTCAAACGGTATGGCCATCCTTTTTGTAATTCGCTTAATGGATTGCGATTAGGATTGAGGAATATGAGAACCGATTTCGAATTCTAATCGAGTTCGTTACATTCATTTTCGTACTAATACCCTGGGAAAGGTATAAATCCAACTCTTCTTCCCCCACAGCTATGGGAAAAAGTAGGACAGACTGGGTTCCATGGCGTTGGGTGGTAACCTTTCTAGAAGGAAAACTCTGTATACAAACCAGTATGTAGCCCTGACGAAGCACATACTATGCCGCTCAAGTAAGGATTATTCACATTGACTCGATGACCCCGACAATGGCCAATTCCTTTAATTTATCCACGGTTTGAACAAACCGAAATCGATATATGTAAGCAAAAACGAGTCAAAATTAAAAAACAAAAACAGGAAGATAAATATTTTTACAAAAAAAACAAATGTAGAGAAAAATATTTAAAGTCAATATCTTAGTAGAAGGGGCCTGTTTTCCATGAACAATCATCTTTTGAATTTTTAAGTTACAACACTGCTACTGCTGACAAAAGAGGAAAATCACTACCATTACAGCCACTGGATGGATCTTTCAATGCATTAAGTCTAAATAAAACAATTACTTACTCTGGGCCAACTGTTCTCCAGGTTCACTTTGACAAATATAGTTGGCACGATCAGCTGGACACACCCAAGATCCATTACTGAAGCAGTCACAGTTGAACCGGAAGCAACGGTCGGTGAACGAGAAGGGGCGACCCAGGGGATATTCAACTCCTTGGGCAATGCAGAATTTCACTTTGGCTCCCATGGAAATAACAACGCTTTGGCTGTAAACTGTAAAATATTACAAGACGACATACAGATATTTCGTAAGAAATGAATCCGAATAAATGCACGGCACCTTCACAACTGACGATATTTATTATAATTGGCATTAGATGTGTGTAAATTCATTCAGATCATGCACTTCATTCGTCATAACCATTTATCAGTAGATCTCTGCCTTGAGTGTCTCTTGAACCGTGCACTGGATGAACTTTTGTACAAAAAAATTTCTTATAGGGAGCTTTCACACGATTATTATTATTATTATTATTATTATTATTATTATTATTATTATTATTTTGTTTTGTTCTATTGATTTGCTGTTTGATACAATCCTACACCAAATTTTTAACCAAAGAGTTTACGTAAAGAAAGGTTTTCTGACAAAATCTTTGAATATATTGCATTGAGAGACTTTTCTGAGTATGTGAGCGATGCTCATCAGTACAGTATTGCACTTCAGTTATGGATTTCCAGAAATTTTCTTCTTCTTCTTCTTCTTCTTCTTCTTCTTATTATTATTATTATTATTATTATTATTATTATTATTATTATTATTATTATTTGCGTACGTTATGTTTCCTGGTTTATATCCTGTAAAGCCGGATCCAAACTATGGTCCTTATGCCCTATAGGAGAATTGTCATTTAATTGATAGCACTTTTCTTAGTATATGGGATGTTCTTCGTAGAGCAATCTTCTGTGTAACCTGTATGCTGATGTTACCTGGGATACTCTTAGTAAAATTGTCCTTTCCTTTTCTCACGAGGCCCAGAGATCCGATTACTAATAGCAGTCTTTGTCTTCATTCCCCACATCCTTTTAATCTCGATCTCCAGCCCCTTGAACAATTTCTCGATAATTTTCATGGAGCTGTTTCTCTCAGATGGTACTGCTATCTCAATAAGCATACACTTCCTGAATTTCTTGTCTTTTATAATAATATCAAGTCTGTTGGCTTTTATTTCCCTGTCAGTTTGAATTAGCATGTCCCAAAGGATAGTTACATCGTTATTGTGGGTAACTGTGTCTGGTTGGTGCTTATGCCATCTCTCAGTTGTTTCAATTTTGTGCTTCTTGCATATCTTCCAGTGCACATATGTCGCTAGCCTGTTATGTCATTTTCATTTTATTTCTGTCGGTATATTCATTATTATTATTATTATTATTATTATTATTATTATTATTATTATTATTATTATTATTATTATTATTATTATTCATTAAAGTCCGCAGAAAGCGGGACGTAATTTCAAGTCAAGTCCCTTAACATTTATTTTTACAATTATTTGCGAAAAATAGTAGGGGGGACTACTCCGTAATTAACCAAACTACAACTACATTTCAAATTTTCAATTAATTTTACTTGTAATTCTAATGAACATGAGTCTTGTATTTTTTTAACATACATACATACAGTTTAGAAAATTGTTTTATAACAAAATGTTAATGGAAAATGACGTAAAGGAAAAAATGATCAGATAAATTAATAAAATATTGCCGAAAAAATTTTTATTTATTTTTTTGTAAATTTTATTTTAGTATAAAACATGCAATAAAATATTTTTTACCAAAATAGACATTGTTTTACAGTCAAAATTATTTTGCGTAGAAATTGGTAATCGTTTCATTTTCCCCTCTTTTAATGGTGATGTGGTTTTCTTTTCAGCTTTTTTAACAAACAAAAACAACAAATATACAAAAAACATGTAATTGTTATCAGGGGTAGTCAAACATAGAGCCCCATATTTTTTAAAATTAAGTTGTAAATTTTACTTTATTCTTCGAGAATTAAACGGCATTGTCCTAACAAAAATTTCGCTATGATGAGCCATTTTTTTTGTTCTGTGCTAACAAGCAAATCCAAAAAACATAAATCTGTTCATTATTATATAGATTATGTTGTCAAGAAATGAATTTCGTTTTGAAACCGTAAGCAATGGAGATGTTAAAATAAGTGGTTCAAAAATATTATCATTAAACAAAATGCATCAGTAACTCCAATGCACTTTTTATGCCAATGTATGACAATGTCATTCATGAGAACTGTCCGCAATTATCAGCATTTTGTATGAACAGTAAATTCTCTGAAAGCCATTTTTGCGGTTGTCTAATTCAGAAAGTCTTCAAATATTGTTAGTGCTTGAGGAAATGATTATCGAGAGACAAGAGAGAAACAGACAGAGAGAGAAAGAGTGATATAGATGATAATATATATATATGCAGAGAGAGAATGGAGGAGAGAAAGAGAAATAGATGAAATATATATATATATATGTGTGTGTGTGTGTGTGTGTGTGTGTGTGTGTGTGTGTATTGCGAGAGAGAAAAAAAGAGAGAGGATGGAAGAGAGAAACAGGAGGAGGAATATATAAAAAGAATGGGAGAAAAATAGAGGAATAAATAGAGAATGGAAGAAAGGAAGAGGGAAGAAGAGATAAAGAAATATATAGAGAGAAGGAGAATAGCCAAGACAAAGAAGAACGAATATAGAGATGCAGAGAAAATTGGAGAGAGAAACAGAGGAAGAAAGAGAGAGAGAGAGAAAGAAAGTGAATGGGAACAAGATACAGAGATGAACAGAGGACAAGGAGAGAGAGATAGGATAATTCCCTGTTTATGAAAGCATTCTAAATTCAAAGAGGAAACTTAGAGAAACACTTTTTACATATAAGACAAAAGATGCAAAGATCTACATAAAAACCAATATGCAAAGATGAAAAGACCAAATCGTGTTTATACACTTGCACTGGGACATACTAGAGTGCACTCTTGCAATACATACGTTCACATGGTTTTAATGTATAATTGCATTGTCTTCTGGGCGGACAGACGACAAATCAGACGACAAATCAGACGTCTACCTTTCCAGGCCAAGCATACAAAATACACAGAGACGTAGTAAAAACACAGTGACACAGACACACACATAGACACACTCACACACGAATACACGTCTGACGATAATTTACATCAACTCTATGTTCGTGTGAATAATGTTGTCAAGTCCCGAAAAATTGATAAAGAATTCTAACGACGTTTTCATGACAAAACTATAACAAACGTATGTGATAGGATGATATTAAACTGACATATAAGAAGATTATATTATAAAGTTATATGAAAACTTCAAAGTTGTATGAAAATGTTACAGAAGATTATGTGTTTGTAGAATGTTTAACAGTATCCGAAACAAAAGTGAAGACGATGAGACAAAGTGGAAAAGTTATTAACGACACATGTCGTCCGAGAAGCGTATGCTCTCTTTGGCTTCCTCGGGTTTTAATGAAAGAAAGACAAAACTGTGCGTGAGGAAAATACCTTGGGATCATTGAGGATAAGGGGGTATCATAAATCAAATTAAATTACGCTATAATACGATAAGCTAAGGTAATTTCCTCACAGTTTTGTCTTTCTTTCATTCTAACCTGAGGAAACCAAAGAGAGCAGACACTCTCCGGCGAAACGCATCGTTAAAAAAGTTTCAACTTTGTCTCATCATCATCCAAGAAGATTATATAAAAATTCATATGATAAAGCTGAAGTTATCGAATAAAGTATATGATAAATCTATAGA